>JAHRHZ010000022.1:27076424-27087512 GCA_024137785.1 Ginglymostoma cirratum | reverse complement strand
TTCTGATGAAGGGTTTAGGCCCGAAACGTCAAGTTTTCCTGCTCCTATGATGCTGCTTGACCTGCTGTGTTCATCCAGCCCCATGCTTGTTATCTCATGCGATTTCTGACCTTGTTCAGCCCAGTCTAACACCGGCACGTCACAGCTTGAGGAAAGCACTTATATCTGCAAGAAGCTGAACAACAAGACAGACAACATTCTGGCTGGCATCAAACAGGACTGAAATGGAGACTAACGTTAAAAAAGTTGAATGAAAGAGACTCTCTCGAGTGAATCTAGCGTTTGCTAAAGGTTTGATCATTTAATTGCACCAGTAGAGATAAATGGATATGATTAATTGGTATTACAATGATGTGGTTACAGGGTAACTGAGATTGGGAACTGAATATCCAGGATATTCTACATTTTGAAGGGTCAGACAAAAAGGACAAGGAGGTGGGATACTACCTCGAATAAGGGATGATATCAGGACATTATTAAGAAAGGATCTTCAATCAAAGGATCAAGACACAGAGTCAGTTTGGCTGGAGTTAAGAAATGGCAAAGGGAAGCAAAGATTAGAAGTTGCTTATTGAACACCAAACTGCAGGGGTAATATTAGGTATGCCATAAATTCAAGAAATTAGAGACGCATATATTGTGGGCAATATAGTAATAATGGGCAACTTCCATTTTCATATAAACATAGTTAACGAAGTTAGCATTAATATTGTGAAGGATGATTTCTTGGAGTGCGTACTGGATGAGTTTCTGGATCAATACATTGAGGAGTCAGGCTATCTGGCTTCTTTGGGTTCGGAGTTGTGTGGTGAGAAAGGGCTAATTAATTATCTTGTTGTAAAGCAGCCTTTGGCAAAAAGTGTCCACTTTATGATAGGATTTTGCATGACGTCTGAACACAAACTTGTATGTTCTGAAACGAAAGTCTTAAATCTAAGCAAAGAAATCGCTGAAGGTATGAGAGGCAAGTTAGCTGGGAAGGATTAGGAAAAAACTCAAGCAATTTGACTGTAGACAGGCAAATGGCTAATATCGAAAGAACAAGGTCAATAACAGATATAAATTCCTCTGAGATTCAAGCACCTAATGAGAAGGGCACTCAACCATGGATAACAAAAGAAGTTAAACATTGTGTGGAGCTGGATGAACACAGCAGGCCAAGCAGCATCATAGGAGCAGGAAAGCTTGACGTTTCGGGCCTAGACCCTTCATCAGAAATGGGGGAGGGGAAGAGGGTTCTGAAATAAATAGGGAGAGAGGGGGAGGCGGATAGAAGATGGATAGAGGAGAGGATAGGTGGAGAGGAGGCAGACAAGTCGAAGAGGCGAGGATGGAGCCAGTAAAGGTGAGTGTAGATGGGGAGGTAGGGAGGGGATAGGTCAGTCCAGGGAGGACTGACAGGTCAAGGGGGCGGGATGAGGTTAGTAGGTAGGAGATGGGGGTGGGGCTTGAGGTGGGAGGAGGGGATAGGTGAGAGGAAGAACAGGTTAGGGAGGCGGGGACAAGCTGGGCTGGTTTTGGGATGCAGTTGGGGGAGGGGAGATTTTGAAGCTTGTGAAATCCACATTGATACCATTGGGCTGCAGGGTTCCCAGGCTGAATATGATTTGCTGTTCCTGCAGTCTTCGGGTGGCATCATTGTGGCACTGCAGGAGGCCCAGGATGGACATGTCGTCTGAGGAATGGGAGGGGGAATTGAAATAGTTCGCGACTGGGAGGTGCAGTTGTTTGTTGTGAACTGAGGCAGGTGTTCTGCAAAGCGGTCCCCAAGCCTCCGTTTGGTTTCCCTGATGTAGAGGAAGCCACAACGGGTACAGCGGATGCAGTATACCACATTGGCAGATGTGCAGGTGAACATCTGCTTGATGTGGAAAGTCTTCTTGGGGCCTGGGATTGGGGTGAGGGAGGAGGGATTGGGGTGGGGGCAGGTGTAGCACTTCCTGCGGTTGCAGGGAAAAGTGCTGGGTGTGGTGGGGCTGGAGGGGAGTGTGGAGCGGACAAGGGAGTTACAGAGAGAATGGTCCCTCTGGAAAGCAGACAAGGGTGGGGAGGGAAAAATGTCTTTGGTGGTGAGGTCGGATTGCAGATGGTGGAAGTGTCGGAGGATGATGCGTTGGATCCGGAGGTTGGTGGGGTGGTACGTGAGGACGAGGGGGATTCTTTTTTGGTTGTTATTGCGGGGACAGGGTGTGAGGGATGAGTTGTGGGAAATGCGGGAGACACGGTCGAGGGCGTTCTCGACCACTGCAGGGGGGAAGTTGCGGTCCTTGAAGGATGAGGACATCTGAGATGTACGGGAGTGGATTTCCTGCTCCTAAGATGCTGCTTGGCCTGCTGTGTACATCCAGCTCCACACCTTGTTATCTCGGATTTTCCAGCATCTGCAGTACCCATTATCTCCTAAGTTAAACATTGTATCAGATCAAAAGAAATAGCTCATGAGAATGCCAGGAATAACGATAAGCCTGAGGATTATGAGAAATTTAGGACCAAGCAAAGGAAGGCCAAGACACTGCTAAAGGAAAGGGAAAAGATAATGTGAATGCAAGTTAGGAAAGAACAGAAATATGTACTGAGAAAGCCCCTAAAAATAAGCCCCTAAAATGAAGAAGAAAAGATTAACAAAGATAAATGTGGGCCCATTACGGCTATAAGCAGCCACTTTGTTGCAGAGAACAGGGAAAAGGCAGAGAGGTGAAACAGTAATGTGGCACCTTTCTTTGGTAGCACTTTCTCAGCTCAGTCACAGGTTATAGGAACATGTCTCACTCTGGGGCTTGACTATAAAAACCAAAAGTTTTGGTAAAAGGTAGAGAGGGTTGCATTGTCAGAAGGACTGTCTTTTAGCTAAGACGGTAACCTGGGCAGTTGTTTAAACTCTCAGGTGGACATAACATCACACAGCACTATTTCAAACAAGTGTTATTCAATGGAGGAGCACTGATTCCTCAGCTGAAAGGGGGCGCAGTACAAGGCAGTCACCTGAATGTTTCCTCGTCCATCTTTGACATGAAGCTATGAGATTTCATGGGGTCCAGAGTCAATGTTGAGGGCTTGCAGGGGAATTCTTGCCTGACAGTACCATGTGGTGCTGGATCTGTCCTGCCAAACAGGGCATACCCAGAGATGGTGCTGGTGATGTCAGGGACATTGCCCATCAGGATTGACTCTGAGTATGTAACTTCAGGCTGTTGCAGGATTAGTCTGTGAGATAGCTGTCTCAATGTTGGCAGTACATTTGGTAAGGAGGACTTCACAAGGCAACAGGGCTGAGTTTGCTGTTGTCGTTTCCAGTCAATGCCAGTGATCCATCCAGTTTCATCCAGTTTGTAGTGGTTAATACAACTGAGCAGCTTGCTCAGCCATTTACAATAACAGAACAGTGACCACACTTCACCAGCTATAAATTCCGTTGGGGGGTTCTATGATTGTGAAAGATGCCAGAGGAATGCAAGTCTTTCTAACACGGCAGGGACCACATTCTGCTGCCCTGTCCTTTTCCTGGTAAGGCATCTAAGGTATGGACAACAACAGCAAGTTGCCAATTTGTGCAGTGGAAAAGCGAACCTTAAGCTTCTCTTCTGTAATAAATGCTGGATGATTTCAGAGCTGTCTGATGTGATTAGACCAGGAAGAAGCCAATATCACAGCAACACTGACAGCAGCTGCAGACTGTTGTGATAAATTTCTCTTTACACAGTCTGAAATGTTGTTAGATTACACTGCGATAATGTCAAGACCACTTCTTTCTACCTTTCTCCCTCCTTCAGACTTCTGCCAAGAAATCTGCCATGTTTACAAAAGCAACAAAGCACGGTTACTCCACTTCGGATTCTCCGTGAAAAATTCTTTCTTCCTCACAAGAACATAACAATAAGTCATCGATATAAATGGATATCTTCATTCATCAAATCTCATCATTAACATTTTCTATCATTTTAAATGCAACACATTGAGATTTCAAATAAAATGTTTTTAATTACTATTATTTTAATAATTCTCAGTGTTATTAACACTGCAATGAGTATAACAATCCTTTCACATTTCAGAGCTTTTTGCCACTGATTTGACAAAAGGAATTATGTTTAGTGCTGGGCTGTTGAAAACAATAGAATCAATTTTCATGGCTAGCATTAACATGCACTAACTGTTTGGGGTAGAAATGCAATCAATTGCTTATCATAGTCAAGTGACCTCTGTGATGAGGCATTGACTGGGGATTGCCATCATGCAGCCAATTTCAATAAAGTCTGATTATGGGCTGCACTGTTGCTGTCAGAGCTGTCAGTATGGAAGCAGAAATGGAGCTGGGATTGAGTGCTGAACAGCTGTAAAAAACAATTGCATAGCTTCTGACAGAGACACACAGGAACGTCCACAGCTCTAAAAGCTACTACAAGCAAATGAAAGAATGTGAAAAATAACAAAGAAACAGGCCACAATTGAAATACTGAGTGAGACACAATGGCTTCAACATTTCCTCCCCAACTCTAGTGGAAATGAAAAGTGACACCAAGTGGAACTAACAGTTACAATGTACAATGTACAATGTCCATGTACAATGAGAAAATTATGAAATTGCAACATATCTGCTTAATAAGCCTTAGTTCTTACATATTGCTACACTTTTATTACTGTTGGGAAGAAACTGTTTCAAAGTGTATTTCACACTAAATCTTTATGACGACAGAAAAAACAGACTTCAGACGTTTTTAAAGCCCTGAAAGCACTTTTGAACCCCAAGTCTACTTGTGGATGGTACATGTTCAATATTAGGACCCTTGGCAAGAAGGAGTACATTGATCAATATGTCACTTCATTAACTCAACTTGCAGAATCCTGTGAATTAACACAACTAAAAGTAAATCTATTTAATGGCAGGATTGTAATTGAATTAAGATATCCTCGCTCTTAGGAAAGAGATTGGCATGTGCAAGAGTGCTGAGATTAGGTAGGAATCAATTCATGAGGTTGAAAATGTTTCCCAAAATTAAAAGAAACACTACGCCTATCTCTCTTCCTCCACTTAACTCCCTTAAAAACACTGGAACTCTAATTAAACTTGCACTAAGTTGTCAAGTTGTATATGGTCCTCAGACAGAAAACCAAGTCGACTACTTAATGAGGATCCCCTGCTTCTTCATTTTATTTCCACTGGAGACTTTGTTAAAAGCCTGACTGAGTCTGGCAATTCAAATATGGATTTCAGTGTAATGTCAGCAATAGGGTAAATTAGATTTGTACCAAATTAAAATTGAGATGTTTTTACCCAAGAGCTGAACCGAATTAGTCCTGCATCAAAGGGCAAGGTAGCAGTGGAAGAAATTCTAATTTTTGTATACAATGAGAGTATACATTGACCCAAAAGGTTTAAGCAGGCTCTAAAATATGTTCAGACATCGTGCCAACCATCAAAAGAATTTTGCTACAACTTGTAATGCCAGAACATTTCACTATCTTAGATACAAAGGAAGGCTACTGCCAAGTGAAATTGGATGAAAGCATCAGCTTTCAGGACACTCTTTGAGAGGTGCAGATGGTGAAGTATGCTGCTTGAAACTTCCATGGTTCCAGAGGAGAATCAGACAGACAACACGAGAGAGTTAATGACCTTCCAGAGTGAAAGCTATCGTGGATGATCTCCTGATTTATGGATGCAAGCGCACATAGAAGAAGCCATTACCAACCACAGTCAAAATCTTGAGCAAATGCTCGGCAGTGCTCATCAGATGAGCCTGAAGCTAAACAAGAAAAAGAATTACAATTAAAGCTGCCCAAAGTCAAGCACAAAAGCAAAGTGTCTTCATTTGGATGTCAGAAAGGCTAGCATTGTAGCAATAATGCAGTGACCAATAAATTTAAAAACGGTGCAACAATTTGTTGCATTTGTCAAATACTTAATTAAGCTCTTGCTTAATTTGTTGTCGGAGTCTGAACCATTAAACTTGCTGCCTATGATGTGCAGTAGTATTAGGGCACAGAACAAGCAGCACTGTTGCCTCACATCAAACAACTAGTGACAGCAACAGCCATGCTGAAATACAATGATGTAAATGGTAGAATCAACCTGCAGTATGATGTTACGAATATAGGACATGGATCAACACTGTTGCAGCAAGGACAAGCAGCTTCATCAATACAAATGGAACAGGTGCTACCCAGATCCAGAAGGAGATGCCCAGTGATTGTGTTTGCCTGTGAACATTTTCATCAATACATACCTGAAGGACACAAAGCCACAGTTGAGTCCAACCACAAGTCACTTCAAAACATTTGCATCATGCAGATACTATCTAATTCAGGCATCTTTAATGAATGTTAGTCTGGTTACAGAAGTACCACCTGAATCATAGAGTAATACAGGGTGGAAACAGGCCCTTTGGCCAAACTGGTCCATGCTGACCACGGTGCCTACCCAGCTAGTTCTGCTTGCCCACATTTGGTCCATATCTCTCTAAACGCTTCTCATCCATGTACCTATCCAAATGATTTTTAAATGTTGTTATTGAACCTGCCTCAACCACTTTCTCCGGCAGTCCATTCCACATACGCACCACTGTTTGTGTGAAGGAATTGCCCCTCAGGTCCTTTTTAAATCTATCCCCTCTCACCTTAAATCTACGGCCCTCTAGTATTTAATTCCCCATCCCTGGGGGAAAAAAAACTATATGCATTCATTCTATCTATGCCCCTTATGATTTTATACACCTCAAGAGGTCACTCCTCAATCTCCTATGTACCAAGGAATAAAGTACTATCCTGGCTAACCTCTCCTTATAACTCAGGCCTATTAGTCCTGGCAACATCCTAATAAATCTTCTTTGCATGCTTTCCAGTTTAACTATGTCTTTCCTGTAACAGGGTGATCAAAACTGTACACAATACTTCAAGTGCGACCTCACCAACGATTTATACCACTGTGACATAACGTCCCAACTCCTACACTCAATGCCTCGATGGATAAAGGCCAGCATGCTAAATGCCTCTTCACCACCCTGTCCACCTGTGTCACCACTTTCAACAAACTATGTACCTGTACTCCTAGGTCACTCTGTTCCACAACACTCCTCAGGATCTTACCATTTACTTTATAAGTCCTACCTTGGTTTGACTTTCCAAAATGTAACACCTCACACTTATCTGCGCTGAATTGCATTTGCCAATTCTCAGCCCACTTCCCCATCTGATCAAGATTCCTCTGCAATTTTTGAAAACCACCTTCGCTGTCAACAACACCTCCTAATTTTGTTTCATCCACAAATTTACTAATCATGCCTTGTACATTCGCATCCAGATCATTTACGTAAATAACAAATAACAAAGTTCCCAGCACCAACCCCTGTGGCACACCAGTAGTAACAGACCTCCAGTCCAAGAAGCAATCTTCAACCATCACCCTTCACTTCCTACCATCAAGCGGATTTTGAATCCAAATAGCTTGTTTTCCCTGGATCCCATGTGACTTAATGTTCATGACTTGCCTACCAAGCAGGACTTTGTCAAAGGCCTTACTAAAGTCCATATAGACAATATCCACTGTCCTATCCTCATCTATCTCTTTGAAAAACTCTAAAAGATTTGTCAGACATGACTTCCAGCGTACAAATCCATGCTGACTATCCCTAATCAGACCTTGACTATCCAAATGTTGATTAATCCTGTCCCCCAGTATCCTGTCCAATAACTTGCCTAACACTGATGTCAGGCCCACTGGCCTGTAGTTCCCTGGCTCGTCTTTGCTACCTTTCTTAAACAATAGAACAATATTAGCCACCTTCCAATTTTCCGGAATATCACCAGCGGCTAAAGATGAAGCAAAAATCTCTGCAAGGGCCTCTCAAATTTCTTCCCTAGCCTCCCACAATGTTCGAGGATGGACTTGATCAGGCCCAGGGGATTCATCCGCCTTACTGCGCTTTAAAGGCTGTAAACACCTCCTCTCTGATAATGTGCACGCAGTCCAAAACATCCCCACTTGTTTCCCTTATTTCCTTAGCATCCACGATTCTCTCCTCAGTAAATACAAAAACAAAATCACAGGAGGTAAAATCACATCATGGTTAGAAGCTGTAGCCCATCTAGAAGGAAGACTCCAATATTTTGTTGACACACTTTTACAAAAAGAGTTGAAGATTGACTGAACAACAGCTTTGGACATCAACCGCATTCACTTCTGTGAATGTGAACAGTTCAACAGATCTGTAGATAGTACATTAAATATTGCTACTTTTTCAAGGTAAAATAAATTTCTATGTCTTAATTAAAATAAAAGTTGCAGTCAATTTTTGAGCTGAGACACAGAGCTGAAAACCTAGTCGACTCTGTTCCTCCCAGTGGTGTTTTTAGGGTGTAATCATAAATTGCAGAGATTTCATTATGTAATTGCCATCCAGTGACATTGTTACTGAATTACATCTGTTCAAACAACATGCAGTTCTATTTTACAGAGCAAGCAATAGGTGAGTCCAAGAAACAAGCTACAAAGTCTTTCTTGCTATTGGTGAGATACAGCTTTGTAGAATTAGCAAATCCAGTCTTTCTGTGGACTATCGGGTAGATCTGGAAAATTCTCCAAGACTGACTCAAGGCAGTCAACTCCAACACATTCCACTTCATGTCATACAGACAACAGTGCCAACAGCGTGTACTGCAGTTTGCTGGAAGGTGCTGCAGCAAAGGATAGGAGAGTGACATTTCTGAGGAACAGCTATCAGAGATGATCAATGAATCAGTCCTTGCCTTCACTCCAAGTAAAGCTTTTAGGAAGGATCTTTTTGGACAAGTGAAAGAATCATACATTCACACATTACTTATATGTGGACGTAGTGTAAAGTGATAATGAAAGACCATCAACAGTTACATGCTATTGGTCCAACCAACACTATTATTATCATTAGTAAAGTGCACCAAGCCAACAAATCTACAACTCGTAGGTTTTCTGCATCTTCCCAAAAGCTGTTCAGGTTTTCTTCATATCTGTAAGGCAATGTGGCACCAAGAACTATTGGGGACACTTGTGCAAGATGAAGTCTGGATTCAGTACAACACTGGTAGCGAGGAAAGTGTTAAGAAAGTGCTCAAACACAGACTCAGTGAGGTTCCAGAGTAACCAACAAAAGACAAACTTCAGAAAATGACCCAGCTCTACATATTGTTAACTTCATACCATGTTGACTATAAGCTGCTCAGCATCTTTTACAACTATTAATGTCATATGTCCTGAAAAAGCAGGATGATGTACCCTAAAAGGTAATATTGACACAGGAGCTAATCTCAACACATTTACCGTTATGCATCCTGAAGGATGTGCTGAGGTACAACTTATGACAGACCAAGTAGTGATGAATGGATAGCCCAGCTGCATCAACAGCATACTTGTTGATGAAAGAGATGTATACACAGAGATGAATTGACAGGCTAAGATGGCATATTGCTGAAAGGAAATACAGTCATTATCCTTAAATGGTTGAAAGGAGACAGGCCAAAACACTTCTGTGTAAGCCACCAAACAGTTCAGTCAAGTCTGAGGAATGCAAGAAATGTGCTTTCCGGCTAAACATGAGCATCAAAACCAAGGACCACCTCAACCAATACAGGGCTTGTAGTAAATACCAAGCTAAGCAAGCTAGAGAGACCAGCACAAATTGTCTTTCCATACCTAAGCTACTTTTTCAATGGGAAAAAAGCTACTGAAATCTGAAATTGTAACAGGTGCGAGTCACAAAAATCAAAAGGTGAAATGTAAGAAAGCCAAGTTTAATTTTGACAAGATTCCCACCTTTAGGAATTGGAGAACCAGTCAGGTTACAAATTTTCAACCTTCACAGAGTCAGCCCAAGTGGCAACCGTTTGGAGCACTTGCCACCTTGATCATATGTGGTCAAAGCTAACAACCAGGTATACTTTGCAATCACAGGCACATAAGCACAGTTGGAAAAGCAATTCCTCAACTGAAGCTGGCCGATCAGGAAGATGTGAATTCAGCACCTGCACTGTCCAGAGATAAGCCATCAGATCCAGAGGTCCACAGCAATCCAACACCAGAAATAGAACAAGGGGCACCGTGGCAATATGAAATGATACAGGGGTGACATCGTCCAGGGAAAGATCATCACCCAGATGAATAGCAAACAACAATGCATATGCAGGACATTAAGGGACTGGTATGATTTAAAGAAGGGTGTGTAAAGTACTTTCAGACACTGACTAGAATTTAAAAAATTGCTAAAGCATGAGAACTATCATGAGCATTTAATAATACATTGTAAATATGTGTTTGTTTGTATTAAGAGGGGGCACTTCGGGACAGAAATGCAATCTGCACCCATGTTCCTCCTCGCTTGCCATAGTCATGTGACTTCTACCAAGGAACAGTGACTGGAGGTTGCAATCTTGCACACAGTATCAATAAAGTCACAGCACAGGTTGGACTGTCCTTGTGAGAGCTCATAACAACCTCAAAGAGGTTTGATAGACTTACTGCCCTGTTAACACCACCAGAAGGCTGCAACACTTTGAACTGACCTACCAATCGGTGTTCAAGGGACTTTCGTGTCTCAGGCTGGACAAGGTGATGTTGCAATATCATCTCTCAGTGTGAACTAATTACACAAACCTGTTCTGTTGTGTTGCTCATTTGTCTGTTTACATTTAACTCAAGCACTTCTGCCATCAATGCAACTATCAAAGATAGTTATTAAAATAAAAATAAAAAAAAATTTCATTGTTTCCTAGGGTAATAGAAACATAGAAAGTAGGCCATTCAAACCTACTCTGCCATTCAATATGATCACGGCTAATTACCTAACTCAGTAGCCTTTTTCCATTTCTCCCATACAACAACCTTCTTCCTATATCACTTGATTTCTTTAACCCTAAGAACTATATCTTAATCCTTCTTGAAAACATTCAATGTTTTGGCTGCAACCGATCTCTGTGGCACGGAATTGCACAGGGTCACCACTCTCTGGTGAAGACATTTCTTCTTATCTCAGTCCTAAACAGACTACTTCATATCCTTCAGAGATAGTAAGAACTGCCGATGCTAGAGTCTGAGATAATACAGTGTGGAGCTGGAGGAACACAGCA
>JAHRHZ010000022.1:27064182-27076324 GCA_024137785.1 Ginglymostoma cirratum | reverse complement strand
TCCTGCTCCTCTGATGCTGCCTGGCCTGCTGTGTTCCTCCAGCCCCACACTGTGTTATCTACTTCATATACTTACACTGCAAGGCCCTGGTTCTTGACAACCAGCCAATGGGAACATCTTTCCTGTGTTTATCCTATCTAGTCCTGTTAGAATTTTATAGTCCTCTATTAGATAACCACCTCATTCCTCGAAACTGCAGCAATACAGATACACAAGTTGCTGGTGGTGGTTTAGGATGCTTCAGACAGAGCTCTTCTGCTCTGTCCATTTCCTTTTCTATTTTTCTGTCTTTTTCACTCTCTTCTGTGTTTTTTTTCTCATTCTTCTCTTTTTCCCGGCCTCTGACTCCCGGCCTGGGCAGTGACCTCCTGGCCTGGGCAGCGGTCTTGTCATGGCAGTCTTTTGGCCTGGCATAGTGGCCTTTCAGCCTTGCATGGTAGTCTTTTGGCGGTATCTTGGCCCAGCATGGACTTCCAGTCTCGAGGTGCAGTCCAGCATGACTAAGCACTAAAGAAAGATTGTAATGTTTGAACTTTCAGCTTTATTCCATTATTTTCTACTTAAAACTAAGAAGGCCTGCAAATTGTAACTTTTAACTTTATTTTGTATGTTTTACACTATGCTATAATTACTGCAATGTTTAACTTTTAACTTTGTTCTTTCTTTCTAAGTTGTTCTTAAGATTCTATGCCTAGGTACTCGTATGTGGCAACATTGTACACTTTTCACTGTACTCCTATACTTTCGTACTTGTGTGCACGTGACGATAAAATCAAGATCAAAATACTCATCAATCCAGCTTCTCTTCAAATGTCAGTCCTGCAATCCCAGGAATCAGTCCGATAAACCTTCATTGCACTCTCTTATTAATCAGAGCATCTTTCCTCAAATAAGGGGATAAAATTGCACACAATAAGATCAGGAATGGAATACGAAATACCTACAATCCCAAATTTAGATAACCTACCCCTCATGAATGATGAGCTTTCAAAAAGCTTCCAATGGTTTTCCTGGATACTTAGCTATTTGCTGAACCACGATTTTTCTTGATTCCTTAGCCAAAACTACTCTATTTAATTCCCCAAATTACTGCTCTGATGAATAAAGCTCCTCCGGGGATATTAAACCAAATTAAATGAAAGCAAGCAGCCAAAGATCCTGTTCTTTATGACTACAATGCCACAATGAAACCATTAAAACAAACAGGATCTTTGCTTGATGTATTTTAATACTCCCATCTTAATCTAATGCAAGTCTTAATTAAAAATAAATGTTGTCACATTTTTGTGTTTTGCCTCAGGATAAAATATTATGCAGTGAATTCAGAAATCTAATACATTTATGTATTTGCCTAACTATAAGCTGCATAGGGCAGGACTTCAAATATCAATATTTTCTTTAAAAGATTAAAAACATTTTTCTTTATTCTTTTACAGGATGAGGGTGTCGCTGGATAGGCAGCATTTATTGCCCATGCCTAATTGCCCAGAAGGCAGTTGAGAGTCAACCACATTGTTGTGGGTCTGGAGTCACGTGTAGGCCAGACCAGGTAAGGATGGCAGTTTCCTTCCCTAAAGGGACATTAGTGAACCAGATGGGTTTTTCCAACAATTGACAATGGATTCACGGTAATCATTAGATTCGTAATTCCAGACATTTATTGAATTCAAATTCCACCATCTGCCGTGGCAGCATTCGAACCCAGGTCCCAGAATGTTACCTGGGTTTCTGGATTAACAGTCCAACAATACTACCACCATGCCATCACCTCCCCATTTGAGGGGAATGTGGACAATTATTGACATGCAGCCGAACTGCATAATCACAAACATGCTATTCTAGCTAACATCCTTAGTCCAACTAAATCTGAGAAATATTACCAAAGAAGTAACTAGTCTTATCTTCCAGAAGAACATGGCAAACTCAAGATTGTCCCAAGGTTGTCATGGAGCCTTCAGGGAATGAAGGCTATATCCCTTGGACACTGCACTGGATGGAATAAAAATCTCTGCAACATTAAGAAAAGCCCTGAAAGTTCCTATAACGAATAAATGAAACTGTTCAACGAATATACAAAATGAAAGAAATGGTTGATTGAATGGGATGTTTGGAGTCAGATAATCAAGGCCGCACCTCATAATGAGGTCCCCAGGTAAATCCTGGTGACTGGGTTACAGCCTGGAGAGTAGGAGCCCGTCCTGTTCTGGGATCCTGTGCCAAATTCAGACTCCACAACAGCCTCTACTTGTTCGCTCGTGGCCTTCCATACTTAATGGTGCAGGCTGTCGTTCAAGACTCAGTAAGGCCAGTCCATTCAGCTTGGTCTTCACCTATTGCCAGGACTGCAGTTAGTCCCCAGTGGCTAGCACTGTTGGGACTGGAGAACTATTAGTCTGAGTCATTACCCCATACGTTCTTTGAGGTGGAACATTCTCCCACATGGGGGTAGAAGGTTTGATCCCAGGCAATTAAACACTTGGTGGTCATACAATCTAGCCCATGCCTTCCCAGACCAGTTGAATGGGCATGCCCTTGGCTCATTACCAATTTCATATTGAAGCCACCCTTGGTCATTATAAAAAGAACAAGAAATGAAGCAATGCCAACTACCTATAACCACTAATTTCTGTTTCCTACAACTGAGCCAAATCCATGCTGCCAAAAGCTTCACCATTGCTTACAAGCCTATAATGTGGCACTTTAACAAAAACATTTGAAAGTTCAAAAATGTCACATAAGTCACATTATTTTATCAAGCGTCTCTGCTGGAAAACTCAATCAAACACAGGCGATCACAATTTGTACTATTTAACAAGTCAATGTCAGCTCTCCCTAATTAATCCACGTTTATCTAAACAACTGTTAATTTTGTCCCAGATTATTGTTTCTAAGAACTTTCCTAACACTATAAGTTAAATTGACTGGCCTTTTATTGCTGGGTTTATTGTTATGATTTTTTTTTAAACAACTGTTTAGTTCAATTCTCCAGTCCTCTGGCACCACCACCACCCAAGGAGGATGACAGGTTATGTCCACTGCCTCCCAATTTCAACCCCTGCTTGCCTCAGTGTCCCCTGATGTATTTGATCTGGCCCCAGTGGTATCAATTTTAAGTACAGTCAGGGTAATATCTCTTTGTTATAAATTTTCAGGCCATCCACTGGTTCAGCCAGTTCCTCTTTCACCATGACTTTGGCAGCGTCGTCTTCCTTGGTATAACTAATGTGAAGTACCCACTTAGTACATCTGCCATGCTCTCTGCTGCCATGTATTAGTCCTGTTCACAGAGTTGGCAAATTTATAGACATTGGAAGGTTAGGCTCTAATGGTATCAATGTGAAACATGAACATCACCGACTGGATGAACCCAACGATACAGCTTGTTTGTGACTGCTCCCTGGAATGGGATCAGCTGCACTGGTATGGATAGCAGTTGGGGAAGGAATGTAAGGGAGAGCACATGCAAGACTATCTGAATGTATTTATGTCCATCTTTGTAGCTTCAGCTAAGCTCCAGTGGTTAGGTTGATTGGCGTGTAGTGTCTACTTTCATTGCAGGACTCTCAGTGGGTGAATATTCTTTCATCCTTTCATTTTTTTTTGTCATTCCATTTCTTTTCGACAATTTAATCGTTTCTTTACTTTTGGTTTCTTTATCTTGCTACAACACCAGTCCTTCTCCTTCAGTGAGATGCTGTCCATGATGGTGCGGTGTCCGACCTGCTCCAGTGCTGGGCAATAACAACACTGAACAGGTTGATTAGGAAATATTTGCATGTGCATCTTGTTGCTGTTCACAAGAATTGCTTCTTAGTACTACGGTTTTACTACAATTCCTTTTTTCAGAATTTAATGTTACTGGGTTAAGTAATAATTTTTGAGAAGAACTACTGCTCAATGAAAATGGTGACACAAAGCAGTGAATCATACTGACGCACTGTAGACAATAAACTGTACTGGGGTAAACAAAGTACCTGCACAAAACAAACATTCCAGCATTTATTCTGAATTAGCTTAATGTTGACTGGTGTGCGCGTGCGCACACACGCACACACACGCGCACACACACACACACAAAGACTGCTGAGTTGTAGCCTCAAGACCTCACTTAAAAGATCCAGCAGTGACAATAGCCACTACAATTATGTTAAAAGCCACTCTGCAGTATTAAATTACATGTATTTACATATTTTGCAACAAAGAGACAGAAATTATGATGATTGGGGATTGGATAACACCACAGCTGACAACAAGGGCACAGATATGGCCATTTGAGATTTACTGCCCCAGTACTCAAATATGATTCATTGCTCTGTCACCATTTCAATTCAGCGATATTGCTTTCCAAATATAATTATCTGAACAATTGTCGACTCCACTGAGGAGATAATTGTCTTCAAAACAAAACACAATTTCCATCTACGTTTTAAATTCGAGAGACCTGGAACCTGTCAAAGTAATAAGGGGAGTGACTGATGGAACACAGCATTGCGTGCAACCCACTGCATGGTTTTCATCTTAAAAATGATGAAGAGAAGATTGGAGTGGCGGGGGTGGAAGTGGGAGCTCTTCTTATAATGCACAATATCTCAATGATGTACTACTAGGCGGGGGCGGTGAGTGTTGAGTTGAAAGTCAATTCTACTGAAAGAAGTTAAAATATTAAAAGTTGTCATTAAATACACTGAAATATCAAATCTCTTCCAGCAAGCCCTATTCAAAATTGGTCCTGGTGCAAACAAACCCCAAACAAACTGCATCCAATCCTTTTTTCTGATGAAGAGTCTAGGCCCGAAACATCAAGCTTTCCTGCTCCTATGATGCTGCTTGGCCTGCTGTGTTCATCCAACCCCACACCTTGTTATCTTGCATCCAATCCCATTCCACTCAAAAGTTAAATGCTGGAATCTATCGCACCCAAAACCTTCACCAATAGGCCCTATTACAGTCAAAAAATCCATTCAGTACTGGATCTCACTGCAGTGACCCTATTGGTCACTGTCATGTCACGGTCACACTCCAGTTAAGGATTGGTTTTATCAGCTCGCTGCCATATTTGTCATTCCCTGTATCTGGCAGTAATCTCAATGATGGGTACACACACCAAGATGATAAGTTCCCGCAACACCAGTGATTTTAAGAACACACAATTATGCAGTAAACAGTGCCCAACATCTCACAAATCTACTATTGTTTAACAGACTAATACTCATCGATTAAGATAGAGGCAAAACACTTTCCGAGCCCCCCAGAGTTTTTTGGTAAATTTATAGTTTAGCACAATTTCCACTTTCCCTTTCCCTGTCCAGAAACCAACTGGTCCACTGGCAAAGAACCCAGGTCATCTTTTAAAAACAAATCAACCTGTTCAGATATGTTTTGCCACACTTCTGTGGGACTTGAACCCCGGTCTTCCAGCTCAGAGGTGGGGATGCTGCCCTCGCAACACAAGGGACCCAAGAACCCAGCTACTTATATTTTAAAATTAAATCTATTCAAATGTGCTACCTCCTCTAGTGCAGGTGGGACTTGAATCTCAGACCTTCTGGCTCTGAGGTAGGGACAGTATCACTGCACCACAAAAGTCCTATAAGAGATAGGTCAGTAGAGATAAAGTTGCAACGATTTAAGGAGATATTTCATAACACTCAGCAAAGATACACGGCAGTGAGAAAATATCTCTCAGGGAAGAACACATATCTGTAACTAACTAAGAAGTTAACAACAGTATTGAATTGAAATAAAATTGTACAGTTCTGAGAAGAATAATGACACGTCAGAATATCAGACAGAATACAAAAATCAAAGAGTAGTAAAGAGAAGACGTTACAGAAAGCTAGCTAGAAATATTAAAACAGATGGTGGAAGTTCCTACCACGATTTAGAAAGAGAAACAGAAAGTAAAATCTGTAAAACTGAGGCATGGGAACCAATAATGATAATAAGAAATGATGGATATGTCTTCACTATAGAGGATACAAATAATGTCCCAGAAATAACAGTGCATCTAGAACTGAAGCTGCGAGAGGAATGTCAAACAATTACAAAAACAAGGGAAAGTGTATGAAAAAAAATTAAACCTAAAAATTGACACATACCCAAATCTTGATGGATTTCATCCTAATGACTTAAACATGGTTGCTGAGATAATGGATGCATTGGTGAATTCACATCTTCCTGATCAGCTGCCTGCTTTTGAGAAAAAACTTCTCCAATTTAATTTGCCTGTGGGTTGCAATGGTATACCTGGTCATTGACTTCATGGTGACACTTCCTCTAAATGTCCCAAGTTGCCACTTTGATTGATTCTTGTTGTTACCGTTGAAGGTTTATACCATAACTAGTTCTCCTAGCTAATGGTCAGCTCTGCTAATGGTTCGGCAATCTTTGACTTCTTGTTGCTTCACTTTGATTTTGTCACTGATTACTATTTCTGGCTTCAGTAGCTGGCAGCCAGACTGTTGTTAGAAAGCTGTTGCTTTCATCCAGCTTCAGTTGCCAGTAACTATTCTTCACACTTAGGGCAGTGAAGATTCTTGCTTTTGCAAGTCGTGACAATATTCCATCATGGGAAATTCCTGCATAGAATGGGGAAGTAAGATCTCTTTAAAGTTTTATTTATATCCTTTTGGTCAATGTATCCTGTCAGCTTTCTGGGTTATCTCACTGCTACCATGCTGCTACATGGATGGGTACAGCTCCAACAACACTCATAAAGCTTGACTCCATGCAGGACAAAGCAGCTCACTTGTTTGGGACCATACCCACAAATATTCACTCTTTCTACCACCGAAGCTGAGTAGCAGCAGTGGGTACCATCCACAAGATAAACTGCTGAACTTCATCAAGGCACTTTAGACAGTACCTTCCAAATGAATAACCACTTCCATCTAGAAGGACAAAGGCAACGAATACATGGGAACACAACCACCTGCAAGATCACCATCCTAACTTCAACATTCCTTCAGTGTGAAAATCCTGGAATTCCCTCACTCACTGTACCACGGGTGTCCTTAAGGCACATGGACTATAGCAGTTCAAGACGACAGCTCACTATTACCTTCTCAAGGACAACTAGCAACAGGCATGAAGTTCTGATCCGAGCCAGTGATGTTCACCAACCATGAATGAATTTTTTTTAATCCATTATATAAGAGTTGTAATAATTTCTTGGCTCTTTTCCATTTTAGCTCTTTAATCTTGGTTTTTTAGGCTAGCTTTAAGGGCACCTGTAATTTTCCTTGGTAGATGCTGATTTGGTCTTACACTCTCATCTACTTCAAGATGATATTCTCCAGGAAGAAATCCTAAACCTGTAAACACTTCATCATACTCCTCTAGGATCTGTTCTGTGACCAATGGTTTAGTGCTGCATCACAATGCAAATCTCTTTTGGAAACATTAAAGGTTACCAGTCAAGCTTTAGATTTGCTCTGGTTGAGCGATAAGTGGCTTTTGCTTTCTGTCTATGATCTGGAACTCCAGAGCTTCATCCTTGCCACTGCAATGTTCTGTCAGAGTAATCTAGCCTCCTGGCATGAGTATCACTGAATTCCAGAATGGCAATGGTGCAGAAGGTGACCCATCTACAGTAACTCTCAAAATCAACATCATGACTTTGTGCCTTTCTCTCTTTTCCCAATAACCCTGAATATTGTTTCTACTTAAATACTAATCTCTTGAATGTCTCAGTTGAAGAGGAGTGCAGTGCCATCATAACGCCTCACCCTTATTTCCATGGGCTTCAATCTTCGATTGACATACTGAGGCAGTTCTGTGAAGGTCAGGATGTTGCAGGAGATTCTGGTGTCTATCTAATGCTTTATACTGATTTGATGGTCATTCTAACAGTCACAAATCATTTATCACTTCATACCTTGAGTGAAGCTGTTGCATGGTGCAGAGTTATTTGATAGAATTTTCAGCACTCAATCTCATCTCCATTTCTTATGACAGGTTATGAGCTCTCAAGAGAACAGTTTGCCCTGTACTGAGACTTTATTGAAACTGACTACAAGATGGATACCCCAAGTCAGTGCCTTATGGTACAAGCCACACGTTCAAGATAAACCTGGAGGCACGTTGAGATAAAATGTATCACTGTACCAAACACAACTGGGATTGGAATGGAGGCAGGGACAGGAAAAAGGGTCATGGAGGCAGCTGGGTCCCCCAACCAGAAGTCCTGCCTCCATTGCTGCACCTACCATTTTTACCAACATGCAAGACGGGCACATTGTAATGGGTGGCCAATTATTGTTCAAAGTTGCTGGCTCTGTTTTACCAATGGTTGGTTCAGAGCCCTAATCATTTTCATTGAGGTGGTCACAATGTGTGTAATCTCTTAATTTATATCTGATGAGTGAGGTTGTGACCTGTGTTTCCTGAATTACAGTTAATCAGAGAATTCTGCACTGGGAGCTGCGTCCTTCTCATCACTCATAGTGAGAGTACACGAACAATGAATCAGTGATGTGCTTCCTGCAATGGCTTGTTCGGCTCACAATGTTTTGTTTTAACGCTTCTCTGTGAAATAGGAAACTGGAAAGTGGTATTATAGGGTGAAAAATGAACATACAAGCAAGTGTACATGGGTTGGGGCAAAGGTGAGTGAGAATAGGCATAGGGACCCACTGAGGCCTGCAGCCCGTCATCAAGTCACCTTTGTATGTATGTAGAAAGTCTTCACCTTTGTATATACATAGAACATCTTTGACACTGTTACAGCTCCCTCAGAACCAGCTCTCGGAGTAAACAGTATGTCTGACACTCCTGGTTTTATCTGTCAGCCAGGGCTCCCTGATTGGACCAAATAAACAGCCCCAGTCGGGGATCTCATATTCCACAAGGTCCACCCGGCTGACCTCATTATAAACACCACATCACTCTCACTCTGAGTCCAAGGTCATGGGCTGGTTCCTTATTTCGTAGTTCCTCCTGGAGCTTTTCAGCACCGGGTCAGGTTCCTCTAAATCGGCCTCTGATGTAATGCACAGTAGCTCACCTCTTGCGCCTGGAGCATCTCGGCAGGAAATCATTCTCTTCTTCAGACAACAAGATCCACTGTGACCATCTCAGATTCCCAGGTCTGTTCAACAATTGACAGCGAGGGAGAATCCATGGTTTCCTCCAGTCTTTCCAACTGTTCAGAGGAGCCAGCAACATTTTGTTCCTGCCCCATTTGTGAGTTTGCAGCTTTCATGTGGTCCATGTGTTTGTTCAGGACCGTTGCTCCTATCAAAACTTTATACGTCACTGGACCTGACCTAGTGTCCACCATGCCTCTTACCCATGCAGGGTAATTACCATGGTTCCTACGCCAAACTTCACCCCCTGAACTAAACTGTCTCTCTCGTTTAGCGGAGTCTTGCGTTCCTGATGCCATTTCACCTCCCCCCCGCTCAACACCCCAGTTCCGGGAAGATCAAATTTAACCTGGTGCAGAGTCTTCTCCCCATTAGCAACTCTGCTGGAGCGATCTCTGTAGTTGCATGAGGGTGATCCTATAATCAAATAGGAACTGGGGCAGTTTGGTATCCAGTGAAGCTGTAGGCTGTTTCTTTAAGCCTGCCTTCAAAGTCTGGACTGCTCTTTCGGCCAGACCATTGGATGATGGATGGTATGCAACTGTCCTTATACATGGAATGCCATTCAACTTTAGGATATACTCAAATTCCCTGCTGGTAAACAATGACCCATTATCTGTGACCAACACTTTCAGGAGTCCACGTGTTGAAAAAGATGCACGCAGTTTATCTATTGTTGTCCCCGTGTTTGATAATGAACTCTATGCACGTACAGCCACTTTGAATGGGTGTCCACAGTGACTAAGAACATTGAGCCATGAAAGGGCCTGAATGGTTAATGTGTAACTCAGTCCAGGGTCTACCTGGCCATTTGGACGAATATGGAGGAGCTGCTGGCAGTAATTTCTGTCCTTGTTAGCACTCTGGGCACTGCCCCACCTGCGGCTATGTCTGCATCCAATCCTCGTCGCCAGATTATAATTTCTCGCCAACATCTATGCTCATTTTGGAAACCCCTGGATGACCCTAGTGGAGTTCAGCCAGTATCCGGCGGTGATCTTTCCTTGGGACTAACACTCTTGCTCCCCATAGTAATATACCATCCTCTACTGTGATCTGGTCTTTCTGGGTCCAAAAAGGTTTCAATTCTGTTGTGACAACCCTTTGGTTGCCCCCATCACCCCCAGCTGTTTCAGTTTTGTCAGAACTGGATCCTTCCGCGTCCAAAGTCTGATATTGTCAGTTGTAATTGGACATGTGACCAGAAAGTTTAAAACCGTTTTGGACTCGTCCAGTGGCAGTACCACCAGTGATGTATCTGCCAGTGGGAGACACCATTTGCTGCTTGGCCTCCTGGACAGTGTTCCAAGTTGTAATTATACACACTTTGTATTCGAGCCCACCACTGAAATCGGCCTGAAGCTATGGGCAGCACTTAAGTAGATCCAGCAGGGGGTTGTGGTCTGTTATTATTACAAATTTACCTCTGTAAAGGTATTGATGGAACTTCCTGACTCCAAATACGACCGCTAAATCTTGTTTCTCTAGCTGGGCATATTTACACTCTGCATTAGCCAAAGCCTTGGATACATATGCTCTTGGGTGTTCCTCTCTACTGAGCCACCGAGGAGTTAATACTATCCCAATGCCATATAAGAAGGCAGTGCATGTCAATACCAGATCTCACTTGGGGTCATAGTGTGTCAGCATCTTTGGGGATGAAAGCTGTTTCTTCATTTCCCTGAAAGCTATGGCTTGGCTACATTACCATTACCAAGGCTGACCCCTTTTTTTGGAGTTAACGCAAAGGTGCAAGGATAGAAGCCAGGTTCTGTATGAACCTTCTGTAATAATTCATCAGCCCAAGGAAAGACCTAAGCCTTGGCACAGACATGGGTGCCAGGGCATCTTTGATCACTCTCACTTTATCTTCCAATAGGTGTAACCTGGTCTTGTCCATTCTGTAGCCTAAGAAGATCACTAGGGGTGACTAGAACACAAATTTTTCCCTTCTAAGGCATACATCCACTTGGGAGGAATGTCAAAGGACTACATCCAAATTCCCTAAGTGATCCTTATTGATCTTCCCTGTCATTACCACCTAGATAAATAGTGACCCGGGGTAGACCTTGAAAAATGTTCTCCATCATCCACTGAAATATTGTACCCCAAATGGTCATCTTGTATGTTGGTAAAAAATTCCTACAGGTATTAATTGTAGCATACTTCTGGGAATCCTCATTTAACCACAACTGTAATTATACATAGCTCATGTCCAGTTTCATGAAGAACAGCCAGCTTTGCCTATAAATCCTATTTGCAAGGGACTGGGCATTTATCCAGTTGCAAAATGTTTGTTTAAAATCCCCACAAAGGAGAGCCAACCTGTTGGGATTCACAATGAGTACAACTGGTGCTGCCCATTTCACAAACTGGACTGGTTTGATGATTCTTTCATTCTTCAGCTTCCTGATTTCTGCCTCTACTTTAAGGCAAATGGCACTGGGCAGGCCTTACAGAATCGTGGAATTGCTTCCTGGTCAACATGCAAGGTGGCCTTGGCTCCTTTGATAGTCCCCAGACCTTCCTGAAAATCTTCTGGGTATTAAATTAGGACTTCATTCAGGCAGCCATTTTCTAATCAAAAAATGTTGAGCCTATCTAGGTTAATCTTTCTCAATCAATTTCACCCCATCAGGCTCGGGCCTGAGCCTTTTACTACAATCAGTGGTAACTGAACCAGTTGCTTCTTATAAAAGACTGGGACCAAAGTTGGAACCTTAATCTGAAAAGGTTCCCTGGTATAGATTTTTTCTTCTTTGTTCATTAATGGGATAAGGGCATTGCTGGCTAGGCAGCATTTATTGCCCATCCCTAATTGCCCAGAAGGCAGTTAAGGTTCAACCGTCACATTGCTGTGGGTCTGGAGTCACATGTAGGCCAGGCCAATTAAAGATGGCAGCTTCCTTCCCTAAAGGATATAAAGGATTAAAAAAAAATTTTAACTGTTTGGCAGAGGCTTGGCTTTGTTTTGCGGTTTTGCTGTGGGCTGACCTAGAGTCTCTCTGTTCAGGATATGCCCTGAGTGAGGCTGTGCAATTATCTTCACTCAGGTC
>JAHRHZ010000022.1:27039852-27064082 GCA_024137785.1 Ginglymostoma cirratum | reverse complement strand
CCCCCCCCCCCCCCCCCCCCCACCGCCCCCCGCCACCCCCAAGCTCAGTTGGACTTGCAAGGTTGTCCACTTCTATCGGCAATCCCTGTTAACTCATTTGCTCCACTTGCCACATTAGGCTCCCAATAACCCAAAAAGCTGTGGGTCCACAAGCTGTCAGGAGAATTACTTCTTGCTTTTCATCTGCCCCAATGTCATTTGCCTGGAAAAAATAATGCATTCTTTCCACAGACTGGGTCCAGTCTTCGACAGCAGGATCCAACGAATCAAGCTTCCCATATAATGGCATAACACCAGAAATTTTAACCCCAATTCAAAGACGACTGTTGCAAGTGACTTTTTTCGGGAGGTGCTTTACTCCTGTTGCAAATGAAACAACTCCACTGAGGTTGGTATCCTGTCACCAAGTCTCCCTTTATTTACACGTGGAAAGTCCCTGATACTGATCCAGCTCCCTCAGAGCCAACTCTCAGAGTGAAAAGAACCTCTGACACTCCTGTTTATACCTATCAGCCAGGGCTCCCTGATTGGGCCAGATTAACAGCCCCAATCAGGGAGCTCATATTCCATGATGCCCACCTGGCTGATGTCATTACAATCCCTCCAGGAGCCACAGAAGTTATTTGCAATGCAGATCAAATACAGATCTGCATTTAACCATAATGCTGAGCTATAGACGTTAGCAGGCCAGCATTCAATGCCCGTTCCTAATAGCTCAGAATGTAGTTAAGAGTCTACCACATTGCTATGGGTCTGGAGTCACATCTGGGCCAGACCAGGTAAGGATAGCAGCTTCCTTCCCTAAAAGACATTAGTGAACCAGGTGGGTCTTTCCCGACAATCGACAATGGTTTTATGGTTGTCATTAGACCCTTAATCCCAGACATTTTTTTTATTGAATTCAAATTCCACATCTGCAATGGTGAGATTTGAACCCAGGTCCCCAGAATATTAGCTGAGTTTCTGGATTAAATAGACTCATGACATCTGATGATAACAATGCTAGGCTATTGCCTTCCTTGTCTTGGTCCTTTGTGTCTTGACACAAAAATAGGGCATGTGGTCTCTACCAGGACAGAAATGGGATCGGAGGGTCAGGAACATTCTAGACTGCTGATATCCATCTCAAGGACAAAAATCCAGCCGTTGAATCACAGATGTCTCATGCAATTGAGCCCATCAACACATGCGTGTGTAAATCAAATAAAAGAATGGTTTCAATATCCTTTGGTGGGATAACTACATGTCTCACCTTGGATTCAATGAGGAGAGTAGGAAGCCTAAAATAAAACAGTCATGTTGAAGTAGAGACAGCTGTCAGGGTCCTAACCGAATGCCCTGGGATCAGCGACTCTTCATTCTAAGTAATTACACTCTTTTCTCAGAAAATGGTCTCCAGCTGGCAATTGAAGCTGTCAGATGTGTATCTTTAAACAGCAATTAATTCAACAAGTTAATGTCTGGGTCACATCTTAAACAATATAGTATGTGGGTCGTCTTCACTGTAACAACATACCCATCTGGTTTGAAGGATGTGAGTAGGTGGAATAGAGAAGTAATACTGAGCCCAAAATAATCCCCAAGATAAAGCAATTAAGATAGGATATAAATGAATGCACTTTAGGAAGAGAAAGTACTTCAGATCCAGGATATTGTAAAAATTTAACCCCTTCTTAAGCTATTACCAGTGGTTTTCACTAATGAATAAGCTATTTCATCAAATGACTGCAATAATACAGAATATGTTGATGCCCAGTCTTCACTTTCCTCTCATCAGTAATCAATTCACCATGCAAATAATGAGAAAGTTAGAGACATTATGGAAGAGAAAGAACTCAAAGTGAAAGACAGCAACAGTAAAATCAAGAGGAATGGACTCAAAAGTGACAAAAATATTGAGGGACAGTGAAAGAGAGAGATAACTGAAGTGCAATGTAGTACAAAATTTCCGTCACACAATAACAATGAATTTCAATCGATCTCCATGAGCAGTAATATTAATCACCTATTCATCTTACTTCAAGATTTTATCAATCTCTATTTTTCTGATAGAAGTTGCATTTTCATTCACTGATTCATTTAAAGCATCAAAATATCAAATAATTAGCCAGTAATGAGCTACAGGGCATCCAGAACAGGATAAACATCGACCTCGGTCAGGCCTCTTGTGGTACTGTATTCATGCCCCTATCTCTGGCTAGGAGGACCAGGTTCAAGTCCCACCTGCTGTAGAGATGTGTCAGAACACATCTGAGCAGTTTGATTAAAATGTCTACATATCGTACATGCCTCAAAGGATTATGCAAAACTATGTACAGCTCACTAGGTAGTGAGATTCTGTGCTTAAGGAACACATAGTGTGTACACATAAACCTTGATCTGGTAAGACCTGATAAGGCATATAAACCCTGATACGGCTGATCTCATTGGTTTGGGAAGATCAGATATTTAAAACATGTTGGAATTTGGGAGAGGTTCCCTGAAAACCTCCGGACAGAGGAGAGAAAGTTGTCCAAGAGGCTGATTAATACAACTCAACAAGGAGCGTACAGCTCAATGAGAAATGGGCCAAATCTCATCATTTGCCGAAGGCGAGTTCACGGGAGGAGTTTCAAGCCCTTTAAATGCACCAACTGGATCAGTTGCTAAAGTTAAAAAGCCAGTAGCAACTCAATACAACTGGGTATTATTTTTACTTGAGGAGGCACCACAGCTGAGAGCATCTGCACAATATGAACAAACAGATCTCGTTCGAAAGAATCAAACAGAGATTATTTACAGTTCAAAGGTTTCCCTTAGATTGCAAATAGCATAAAGATTCAGTCTCCAATGACTCTCTGTGAATTGGGAAAGAAGAGCTCCAATATAGCAGGTCATTAGTACCTCAACAATTCCATTTTCATTTTAGGATTAACAAGATTCCCATCGATTCTATGTATTTTTGATTCTTGATATCAGCAAAATCAAAAATCAGACTATAGTATGAGGAAAAGCTACAACTTTAGTCAGCTATACACTGACAAGCGTAGTGCAAACAATATGAAATGCTGACACTATTCATCATCATGTTCACAAGACTTACACTAGAGGTCATCTCCAGCTATCGATAACAACAATTAAAATAAACTTCATGAATTAAATGCCAATTGAATATGTTGCAATAGACAGGCATCTGATACAAAAGACAGATTCAGAAATAGAAGGGCTTCTGTTTGTGATTGCTACACAATAGCTTTTGTTGAAATGTGTGAACATAAGGTGCAAACAGTATAAGGGGAACTGTAACACCTTCTATGGTGGAACAGAGTGTTAACAATTATTGCCTAGTCTCACATGTGAAGAATGACTACTCACACGAAAATATTTAATGGTATGGCCGCACCCCGGAAACTGTACAATAAGAGCCAGCAACTGTACGGAAGTGGCGTAAGAGAAGAAAGTTAACACTTCAGCATCTGAGCACCTAAAACAATCTTTGGCTATCATTGTGCTGTTCTTGAAGTACTGGGGTGGTTCAGGGTGAGTGGAATTTTAACATCCCTCTACCTGTTCTGTTGAAAATGGAGTGACAGTACAAATTAACTTATTCACTGTTTTCTTGCCTCAAACTGGCCAACTGATTCAGGTGGTAACCTCACCAATACATAGACAGCAAGGTCCTATAAAGTCATCAGGACCCAGTGGCACTCAGTGCTGACCGTCTGCTCAGCAGGAAGTATGGGTCAGTGATCACTGTTTTTAATGGAGTGAGAACGATCCTCATCGAAGCCCCACAAAGGGATCCTAGATCTCAACTGTTTGGGGCTCCACTTGACTTTCCACTCACAAGACTGCAGCAGAAACTGCCAGCCCCTAAATGTGCATTAGCCTCTTGACAAGGCATTTCATTTTACCCCAACAGTTGGCCAATAAGCATAAACTGAGCCTGGGAATTAAAATAGCCTCAAAATGATTACATTGGTGATGGGTTTGACTGTGACCCTGACTCTTGGCCACGTGCACCTACAAGCTATTCCAAGTTAAAATTCCTGCTGTCAATGTGCATGCAGAACAACGATATCACAATCAGCACCAAGTACTCTTAACATGAAACTGAGGAGATATTCAACATCCTCCAGCAATGCCCTTCAACATCTTTGAAACAATTGTGAATCTGGTTCAGAAAATTATACAGCAGGGCAGATGGCCACTTGGACTTTTGGAATGCCCTTCTGAAGCTTCTAATAGTCCTATTTCCTTTTCTCACAGATCTGCATATTTTCCATGAAATACCTGTCCAATTTCCTACTGAAAGTTATGACTGAATCTGTTCTCTTTCAGGCAGTGAGTTCCCAATCCATAAATGTACAAAGCAATTCGTCCTCATCTCCCCTCTGGTTTTTTTGCTGATTATCTTAAATCTGGACCCTCAGGTTATTGAACCTCCAAATAATAGAGACAATTTCTCCTTATTTGCTCTACCGAGTCCTTAGTAATAGCATTAGGCCTTCCAGCTTCACTACTGTGTCCAGCCCAGGCATTCTGATATCTTTGAAATCTAATCCACACAGACTGTTTAAAGTTACTGTTGCTAGCAAACATCTCATGACGTGCATCAGATGCTCTCAAAAGTTAAGAACTTCCTAATTTGTGATGAGAAGAAGAGGATGTGTTGCTCTATATTCTTCCTTTTCACAGACGAGCAATATTCAGATAAATTAGGAAGTCCAAATCCCCATGCAATGCTGCATAGTGTTCAACAATGTGTTATTAAAGATTTTTTTGGCCTTTCTGGCTTGTCATTCTCAATACTGCACTGTGAAGGGGTTTAGTTTCACTCAGTTTCCCAAAACTCATTCCAGGGTGGAAACAGAAGGTTGAGAAGCAACATGCTATTTTCTCCAATCATTTCAAGTTCTTGTCACCCTATTACAGGAAGGAAATTATTGCCAGTTGGAGACGGTGCAGAAAAGATTTACCAGGATGTTACCAGGACTGGAGGGTTTCAGTTATAGGGAGAGGATGGATAGGCTGGGACTTTCATCCCTGGAGCATAGGAGACTGAAGGGTGATCTTTTAAAGGTTTACAAAATTATGTAGGGCATAGATAAGGTGAATAGCAAAGGTCTTTTTCCCCAGGGTAGGGGAGTCCAAAACTACAGGGCACTGTTTCAAGGCAAGAGGACAAAGGGACCTGGCAGGCAACTTTTTCTCACAGAAGGTGGTGCGTATATGGAATGAATCACCGGAGGAAGTGGTAGAGACGGGCACAATTACAACATTTAAAAAAGACATTGGGACAGGTACAAAGGTTTAGAGAAATATGTGCCAAACACAGGCAAATGGGATTAGTTCAGTTTAGGAAACCTGGTTGGTGTGGACGAGTTGGACCAAAGGGTCTGTTTCTGTACTGTATAACTCTATGGCTGTTTTTAGTGAATAGCTTTGTGCACCTATTAGCTACTATGCATCATTCACAGTCACAACAGAGTTCTGTGTTAACCCTTTAGTGTAGCAACTTTAGGACTGAGTACGTCCCTGAGAATCAGTTTCTAGGCTGGTCATGTTTTGGTATATTAGACATATTAGAAATTGTCAAAATTTAGATTGCTTGGCAATGGGTCCTGGGGTGTGTTCCTTGAAGGAAAACTCTGTTTATTATAATATACTTGGTCTTACTGTAAGTACTTGCTGGAGGTAAGGAAAACATTGGCCAGAATCCTTATTTCCAAGGCAGATCCCAGAAAATTTGCCCACTTCTCTACGCCAGAGATTTCTGGCCAAATCTCTCAGGCAGAAGCCTTTCCAATTGAAACAGAACAGTAATCCACACAGACAGCAGTGGATTGGGTTAGTGCTGAAACCACAGAACCTTATATGACAGTGGCTACTGTATTCCATAGTTTAAAAGTTCCCAAAGCCACTACTAGGGGAGGTAAGTGAGGAGAGTGATAGATGAATGAGGGATACAGTGACACGTGAGTCGGGTATTATGTACCAGGTCAGGGAGAGGGATGCAGATGGCATATGGTTAGGATAAGGCACTTAGGATATGATGGGGGGGTGGGTGGAGAGAGGGGTGTTTGGTGGTGAAGGGAGGTCCAGTTGGAGTGTGGTGGAGATGTGTCAATAGTTGGGAGTCAATTTCATAGTTAGCCAAGAGTTACAGCAGATATTGATCCCTCTGACTTTACGCAGATAACTATTAAGGTCAGGACCCTGCAAAGTCGCCATCACACCCTGAGAGTTTGCAGGCTTTTACAGAGGGTTCTACATCCTGTGGAGCTGTTGGAAGTTTCAGTTTCCCAGGAAATTCCTATAATGTCAGCTATGTCAGAACTGCTGCATGCTTTAAGTGTACATCTCCAATTTGATGTTTCAGCAGTGATGATATCTGGACCATTAACGTTAAAGAAACATTTTACTGTGGCTTCATCTTGTTATGAGAGGCGAGCACATCTGACATTATATTACTTCCTGTGATAATGCATACTGTGTCACTAGTGGATCGTATAGTTGGACTTATCTATATCTCCTCCAAAGCCTCTGATTATACTCACTGTATTGCATCTCCAAGTCTCTGATTTCAATTTGTCGATTTCACAGCAACAATTGCTGTGGAGACTGCGTGAGTTTACTCAAACATGGAGTCAGCTATTTTGGTGGAGATCGGAAATTAGAATCCTCTGTGATCCCTTGGATTCTATAGAAAGATAATCATCAGATTATGCAGTTCAACAATCAGGCAGTCATCTGAATCTCTTGATAAATCAGAATTGCTGGTCTGTTTGACTATGTCGATGGTTACTTAGATTGTGTAGAAGTTTTCTTCTGTCTCGAAACTAGGGTACATCAGTTCTGTCGCATTACCATTTTTGGTGTGATTGAGGTAAGGCCCATAATTTGATGTTTGTTCCACCACTTGTCCATAATGAGTTTGGTCTTCAATCCAAACTTTGCAAGTCGTACTTCCTGTAGGCATTGTAGCTCCTTTGACAAGGACTGTCTGAGTCAATCTACAGATCACGGTCCACATGACCTGCAACTCCATCCCGTCGTTCTAGGAAGCTTGACATCGCCGTAAGATTTCTCTCACTGGCAGGATACCAATATGTAGTTTGTTGAAACAAGAACTTCCAAGTGGTGTTAAAAAGGTTGCAGACAACTTATATCTCTCATCAAACTGCCAATAACCACTTTTTTAAATTCATTCATTCATGATTTGAAGGCAAGGCTGGCTAGACCAGGATTTATTGCCCATCTTTCATTGCCCAGAGGATGGTTAAGAGTCAGCCACTTTGCTATGGATCTGGAGACACATGTAGGACCAGTTAAGGACAGCAGTTTTCCTTCCCTGAAGGCTATTAGTGAACCAAAAGGTTTACAACGACAATTGGCACTAGTTACATCGCTGGTATTAGGCTGCGTTTTTTAAATTCCAGATTCTTTTTTGAAACTGAATTCAAATTGCACTATCTGCCAAGATGGGATTTGAATGCATGTCCCTAGAACATTAACTTGGGGTTCTAGATTATTAGTCCAGCAACATTACCATATGCCACTACCTCCCTTTAGCAGTATCAATCTTAATAAGGATTTAACTCTTCCCCAGATTTGTAAAGCTGTCAGCCACAGACAATATACGGTGAATGTCACATTCTGCCTTGCTCAGCTGTGCAATGCCCATACAAATTCACTGACACATGAACCATTCCTAAGTATTAGGCTGTTGGTTTGTCAAAGGTGAAATCACCCCTTGCTTCAAAATAGTCAGTTTCTTTGTGTTTGGTAACAGTGGATTGAGAACATTTTTTCAGACACACTGGCATTGTTTCCAGATATACAATGATGAAACAAGCTTTCTCCATCTGTTTAAGTACTGCAAATAACTTCAGCTCTGTGATCTTCTCAGCCGTCCAGTGCCCCTATTCTGCAAATCAGATGGAACAGGCTTTCCTACTTAAGACTGGATAACTATTGTATAGGATCACAAAAATCTTCAGTGATTCTTCTCTTGTATTGCAGCATTTCAGTCAATTCTCCAACGACCTTGAATTCTACACCTCCTGGTCCATGTAGCTTTTTGCAAGATGGCTGAAGAAATATTACTCTAACCACAGCTCAGTATCAGGAAGAACAAAAACTGCTGCATCGGTGTCTAACTCATTTTCCCTTCGTTTCCCTTCACTAAATTATCAGCACTCCAGTGGCTTCCACTGGGCCCTGGACTTATCCAAAGAAAGGCATCTCAATATCATTCACATCTTCTATTTGATGGATCTCGCCACCTTTTAAGGTTTATAATATACAAGCATTTTTGTTCCAACAGTTTGAAAGTGCCCCTACTTGCAAAAATCACATTCAAACTCTTTTGGCAGATCAATTTTTCTGCCTTTGTTTATTTCCCATTAAACTGAAAACAGGGCAGTTGTTACAGACACTTCCCAGCTCCCCTGCTTTTGTACGGTTACCTCGGCTTTTAACATTATAATATTCCAGAGTTGGTCATTTCTGGGATATGATCCTCTCTGTCATGCCCAGTTGATTTTGCTTCCTTACAGCAGCTTATCTCCCCAGCTGAACTATCTTTGTCGACGTTAAGTCATCCTTTGATTGCAAGTGTTCAAACAATGCTTTACATAAAACTTTAATTCTCTCCTGAATTAGTTCTTCCTTTAACCTGTCATATTTATGGTTCCCTGCAAGTCTCTACAAAGTCAGATATGAATATGCCTCTCGAATCACACTCTCAGTCAAAATCCAGCCCTGGGTTTCTCTTTCCACTGATGTTGTCAGATCTGCAGATTATTTTCAGCATTTCCTGTTTTTACATCTACTCTATCTAACTGCCTAGGGTGCCTGCAAAAACATCCAGTTAAATACAGGTCTTAAAAGAGTGGTGAAACAGCCCAGATCATATTACTATAGGACACCAAACACAAAAACAATGATGAAAATAATTAAGAAATAAAGGAGGTCTGAGAATCAGAACAGTTTTAAACAACAACGGTACCAAATTAGACTGTGCTGCAACAAATTAAAGATTCTTTAAAGATTAACCCCCGACGAATGCAATATGTTTCAAAGTGGATAATCATTTAAACATAACTGCAAGTTCTCAAGGTGCTCACTTCCTTCAAAACAGGTTCATGTTGTATCACACCATTAAACAATCTTCACCAGAGAGAAATTCAAATATGAATAGACTGGGGCTATTTTCCTTGGAGCGTCAGAGGCTGAGGGGTGACCTTGTAGAGGTTTATAAAATCATGAAGGGCATGGATAGGGTGAACAGGCAAGGTCTTTTCCACAGGGTATGGGAGTTCAAAACTGGACGGCCTAGGTTTAAGGTGGGAGGGGAAAGATTTAAAAGGGACCTGAGGGGCAACTTTTTAACACAGAGGGTGGTGCGTGTATGGAATGAGCTGCCAGGGAAGTGGTAGAGGCTGGTACAAATACAACATTTAAAAGGCATCTGGATTGGTATATGAACGGGAAGGGTTTAGACGGATAAGAGCCAAATGCTGGCAAATGGGGCTAGATTAATTTAGGGTATCTGGACAGCACGAACGAGTTGGATCAAAGGGTCTGTTTCCGCGCTGTACAACTCCTATGGCTTTATGAATTAAGTTCTTGCTATAATTAATCTATGGTTAGATTTTAATGGTTTTTGTATATGCTTAAATATGGTTTCATCCCATTGTCCTGTTTTGGCTAAAATCAGAGGTCAAACTGCAGTCAGGCAATCTCCACGCGGTCTCTGTTCAATGCAGGACATTATCCACATTTTCCACTGGGGAGGAAACATATGGATTGAGCATTCAGAGTACCGAACTTCCCTAAAGAATTATCAATGTATTTTTCTCCATTTACTAATGTTAGCAAAACTTGTTTCATATTCACAGCAGCTTTTGCTAATGTAACAAATGGAGGAGACCATTAAATGTCAAGGTCATGAACCAATTTGCTCATTAATTTATTGTAATGCAATGAAAGGTCTTTAGCATTACCGCTTTGATTCTTATTGCACATTTGTGTTGTCAGTGTTAGACAATGCACAAAACGGAGAGGAAATTACGGCGTACACTAATCAAAAGGAAAACACACACTTCTTATTCTGGAGATGGTGTATATAAAGAAGAAAACTCATGTTTCTATATTACATTTTTTGACCTCAGGATATCTGAAAGTGTTTTATAGCCAATAATGTTATTTTAAAGTGTAGTCGTTGTTGAAATTCAAGGAATATGCTCATCAATTTGAGTCCAGCAATACTCCACAACCATAATAGTGACCGGTTAATCTGTTTCAGTGAGGTTATTAAGGGACAGGTATCAGCCAGGAGATCTGGGAGAGCTCTGCTGCTCCCTTTGATGTAGTGTTTTTGAATCTTTTATATTCACCGGAGAATGCAGCCATGCTCTCAGTTTACAGTCTCATTAGGACACTGCACTGTACTAGAGAGGACAAGCTGCACAGCCAGAAGTGGCACCGTTGATTTTGTACTCAAACCTCTGGAGTGGGATTTAACCCACAACAGTCTAACAATCAGAACATTAAAAAAATGCACAAGAAATAAGAGCAACAGTAAACCATGTGACCTGTCAAGCCTGCTCCTCTGTTCAATGGGATCATGACTGATTGGACTGTGACCTAAACTCCACACTCCTGTTTGTAACCATGCCCACTTCGGGGATCAAATATCTGCGTACATTTGAGGCTGATTTAGATAATGAGCGAGCCTTCACTTCTCTCTGTGCATTGGGAAAGACAAACTTTAATGAATCTCTGAAAGATTATCTTTCCTCTTGTATTTTCAGTTGTGGACTGAAATGGGAAAATGACTATTTCAAAAAGCAAGGACTGCAGAAGGGATTGCTGCACCCTTTTAAAATGCGAGTTGCCAAAACCTAGTGGAAGTACTATTCGCATTGCTGTTTAAGTGAGGAGGAAGGTTCCTGCAGATGAACTGGCACCAGCAAATGTGTACGAAGTGAGATTCAGTCAGCAACAAATAGTTGGTCTGTACAATGATGACTAGATGTTGGTGACAAAGGCTTTCCACTGGCCAACACCAATATGATTGGCTCCCACCTATATATTGTGAACAATATGACCAGAAACATCCAGGCCTCTATGAAGGGAAGTGGTGTCTCTCTCGCTCTCTCTCTGTGTATTAAATACCTAATGCCTGAAGAAAGACAGTTTACTTTTGCTCATCAGTTGCTGTAAGCTGTTGCTTTTACAAGTGACTAAGTGACTTTGCAATCTGTCAACCAGTAGCTCTGTGCCTCCTACAAGGAAGTGAAAAGGACATAGGTTAGAGATAGCAATAAACAACATGCCCTGACAAGAAACAGGATCTTCTCAGGGAATCCCTGGATAGGAGCTATTGAACTGCCTTCCCAGTTTTTCCCTCTACCTATGATACCAATGTTTTCCCTGTCTGTCTGTATGCGTATGTAGATGCAGTTTTATAAGGGGTTAGAGTTTTAACTAGTAGGGTTATACATTATCATTTCATTATGGTTTACCTGCTACTAGAATGTATTTCTTTGTAATAAATAGTAATTCTTGTTAAGTACAGAAACCTAGTCTGTATTTTCCATTAACCTCACTCTGAAAAACAGACTAACTGGGGAATTTCATGAACTTTGATAATATCTTTAACTTTTGTGGCAACTCCAGAAACAGCAAGGTTAGATTCTAGTGCTCAGCACCAGTGAGGCATGACACCTCAGAGAAGAGAGATTCCTCCTCTTTCCATCTTAAATGGAAGGCCCATTACTTTAAAATCCACACGAGATTCTCATTTGAGAGAAAACATCTTCTCAAAATTCATCCTGTTACACTTCCTCAGAATCTTGTGGTTCAACAGGTCACCTGGTTTTCTAAACTCCAATGGAAATAGTAGTCAACCTTTCCCCATAAGGTAAACCTTTCTCTCCAGGAGTGAACTAAATGAAACTTCTCTGAACTGCCTCCAATGTAAATATATCCTTCCTTAAGTAAAGTGACCAAGGTTATACACAATACTAAAGATGTGGTTCCCTGTACATTTGTTGCAAGACTTCTCTACTCTCATATTCCAGCCTCCCCAATGATAAAGGCCATTATTCCTTCTGTATTACATACTGTAGCTGCATGATCAGCCTTGTAATTCATGGAGATGCACACCTTCCTTACTGCAATAGAGTCACAGAACCATAGAGTCCTACGGCATAGTAACAGACTCTTTGGTCCATCTCATCCTTGCTGACCAAGTTTTCCCCATTCACCCCAATGGCTCCCCATACCCTCCAATCCACCTCCACAGCCACTCACTCAGTATCCACTAGGGGAAGATCTCAGGAGCTACATGGAGTTGAAACAAAAACTTCTAATAACCTCATAGCGCTCCGACCCCTACACACGACAGCAAAAACAATTCCTATTTAAAAAAACAAAAGTTTGTAAATCTCCTGAAGTAATTAAACAATTATAAAATCAAACAACTTTTCTTTAGACCCACAAAGAGAGTGAAAAGACTGTGTGTGGATCTGAAAACAACTCATTTATCCTGAATTTGTTTCCTGTTAGTTAGCCAGTCCGCTTTCAACGTTAATATATCAGCCAGCCCCAATCATTCCTACGTTGTGTGGTAAGCTTTTATGTGCGACATTATTGCATCGGTTTTGGAAATCCAATTACATTTTGTTTGCTGCCTCCCCCTTTATCCACTCTATTTGTTACACCTCAAAGAACTTTAATACATTTGTCAAAAAACTATTTCACTTCCACAAAAAACATGTTGATTCAGCCTGACTGAATAATGCTTAAATCAATATCCAGTTGCTAGTTCCTTAAATGATACACCATTTTCACAATGACAGATATTAGAGATTTCTGCCTTCTGTGCCCTTTCCTTCTTGAATAGAGGTATTAGAAACACATAAATTTGCAGCAGTAGTCCATTTGGTCCCTTGACTGCGCTCCACCATTCAATTAGATCATGGTTGATCAGTTTCAAATTCTACATTTCCATCTACCCCAATTACCTTCAATCCTCATGCTTAACACACTCTAGCTGCCTCTGCCATCGAGATATTCAATGAACCCCACCTCCACTGAGGCAGAGAATTCCAAAGTCACACAGTCCTCTGAGAAAAAAAAGAACATCTCATGTTTCTCCCCTACTTTTAAAACAGTGCTCACTAGTTCTGGACTCATTATGAGAGGAAACATCCTTTCAGGTTCACCTTTCACATACTTCAATCCAGTTACCCCTCACTCTTATATTCCAGTGGAATCAAGCCCTGTTTGTCCAAGCTTTCATCTTCAAACAACCCACTCATTCCAGATATCAGTCTAGTAAGCCATTTCTGAACAGCCTCCAGGACATTTACATTCTTCCTTAAATAAGGAGACCAAAACTGCACACAGTATTCAACGTGCGTTCTCCCCAATGTCCTGTATAACGCATAATATCCATATTATGTGGTTAATTGCCCACGGAACAAAGATAGCATTCCATTTCTTAATTACTTGTGCATCTGCATTCTAACGTTTTGCGAATTGTGCACTAGAACTTCTAGATTCCTCTACACTTTGGAATTCTGCACTCACTCTTCTTTAAAGAAATACCCTGTTTCTTTATTCTTCCTGCTAAAGTGAACAACTTCACATGTTCAGTTTATGAGCAGCTTTTAACGCCCAATAAACTCTCATGTTCTCACCGCTGCCTCTGTCACACTCACTGTCACACAAACTCTTGCTCACACTCACTCTGTCACACAAACTCTTACACTCTCTGTCACTCGCTCTCACACTCACATCCATCACACGTACTCACACACTCACATCCGTCACACGTACTCACACACTCACACTCACTCTGTAACACATATTCACTCCATCACACATTCATATTCACATCTGTCACATACTCAAACTCACTCTCTCACACCTACTCAGACTTACTCTTTCACATACGTACTTACACTCACGGTCTCACACATAATTACACTCATTCTGTGTCTCACACTTACTCACTCTTACTTTCTGTCATACATAATCACACTCACTGTCTGTCACATACACTCACTCACTCTCAGACACACATACTCACACTCTCATTTTCTCACAGTGTCAGAGCAAGCAGCCAGTTTAACTCCCGCTGAACTCACCGGGTAGGACAGGGCCCTGCAGTCGCCAACAGACTGTCCAGGATGCAAAGGCAGGCAGGAAGAACAAAAAAGGGAGGAACATCACTGATGTTAGAGCGCCCGTATGGGCTAATGCTTGCTGTTATTCTAAAGATCAGCAAACATTGGCATATTATCCTGTCAACAGTAATGGCGCGCACCAGTTTGGCTGCTCTTGGTAATGACTATTGCAATTAACAGTTTTTGACTAATGAGCCTAGCCTTCTGCAAACTCACAAGCTAGATATTGTTTACAGGGCTTTATGCATGGGGACCAAGCAGGAACAGGGTACTGAATTAGGTGATCATCGGGCCCTGCTGCTATTGCAGCTTTGGTAGTTGCAATCTCCAAACTTTAACCACTGACACTACGGGCGGTCACGACCCTGGTTTAGGAAACCCTGCCCTACACTATAAGCTCCCAATTTACATACAGCCTTTTACTTGACAAGTTCTTAAATGTCCTATGGAAATCTAAACACAGTATATGTACGGGCTCCTGTACATACATCCACAGTGTACATGATACTTTCAAAGAACAAGGAATTGGTTAAGCACAATTTCCCTTACACAAAACCATACTGCCTCTTCCTGATTACCGCGAGGCTTTCCAAGGACAGCCCGGCTATTACCTCAATAATGATCAATTCTACCAACTTCCTCATCACAGACATTCAACCAACAGGCTTACAGTTTCCCTTTTTCTGATTCCCTCCCTACTCAAATCATGGTAATATATTTGCTATTTTGCTGTATGATAGAACCTTGCCAGAAACTGCTAAATTTTGGAAAATTCATACCAATGCACCTTCTACCTCATTAGCCACTCTTTAAATATATAGTCTCTCTGGACCCAGGGATTTGGCAGCTCACAGCTCCATCAGTTTGCTCAGTACCACCTCTCTTGTGATTGTAATTTCACTCTGTTCCACTTTCACTTCCACCTCCTGATTATAGCTTTTATTGGATTTATTTTGTATCCACAACAGTGAAGACAGCAGCAAAATATTTATTAATTACATTTGCCTTTTTTTATTATCTACTATTACTTCCCTGTTCTCACTCTGTAGAGGACTGAAACCGGCTTTATTTCTCCTTTGTAAAAACATGTAGAAACTCTTTCTATCCATTTTTCCACTTCTAATTCACTTTATCTCACACTCTGATTTCATTTTACGTGAAAACCTTTTAGTCTCTCTCTGTTGTACTTTATATTTCGTTTAATCATCTGACCAGCCACTTATCTTTACACAATTATATGCTTTTTCTTCAAGTCTGACGCCTCTTTTAAATTTCTCTTGCTAATCATGGATGAGGATGATCCCTTCTGAATAAGTATATTCCTACCAGTAAGAAAATTGAGTATTTTGAAAAATCTCCTTGAATGTCTGCCACAGCTTCTGTATTATAGCCTAATATCCCAGTTCACTTCAGCTGGCTCAGCCTTCACGCCCACAAAGTTGCCTCATTTAAGTTTAAAATATTAATCTTAAACCTATCTTCTCCCTTTCAAACGAAATGTAAACTTGAATCATGTTGTGGTGGCTGCTACTTAGGGATGTCTTTACTCTGAGGTCATTAATTGATCCTGTCACATTAAACAATACACCAAGTTTGGTACAATCTGCTCTCAGATTGGTTTCAGAATGTGCTGGTCGAAGAAATTATCTTGAAAATAGTCCAAGGACTTCTCATCCAGGCTACCTTTGACAAGCTGATATTTCCAATTTCTGTGTAGATTAAAATCACCCACAATTGTTGCTGACCCTTTATCACAATAACTAATATTTATTATTGTATGCTTCACCCTGCATTTTGGTTATGGGTAGGGAGCCTGTTGACCATTGTTACTGACCCCAACACAATCCCCAGTCCTGATGACAGTTCCCACAACCAGAATCCAATTCTCCCAAGCCAGTCACTGAGCATATATTTACTTCAGAAATCATATGTGTCCTTTGTCAATTGACACATGTCTCAGATAATAAATCAGAATTAATCATCCTTTGGGTTTGCTCTTCAGTTTGGTATCTTGCTCCTCATACTATCTAAGCAGAATATCTTTCCTTGTTCTGTCTACACTGTCGGTACCTAATTGGACCGTAACAACTAGTTGCTCCTTCCTCCCATTCCTCATTCCCCTCCAGCCCTGAGCAGATGTCCCAAACATCGGTACCAGGAGGTAATATAGCCTCCTGGACTCACATTCTTTGCTGCAGAGAACAGTTGCAATTCCCCTCACTATACTATCCCCCACGACCGCTACATTCCTTTTTTGCTGCCCGATTTGAATGACTTGCCGTACCCTAGTCAGTTAGTTCATCCACCTTGCAGCTCTCGCTCTCATCCAAACAAGCAGAGAGAACTTCAAACCTGCCAGACAATTGCAAATGCTTATGTTTCTGCAATCTTTCCTGCTGCTCATCTTACCTGCCTCACTCACAATCACACCATTCTGTCCCTGACCATTGACAAAATTAGAAAGATTCTTTCCCAAAGGATGTGACTGCCTACTGGTACAAAATAGCCAGGTAACTTTCCCCCTTCCTGCAGCATTGCACTTTCTTTAGGTTGACCTCCAGCTTATAAACTCTAAACAGTAGCTGTTCAACCTGTAAACACATATGACAGACATCTTCAACCTGAATTCTGCTGGCATCCAGGAGTCCCCACAAACTGTAGCCATGCCACATCGCCTGTCCTGCCATGTGTTTTGTTTCTTAACATTAACCACTTGAATAATTAATTCAAATAATTTGTCTTTTCCTAATATGTATTTTGTGAATTCTGCCACCAGTTTCAGTATACTTGTAAACCTTAGGAACAGAATAGACTTGAGCCACTTACCAGATACTAACAGCTGGCTTCTTTTTCCCTAAAGCAGAATATGACCCAAGCACACTGCTCCTGGTTCTTTCTTTGGTTTGCTCTACATTTGTGGCTTTTCAACTTGTTGGAATATTTCCAGGATCTAGAAAATTTTGAATGACTGAAGTCAATGTATCTACTATCTCCGCATATACTCCTTTTATGACTCTAGAAGCAGGACATCAGATCCAGCCCTAGTTTTCTGTTACATTTTCCCCCCTCATTGCAACATTTGGTTCTAGTTCCTTTCTTCCTTCCTTTTGACCTGGATATTCTAATATTCTTGGCTTTTTGGGACTTCCTTACTGGCAGATTTTATATACTTGTTTAAAGTTTGAAGTCTTTGCCCTTCTTTGTTTCCCTTTCTGAATTCCCCAATGCCATCCTCTAAAGCACTAACGCTTAATTTAGCGACTCTCCTCCTTTTACATATTTGCAGCTCTCATGCACATTTGTTTTGACAATCAATCAAAGAACTGCAGATGCTGAAGATAGCTGAAATAGCTGAAGAAGCTTGTCTTGCAGCATCTGTGGAGAGAAAGCAGAGTTAATGTTTCAAGTCCAGTGACTCTTTTTCAGAACTGGAATTGAAAGGTGCTGCCAGACCTGTTGAGTTTCTTCACATTTCTTTCTGTTTACCCTATCAGTTCATCAGCTTGTGATAAAAACCTCCATTTTTTTTAACCTTTTTTTTCCCACTTTGACCTGTTTGCTGATGCATTCTTGCGAATGTACACAGTGTCCCTTCCTGTCACACTCTGGCCATCATTATCATATCATTGCCCTGTAATGTTGCCTTGTCTTTTCTTGTTAACTTTCTAAATCATCGTTCACACAAATCCTACCTCTGCTATCTAGTCTAAATGCCAAGTCAGCCATTATTGGCACCAAAGTAAACTGATTAAGGGTTAATGACTCAAATCACATTTGGTATTGTATGGTTCATACACTATTGCATTGTATGAGTGCATAAAAGGGTACAGTCTAAAACATTTTATCTAGCATTGGAGCTGATATCTGACAGCAGGGTGATGTGATAGTACAGCCAGCATTATTGCGTTTCTGATGGACACTCTAGTCATGTAAAAGAGACTGAGCTTCTGGACAAACTGAGCACATCTCTCATAAAGCAGATTTAACAGTGTCAGTTTTCACACATCCAGTACTGTATCCTAAACCCAAAGATACACATCAGTCATGGGTTATTTTTAAATCCAGTTCTGTGCGAGCTCGATGTCACTCGGTAGTGACTTAAACAGCAAGTACCTGTGCCTTTCTGTACATAGATACTGGTTAATATTGGAGAAGAAGGATCTCTAGACAGGAGTTGAAGAAAAATCAATAGCAATACACGCAGTAGTTCATACGATGCCACAATGATGTATATTAAATGTAAAACCATAGCAAATTGAGACTCTGTGCCTTCAACTCTTAACAGTTACCTGCAGAGGTAAAGTCTGAGGATTCTAAAGGAAGCTTAAAACACACAATCACTTGTTGCAAGCACACACTGTGTTTACTATATGCACTTTCAAACTTTGTTGATAACCAGGTGAAGCATCAAAGCAAACTGTACAAGATAACATTAAAACTGAGGAATGCAACAAATAAATCAAATAGGTTTAGTGTGTTAGCAAGCTTGAGTTCTGAAAGCCTGTAGGTTACAGAAAGAAACGGGCAAGTCAGAAGGCTAAAGAGACCCACCTTTTTTGATATTAAGACAAATAATGCATTAAAGTAGGAACAGTGTGACAAGCATTGGTTTCAACACAATGGGGATTCAAACAGCAGTATGAATGTCTATAGTATCTTAAAGAAAAGAGAGTTAAGTTCAGAGGAGTACTGATCAAAGCATCAATAAAAGGATAAAATGGAAACAATGAAAAGACAGGTTTGCTAACAAATGCTTAGCAGAGGAAGTTTTTTTTGTTGAGTTAGAACATGTCATAAATATAGATGACTTTTTTTTGGAAGCTTATTGACTAATTATTGCACTAACTACTCTGTCGATTCACTCAGAAAAGAGAAACGAGATTAATGAGGGACCACATCAGGTGGATGGAGCAGACTCAAGTGTCTCTTGCCAAGAGCTCTGAAATTAAACCCAGTTCAGGTCAGCTGAAAAATGCCATGAAATGTGAGGACTGAAATGCTTAAGAAATGCTGCAGTTTTGTGGATAGAGTTACATCATCAAGGATTTCCACGGTAAACACTGTGAGCTCAATACCAGCTGCTTATACAAGTCTCAACCAAAACCTAAACAGCAAGTAAAAACTTCATGACAGCAACAGTATACATGTAGAAAAAAATGAAAATGGATACAATGGTCTTCTTAATGCCTGCAAAAGTAAATGTTCTGGTGTAAGCTTTCAAATGTTACAGCCACTAAAAGGCAACACCACTGCTCAGAAAGATGGGAATGCCTCAGGGAAACAGCATCAGTGTTCATGGAGCTGCTCCTAGACCAAGAAAGAATGTCTAACGGGAGCTGAGAGCAGAAGACCCACAGGAGTGTCACAGAGGCCAGCTGGAACGAGGCAGCAGTAGTAAACAATGCAACATCCCTCCACAAACTGTTGTGCAGCACAGAAGAGGATTCAATTACATCAACAGTGACCAGGTTAGCCAAGGCTCTGGAGCGACAGCACATTCTCATTCCAACTCACAAAGCTCTGATCACCTCTTTACTTACCGTGTTCTTTTTCATTCAACAGTGGATAACAGAGAACCTTACTCCTACAAAGAGTATTCTCTCCAAATACTTTCCTTACTCAAAACCTCTCTCTCAACTCAATCTGCCTGCTTCCTTTGTTCCTGGAAGGACTTAAATAAAAGGACACCATTATGGCATGCATTGTTATACCAGCACATGAGGTGTTGAAAAAAATCTCTATAACGCTCGACATTGCCATTTCTCCGTTTATAAGGAAGGGTGGCTTACATCTGGAGCCACAAAAGAACAATGGGGCTGTGAAACAGATGAAGCATCAGTAATCCCCGTAAATTCAGAATCTACAGGAAGAAGAAATGTTAGAATTAACAGGATGATGCACAAAACAACTGGTATTTGGCCAAGGCTGGAAGTAAACAGGCATCAGAAGCTTAAGAAAAGTAATCAAGACTTATCATGGGTATGGTACTGCAGCCTAATGGGTTGGTAATGCAGTGATTTGGATTAAAGGATTCAGAGACACAAAATCAAATCCCACCACACAATGGCAGCTGGAGAATTTAAATTCAACTACTTAAACAAATCTAGACTAAAAAGCTTGGATCAACAATGGCAACCTTGGAATACCCACATTTATCACTAACATCCATCTGGTTCACTGATATATTTTAAAGAGAACAATCTGTTAACCTTGCCCAGTGTGGCCTGTGTGAGAATCCAGCCCCCCAGTGATCTGGGTGACTCTTAACAGCCCTACAAAAAGGTTGAGTGTCGTATTTATTTGTATGAAAGTATTATGGAAAACTGTAATAGAAATAAAAAGCAGATAAACAGGGAGACTTCCTGCAATTGGTTAAGACACTGAAAACAAAACTGAACAAGTGCACCCAATCCAGTTGATTTTGCAGAGTGGGCCTCTAGAGACCAAAGTTCATGTTAAGCTGTGTGAGCACGTGGCACTGCAGGACAAGAACAAAGACAGTCTGACACTAATTAGAAATAAAATAATTGTATAGTTACGCAAACAAAAATTAAAGAGGACTGTGCAGTGAAAAGAAGGGCCCATCCAGTAACCACACTTAGGTGGAACATTGCTGTGGACCTATGACAAAACTGCGAGGTCTACCCTACACACAAATTATAGCAAATTATAGCATACTCTGAATCATGCCGTTCAGACAATTTCACAGATTCCATCCTGGAGCACGTCTTGTCCCATCTGCCAGGCACATTCAAAAAGTGACAACGGTCATACGCAGATTGGAGTGAGTAGCCTTGGGAGTTGTGACTGTGGGTCTACATGTCATGACGCCTCATGCCATCACGTCAAATGTGGCCACCTGTTTAGCATCATTGCCCTCTCTCAAATGATGACCTAGTCCTCCTCAATGTATGAACACAACATGGAAGGGATGTGAATGTACTCTGGGCAGGAGACTTCAATGACCATCCACAAGAACAGCTCACAGCATAATTGTTAAGAATGTAGGAACAGGAGAGGGCCATTCAGCCCCTTGAGCCTGCTCCGCAATTCAATAGGATCACGGCCGAACTGTGGCCTAGCTCCATATACCTGCTGTGGGCCCACATCTCTTGATACCTTGCATATTAAAAATTTGTCAATCTCAGATTTAAATTTAACAACTGAATTAGCATCGACCACCATTTGAGGAAGAGACTCCCAAACTCCAATATTCTTTGCCGGTAGAAGTAATTCCTACTATCTCTCCTGAATAGCCTGGCCCTAATTCTTAGATGATGTCCCTGGTCTTAGAATCTTCAACCACTGGAAATAATTTATCTTTATCTCCCCTGTCTTTCCCTGTCAATATCATGAAAACCTCGATTAGATCACTCCTTAAACTTCTAAATTCCAGACACTAAAGGCCTAATTTGTCTAATCTCTCCTTATAAACTTAACCCTTAAGTCAGCTATCATCCTTGTAAATGTTTCAGCTCCAGTTCTGAGGACGGGTCACCAGACCTGAAACATTAACTCTGATTTCTCTTCACAGATGCTGCCAGACCTGTTGAGCTTTTCCAGCAACTTCTGTTTTTTTTTTGCCTTCTGATTTACAACATCCGCAGTTCTTCCAATTTTTATTATCCTTGTAAACCTGTGTTGAACTCCCTCCAGGGCCAAAACATCCTGCCCTCAGCTGTTGTGCTCAGATTTGCTCAAGGGGTCTAACTAGAACTTTATATGACTTCAGTAAACGGAAGTGGCTGATTTGTGAAGGACACATCTGCCAGACTAGATATAGAATAGATCCTTAACTGCATTCTCTTCCATCTCCCCTACTATAAAAGCAGCTGTCCATGATATTATTGGTAGGAACGACTACCACAGTCTTTAAACAAACAAAATCCTGTTTTCACACTGAGAACATCCTCCATCATGTGGTGTGGCATTACCAGACCAAATATAACAGTTTCACCACATTCTATACCTTAATGGTCCAGCATACTCAACTTACCACTACCATCATGCCAGGAAACCAACCCGGTTTCATGAGGACAGCAGTGCAGCATACCAGGAACAGCACTGGCTTAATAATGTGGTGCATATCTGGTGATGCTCCAACACAGAGCTACATGGTTGCGAGGCAGCAGAAGCACCACCCTGTAGACATAATTCAGCAATCCCACAACAAACAGACCAGACCAAAACTGGGCTGGCTGATCAGGAATGATGGCGAACAATTAAAGCAGCTCATCAGAGGATGAGGCTCCACAAGCATTCTATCCTCAATGATACTAAGTCTAGCACATCAGTACAAAAGATAAGGCTGAAGCATTGGCAATCAGTGTCAGCCAGCATTGCCGAGCGGATGAATCATAATGACCATCCCCTGGGGTCCACATTGGTGCAGGAGTCAACCTTGAGACAATTTCACTCCACATGATATGAAGAAATACCTGTGCACTCTGAGTATGGCAAAAGACTGGTCACTGACAATATCTATACAGAAGAGCTGTGCTCAAGAACTAGCCATGTCTCCAGCCAAGCTATTCCATTATAGCAGCAGCACTGGTATTCGCATGATAAAATGTGGAAAATTGACCAGCTATGTCCTGTCTAGAAAAATTAGGACAAATGCAATCTAACAAACTGCAGACTGAAAGTAGCTGGCTGTTATTGTCAACAGTTACATCAGGCCGTGCTAACTCAGCAATAAATGTGCTCACTGGTGCTCACTTTGAGCTCCATCAAGGCCACCTAGCTGCTGCCCTTATTCACAACTTTGGACCAAACATGAGCAAAAAACTGAAGTCCAAAGGTAGAGTCATCGAATCAGAGAGATATACAGCATGGAAACAGACCCTTTGGTTCAACTCGTCCATGCTGACCAGATTTCCTAAATTAATCTACTCCCGTTTGCCAGCATTTGACCCATATCCCTCTAAACCTTTCTATTCATGTACCCATCCAGATGGCTTTTAAATGTTGTAATTGTACCAGTCCCAATCACTTCCACTGGTAGCCCATTCCATATACACACCACCCTCCACGTGAAAACTTTGCCCCTTATGTCCCTTTTAAATCCTTTCCCTCTGACCTTAAACCTATGCCCTCTAGTTTTGGACACCCCCACCCCAGGGAAAAGACCTTGGCTATTTACGCTATCCATGCCCCTCATGATTTTATAAACCTCTACAAGGTCACCCGTCAGCCGCCAATGCTCCAAGGACAATAGCCCCACTCTATTCAGCCTCTCCCTACAGCTCAAACCCTTCAACCCTGGCAACATCTTTGTAAATCTTTTCTGAACCAGGAAGAGGGATTGCCCCCCACACCAAAGCAGAACTTAATGAAGTGTGGCATGAGAAAGTCTTGGAGAAACTGAAATTATGATGGATTAATCTCCACTGGCTGCAGTCCTTCCCATAACAAAAGGTTATGGCTGTCAGAGGCCAATCATCTCAGCTCCAGGCCATTGCTGCAAGAATTTATCAAGGCAGTGTTTCCTTCACCCAACCATCTTTACTAACCCTCCCTTCCTCATGAGATTGGGACTGAAGGCATTTGCTAATTATCATACGTCTTAAGTACCATTTGTACCTGCTCAGATAATAAAACAATCAGAGTCTTCAATGCACCACGACACCCTGAAGTAATCCATGTTCATGAGGAACAAGATCAATATTTGGGTTGAGGTTGGTAAGTAGCCCATAACATTTGTGGTACATGCATGCCAGGTTAAGAACATCTCCAAAGAGAGCGAGAGAGAGGGAGAGCGAGCGAGCGAGAGAGAAGAAAGACAGAAAGAGACAGAGAGTGAGTCTAACCATCTCCTGCCACCCTCACATCTCTAGGTAATGGGATTACAATCACTGAATCCCCTATTATCAATGCCCTGAGTGTCACCTTTTACAAAAGTTAGTTGGACTTATCATGGAAATGCTGAGGTTACAACAGCCGTCAGAGAGCTGGCTTACGAGATAGTAGGAACTACTGATGCTGGAGAATCTGAGATAACAAGGTGTAGAGCTGGATGAACACAGCAGGCCAAGCAGCATCAGAGGA
>JAHRHZ010000022.1:27020581-27034852 GCA_024137785.1 Ginglymostoma cirratum | reverse complement strand
CCCCTTCCCCTCCCCCATTTCTGAAGAAGGGTCCAGGCCTGAAACGTCAGCCTTCCTGCTCCTCGGATGCTGCTTGGCCTGCTGTGTTCATCCAGCTCCACACCATGTTATCCAGCCAAGTGACACAGGTCACCTTACATCACGCACTACTCGGTTACTGATCTCAGCCGCATCACCGTGGGAGACATTGAAAGGTGTAAAATCAGAGGCACAGTCAGCTGTCTCCCCAGTCGTCATACCTTGTTTTACACCAGTATGTTTTACACCAGTATTGACAGAGATTGTCAGTTATTACCCATTTACTTGCTGTCAGTCCAAAGCCTGAGGAGGTGAGAAAATAGACAAAAGGAGAATAAACAGTGGGTACTGTTATTTGATTTATGTTTATGTTTTTCCATTGTCTAAGAGCAGGTATTGTGTTGTCCTTCAATTATAAAATCAGGGGAGTCAAAAATTAACAACAACAAGGGCAGTAGGGTTGAGATGAATAGAGGTGGTTATGTGGAGTGGAATGCTACATTATTTGTCATTATGTAACGTTGCCAGCTAATTCTTTACAAAGTGGCAGCAAACAGCTTTCTGCTGCACCACAAATGAGATTGAGTGTTTGAAAGGGTTAGATTTCCACCCACACTGCCTCATGTATTCGCCTCTCATTCAGCACCCAGATGCAATTAACACGCCTACTAAATTCTAATCGATCAAACCAACAGTGAAGCGTGATTGTTCAATTACTTTTTAGCCTCCCCCCATCCTCATAATTGTCCTTTGACATTTGATTTGTTTTTTCCTGCATTTCCCTCTCTTCCACCTCTGAATAGCGATTTTGCACATTTAAATCAACCACTCCACTTCTCTTGCCTCAATGTGAGAAAACGCTGACTGGATGGCTTTTCTTTTAGTCAGTCTACCTCGAAGTGAGATAACTCTTTCAAACTTTCTGCATTCCCCCCTGCCCCTCTAGGATCCATTAGATAGGTCATGGAGTTGGACTCATTACTCTCAAGCCTGATCAAGAATAGGATTCCACCCCCTGCATTACCACCACAGCCCAGACAGATGCATACAGACAAGCAGCACTCAAGAAGCACATCAATCTAGCAGCATCGATACCCTTGGCTCTGGTTGACGCGCCAACATGCTCCTAGGCAAGGCAAGGCATGGATGATGTGAGCATTGCAGGGAAGCACAAAGTGAGCATCCGCTGACAGACCAGGTCAGCAGCCCTGAGATGCAGTCTGGCCCAATCCGTGAGCTAGCTGTCTTTTTCTGAGTACACGCGGTCCCCACTGCAGCCTCTCAAACCTAGTTGCCAGTGTGCCTCACAATGGAAGTCTGTGCTTTCTAAATGTCCTGCGAGTGGATTGGACAGGTGCCATGATGGGTTGTGAAGGGTTGGCAAGTGCCAGATGCCAATGTCTGTGCACGTGTTGTGTACATGGTTGGAGTGTGTGAGCATGATGCTGGGGCTGAGCAACACTGACACTCTCGGCAGCCAGTGGTGAGCTGAATCACGAGGGAGCCAGATGAGTTTCCACATTGATAAGGTGTTTAACAAGCAATAATCCCTATTATTAATTGACAACCCGTGGTCACCTAGTGAGAAACTCACCTCACTGTTCGGCAAAAGCATAAAAGATGGAGTGAGATGCTCCCGATGACAATATGGCCCTCGGTGGACTTCCTGTTTGATTTTACCATGAGCCTCGCCATAGCCCCATGTCGCTCAGACCCCAATATCATTCTGCCCCATGCTTTTGACAGATTGTGTTACTAATATTCTTAACTTTTCAAAAGAATTTCACACTTCCCTGGCCGGTATAGAGATTGCTGCCATCTTGCCTTGTCCCATTACAACTTCCTTTCATATTGTAACATAAAGCTCTTTAGTCCAGCCTTCTGTCACATCCTTGACCGTCCCTTTATTTGATCTTCCCCACCACCCTTCTCTTTGGTTAAAACATGGTATATCTGTAACATTTTACAATTCCGATGCATTAACTCTGTTGCTCTTTGCACGGATCATGCCTGATCTGCAGAGTATTTCCAGCATTTTCTGTTTATATTAAGCACCTCCCCAACACAGATTGAGTGCATTGGAATCAACATGTCCAAGTGCACTTAACTTCATTTCATAACCATAATCCTTCTTCCATTCACCAAAATAGCTACAGAAAATGGAAGTTTTTGAGCAAATCATTTCAGCAACAGCCAATTGTTTCAGTAAACAAAAAGCACAGAATGTGTAACTTGCACTGATCTAAACCATTCTGATATGGTGACTTTAGATTCTGTGCAGCGAATTTCTTGCAATTTCATTTCTTTCTCAATAGTTTGGGAATAAACCACCGCACACATGAATATCATTTTTAAGTCTGTCACAATCTGTTTGCCTCACTTGAAAAAGTTACCCTGAAACAATCACGAGACCGATCATCAACCAAAATCCCCTATGGCTTCTCTGCCCAGAATTTAAGCTTCAAGTTGTAAACATATATCTGATAGTCTAAAAGCTATCTCTTAGTTTAGCATGTGACAGGAAATGACTCCACAGCGTCTTCTCACCACATGACAAAATGATGACAAACATCTCAAAGAACCATAAGCTGTCAACAGCTGGGCCTTTCTGCAATTAATAGTCACTGAATTCCCACCATTTACACTGCTCGGAGCTTGTTAATATTCACCGAATCTCTCAGATTGATAGTCTACATGTTATCACGCCATGGTCAATTGAAATCGTACTCTATACACAATTAGCAGAGTCTTCAGCGTTTTCTCACCATTTCCACAGTCACCAGAGTTCACAATATGCCAGAGTGACCAACATGCATTTAGTTCACTCAAATCATCTGTCAGCTATTCAAAGCTTTCACCTCATTTCTGCGATTGCAGTGTCCCTCAGCAGTTATACAATCAGCAGAGCTTGCAACATCTATAGATCTCAGGGTTTTCTCCATTGATATACTTACTAGTTCTCCCACCATTACAGTCACCAAGGTCTTGCACTTATACATAGAAACATAAAAATAGGACCAGGAATAGGCCATTTGGCCCTTCAAGGCTCGCTCCCTATTCATTCTGGCCATGGCTGATTATCCAACTCAAAGCTGTTCCTGCTTTTCCCCCTTATCCTTTGATCCCTTTAGCTCCAAGAGCTATATCCAACTCCTTGTTGAAATCATACAACGTTTTGGTCTTGACTGCTTTCTGTGGTAGTGAATTCCACAGGCTCACAACTTCATTGTCACAATCCTAAATGGCTTACCCCTTATCCTTAGACTATTTATCTTTATAGTCAGCATGATGTTCACTACACAGTCAGAGCTCTCTTTTCTTTGTTTATCTCACAGCATTCACAGTCTCACGAGAGGTCCAAACTTATAGCCCACGCCACTAACCTTCAACACAGCCTTTCCCAGAATGAACTAAGCCACTGCCATTTATAATCAACTGAGTTACCACCATGTTAAAATCACTACAGTTCTCCCCTATCCTTCACTCCATTTACAATTACCACAATTACCGACTTAAAACTGTCACCATTTACAGATCCACAGATCCCCATTTTTCAGTTATCAGAGACCCCAATGAGAACTTCATCTATTAACAGAATCACAGCCCCTACTGTTTACAGAATCACATAGCTCCCACCGATTACGCACTAGAACAATCACTGTCTATAGTCTATAGTCAGAGCACAAAGTCTAAAATGGCTCATGATAGAACCATTACCATTTGCAAACATAACAGTTTGTATTTGTGCAACTCCCATGACAAAGCAAAAAAAATCTAAGAGAGAAGGGTGAAAATCATGTACTAAATAGTCGTTCGAAGAAATGCCAACGAAGGGAGAAGCAAAAAGAATTATTTTTTAAGAAGGCTTTTGATGATAGGAGGTGAATCAAGGTGGAGTGATTTAGGGAGACAGGATTGCCTTGCTGAATGGAGTCTCAGGTATGGATTGTGACTCTCTCCTTCCCCAACACAATCAAGGCTGGGATGACGGTGTTTGGAACTTAGTCACAGGAAAAGCGGAAGCAGTGTCATTCAGGACGATCTGAAAATGATGTGGTGCTCAGGTTAGTGAACAGTGCATAACAGAAATTATACTTGGAACTGAGCATGGCCTCCTTTATGGTCCATTAACAGGCCCCATCATATAATATCAACTTCTGTATCTAATATGTCATAGTGAAAACCAGTAAAATTCTTAACAGATTTCCAGTGTGAACACGTCAGCCAGATTCTAGTCTAGCTCTATCATCAGCGGAATATAACAAATTGATGGTGGAGGTGATAAATCTCCAATATCTTTGGGGGTTCTCTTACAGACAGGCCATTCCCATAATGTCCGTTCAAGAGGCGCAGATACACTCATTTATATTCCATGATAGCAAAACAGGTTAAAATGTGTTCTTTGGTCATGAAAGTGAGAGGTGCACTCTACTGCTTAAAGATGGTGAAGAAGATATATGAGGTAACTTGTATTCTTTGCATCGGCTAAGAAAGACAACAGCAAGGACGATATTGGGGAACTGTATAAAACACTGGTTAGGCAACGTCTGCAGCACTGCATGCAGTTCTGGTCACCACGTTGTAGACAGATAATGATTAGAGTAGAGAAGCTGCAGTGCAGATTTACCAGGATGTTGCCTGTGCTGAAGGCTCTGAGCTATGAGGAAAGGTTGGACAGGCTTGGGTTGTTTTCCTTGAAGCAGGACCTGACTGAAGTGTACAAGATTCTGAGGGGCATATAACAAGGTGAATAAGAGGGTATCATTCCCATTAGCAGGCGGTCAATTAGCAGGGGACATGGATTTAAGGCAAGAGCTAAAAAGGGTAAGAGAAGAGTTGAGGAGAATTTTCTTTTCATTCAGAGGGAATGGGAGTCTGGAACTCTCTGCCTGAAAGAATGTTTGAGTCAGAAACTCTTGGAAAATTGAAGCAGTATTTAGATATTTACTTGTGTTGCCATAGCCTCCAGGACTACGGACCAAAAGCTGGAAAATGGAATTATCACAGTCAGATCTTTGTGAATGAATACACACACGATGATCTGAATAGCCTCCTTCGTGCTGTAAACATCTATCTGTCTGTAATTAGATTAGGAAGCAGGGCATAATGAAATACAAACTCAGAGGATGCTTGAGAAACTCAACAGGTCTGGCAGCATCCATGGAAAGAGAAACTAAGTTAGCATTTCCAGTTCAGTAGGACTCTTCTACAGCACCTGCTGAATTTCACCAGCATTCTCTGTTTGTTTCAGATTTCCAGCATCTGCAGTATTCTACCTTTACTCGAGTACATAATGAAATACATCTCATGGAAAATTGCATTTTTTCACAGATTGTTTTTAGGGTTGATTTGAAGCTCAAGAGTTTAATTAATCAAGATTGGTTTCATTTCCGTGTGGGTTGATTACAGAAAGCATAAATCAGGCATTTTGATTCTTCCTGTATACCCGTTGTTCTTTATACAGATCATGAAGAAAAGCACAGGAACAAGAATTGGCACACAGATCGTCAACAGTTCTATGCAGCCATGTGACTGCAGATGTTGCTTCAGAAAGTTCCCATAAGCTCGGATAATAAGCATTCAGTTAAAAATTATCTAAGATCAGGGTGCACAGATACAAATAGGAGACCCGCTGAACTCCATGAAGCTTAGCAGTTGACTGAAATCTAAATCATTGCTAAAAAAAGTATGCGGAACAGATTCATGAGAATGGCTCTGGGTATAAGGGTCTTCAGTTACAAGGAGCGAATGGAGGAACTGGGGTTGTTTTCCTTATAAGAGAAGGCTGAGAGGCAATTTGACTGAGGGTTCAAAATCATAAGGGATCGGGACAGTAAAAAGACAGAGAGCGAAAAACAACTCCCGTGGGTAGGATAGTCAGGATCACAAAGTTCACAGATCCAAGGATATTCGTGAGAGAAGCAATGGTGACCTGTGGAAATATTTGTGACACAGTGATTTGTTAGGATTCGGGATGTGCTGCCTGAGTCTATGTGGTAAAGTATATTCAATTGTGACATTCAAAAGGGTAATGGACAACTAAATGAACAGAAGTGATTTGCAGTGCTTTAAGGAAAATGTGGGGGAGTGGTTGAGGAGCTCTTGCTGAAAACCAGACACATGGTCACATTCTGTGTTGTAACTATTCAATGACTTCAGCTAACCTGGACTTTAAGACCTGGGTACATGCACCAGATGTTGATTATTGTGTTTCTTCTTCTGTTTTATTTGTCCTGTGGTCCAGGAGTACCTGCACACGCTGAGAAACGTAGAGGTGATCTTAATGAGATGAATGATTCTGAGGAGGATTAACAGGATTGAAGTTGAAGAGGTGTCTACAGTCATGGGGGGGATTTTGATCTGGGGGCACAGTTTAAAAATAAATGGGTCTCATTTAAAATGGAGATGATGTGGAATTTTCTCTCTGAAAGGGTTATTAACCTTTGGAATTCTCTTTCTAGACAGCACTGAAGACTAAGTCACTGATGCATTAAAGCTGAATTGGAGAGGTCTATTTAAAAGGTAATAAACATATGGGACCCAAAAGAAAACTGAAGTTTAGGCCAGAATCAAATCAGCCATGATTTTTCTGAATGGTGAAGAATGCTGATCACGACAACAGCTACTCCTCCTCTTATTTCTTACGATTTCATTAAATGAATAAAATTTTTACATTTTAACCACATAATACTAATACTTGCATTTATATCAATTCTTACATCGAATTTTTTCGAAGTATATCATCGGGTACATTTACAGGTGTTTGAACTCCAATGACATTTTTGTTGCAAAGCACCATGTTATGCTAGTCATTCATTGACTGTAAATATTACAAATGGAAAGGGATTGTAACTAATTTCAGAGTTCACTGGAGAATTGGCCACACACACACACAGTAAAATGTTCAAGACCTATTATTACTCTAACCATGGCAATATTGCATGACACATTGTAAGGCCTTTCTACGGTTATCTAAATATTTCAAGCTGCTTTAGCGTCTGAAATGTCTGTACAATAAGTGTCACTCATGTACTTTATACCAGCATATTGTGATTGTGAGCGGGAGTTATCAGCCACGGTTGTACATGCAGGGACATCTTTGTGGGATTACACCCTTCATGCTGTCTCAAAACAGTACCATTATTTGTCACTAACTGCCTCAGAGCAAAAACATTTTCCTTGCGGTGGGAGGAGAATATACAGAAACAAATGGAAATATATAAATGCTTACATGCATAGTCACCAACGCATTGTACATTGGGGAAACTTCTGCTTTCTCTGCTGATGAGATAAAGGAGAAATGGACAGCTATGAGCCAACCTCCGTATGGAAGGCTGCAGTGTGTCTGTTTCAGACTTCACTGTCATTAATTATGTAGTGCATATGGAAGACTGCTCCATCAGACCATTTGGGACTAGATGACTTATCAGTCACAGCACACTTACTGGACCTTGCTGTACAATGCCTTTCCTCTGGCCTATGCAACTTACTCCTGTGAAACACCTAGAACCTGCAAGCAATGCTCAATTTTTCCCTAAGGCTGTCCTGTACGACACTAGCTATACTAAGTGGTATCTGGCAGTGGCTTATGAGGCCACTAGTCTACAGTAACACTGACAAGTGTGTGAACACGATTATCTGATTACTTCCAAATATTACCTTTGATCCAAATACAGTCAAATCCCAAACTGCTATCTCACAACTGATCTGCTTAAAAAATTAACGTCAAAAAAAACTTCACAATAGTCAAGGAAGTCCTGTTCCCACATTAATACATTCCCAAGGAACCTGATTTGCCTGAAGATGCAATCTGCATCAAAAATATCAGCTTTAAATGCCAAATGAAAACACAAATGAAGCAGCAATTGTATGAAAAATGTCTTTATTCAATTTGTTCACATCCTCTGACCTTGTAAAAAGCATTGAAAAATGTCAGGAGTTTGATCTGGAAAAATTGAGTAATCATCTTCAGATGAGTGTGATGCTGGTCTGACGTATCATCAATGCAGGCAAACATCTTTCTAGCGTTTTCGTGCTGCAGTGCAAAATCCTGGAGCTAGTCCTGCAGCCATTTGCAGTTTCAGCTAAGGGAACAACAGGCAAATGGGCATTCATTAATCTCCAGGGACTGCATCTACAACTGTATCAGCTTGTCAGCTCCAATACATAGTGCAGAGCATTGTCCACCTCTGCCCAAGTTTTCATAGTTGCAGCTGCTAGGATTTCCATTCTCGCCTCCCGCAGGTAAGTGAAATGAGCCTAGTTCTCAGGTTGGCTGACCTCACTCACCTCCTCCAGCTTCTTCTTGCTTTGTTGTAACTCGCTTGACCCAATATGGTGGAAGCAGTTGGAAATTATGGTTTCTGTCCCCATCTTCCACACCTTCTTCATCATGGTGATGGCTTTTCGAACAGCTAGGCTGTATACCTGCTTATCAATGGCACTAGGGATCAGCTGCCTTTGGTACTGGGGGGTTTTCAGGTTTCTAATCAGTCTCTCATCCATTGGCTGGAGCTGGATTGTGGGGCTTGGGGCCAAGTTTGTCCGGTTGATAGCAGAGGCAGGCAATATCAGGGTACATGGTGGAGTTGCCTATAATGATGATTGCGCCTTTTTTCCATTGATATATTTTGTTCATTTCTCTGACACACGCCTCAAAAAAGGTAATAGACATCAGTTTGTTTAATCTCACACTGTGTGGGTAGCATAACAGAACATAATAACATAAGAAATAGCAAGAGGAGCAGGCCATTCAGCCCCTCAAGCCTGTTCTGATGCTGATCTACCAAGATCTTACCTCCTCTTTCATCCCAGCACCACATAGCCCTTGACTCCCTATTTTCCAAAAATCAACCTACTTCTTTAAATCCTGTCAGCGATCTAGCCTCCACAAATCTCTGCAGGACAGAATTCCAGACACTCACTAGCCTCTGGCAGAAGAAATTTATTTCGTCAAAAGTCAACCCCTTTGTCCCAAGAAATGAGTCACTTCTGAACTCCTCCAATGTCTGTACATCTTTTCTTAAATACAGGGGCCAACTGTATACGGTATCCTGAATATGGCACAGTTGTAACAAGACTTCCCTGTTTTTACCCCCTTCCCTAGCACTAAAGGTATAATTTCTATTTACCTTCTTAGTACTTGCTGCACCTGCATGTTCACTTTGTGTTTCTGCACAAGAACACCCAGATCCCTCTGCGCTGCACTTTTTTGGAGTCCCTTTCCATTTAAATTATAGTTTGCCTTTTGATACTTCATACCAAAATTTCCCACATTAAATTGCGTTTTCCAATCTTTTTGCCCACTCACTCAATCTATCTCCCCTTGCAGATTCCTTACGTCCTCATCACTAAATGCCCACCTACCTATTTTTATTTCATCGGCAAACCTGGATACATTACGCGTTGTCTTATTCTTCAAGACATCAATACGGATACTAAATAATTAAGGCTCTAGGACTGATTCTTATGGCACTCACTAGTTATGTTTTTCCAACCTGAAAAAGACACATTAAACCTGACCCTCTATCTTCAGTGTGTTAACCAATACTCAAGCTATGCTGTTAAATTGTTACTTAATACTGTAAGATCCCATCTTGCACAATAAACTTTATGTGGCAGTTCACTGAATGCCTTCTGGAAATCTAAATACACTACATCCACCAATGTGGATAAATGCGAGGTATTGCATTTTGGTACAACAAACAAGGATAGGCTTTGTACTATTAACGGTGGGGCCTTGGCTAGTGTTGTACAACAGAGAGACTCAGGGGTGCAGATACATAATTATTTTGAAGTTTGCGTCACATATAAATAGGGTGGTTAAAAAGGCATTTGGCACACTTGCCTTCGTTGCTCAGTCCTTTGAGTGTAGGAGTTGGGAAGTCATGTTGAGGTTGTACCAGACATTGGTGAGGCCTCTTCTGGAATACTGTGTCCAATTCTGGTCGCTCAGTTGTGGGAAGGATATTATCAAGCTGGAGAGGGTTCAGAAGAGATTTACCAGGATGTTGCTGGGAATGGAAGGTTTCAGTTATAAGGGAAGGCTAGATAGACTGGGACTTTTTTCAATAGAGTGTAGGAGGCTGAGAGGCGACCTTATAGAAGTTTATAAAATAAGGAGAGATATAGATAGAGTTAATCGTAGTTGTCTTTTCCCTAGGATGGGGATTTGAAGACTGGGGACACATTTTTAAGGTGAGAAAAGAGAGATTTAAAAAAGACATGCCGCATTTTTATTTTACGAGAGTGGTTCATGTGTGGAATAAACTTTCTGAGGAAGTGGTGGATGCGGAAGCAATTACAACATTTAAAAGATATTTGGATAAGTACATGAATAGGAAAGGTTTGGAGTGATAAGGGCCAGGAGCAGGCAGGTGGGACTAGTTTAGTTTGGGATCATATACAGCATGAACTGGTTGGACTGAAGGGTCTGTTTCCGTGCTGTATGACTCAATGACCCTATAACCAGTTCCCCTGTATCGACATGGTTTGTTGTATTCTCAAAATCCTCGAGCACATTTTCCTTTCATAAAACCATATTAACTCTGTTTGATTGCATTAAGCTTTTCTAAATATTCTGCTATTTCTTCCTTAATAATGGACTCTAGCCTTTTCCCAATGATATATTTTAGGTTAACTGGTCTATATTTTCTGTTTTCTGTCTCCCTCCCTTTTTGAAAAGGAGTGGCACATTAGCAGTTATCCAATCTGCTGGAACCCTCTTGGAATCCAGACTGAGATGGAATATTTTGATCAATGCCTCCACTATCTCTCAAATCACTTGCTTTAAAACCCTTGGATGCAGGCCATCTGCTCCTGGTGACCTGCCTGTCTTTAGTCCCATTAGTTTGTCAAATATCTTCTCCCTCATGATAAAAATTATTACAAGACCTTTCCTACTATTAGCAGATTGCATATCTGTTTTGTTTGGGATGTTTGGGTGTCCTCTATGATGAAGATTAATGCAAAATATTCATTTAGATGATCAGTAATTTCACTGTTCCCCATTATGAATTCCCCAGCGGTATTCTCCAAGGGTGCCATATTTACTCCAGCTACTCTCTTTTTACACACCTATGAAAGCTTTTCCTGTTTGTATTTCTTGTCAATTTACTTCATAATCAATTTTCTCCCTCTTTAACAGCCTTTTCGCTATCTGCTGCTGGTTCTTGAAGAGAAATCCTAATCCTTTGGCCTACCACTTGTTTTCTCTGCTTTGTATGCCTTAGTGTTTGCTGAGATACTCTCTCTGGCCATCATTGTTACTACAGATGTTTCATCCTTGTCACTGAGTCCTTGTTAATCACTGGAATCAATTTTTGCTGAGTGCTACAAAATATCTGTTTAAATGTCTGCCACTGACCCTCCCCTTTGTCTATTAGTTCACTTTAAACAATTCTTGCTTCGTACCTCTGTAACTGTTGAGTTTGAAATTCTACCATGATGCAATTGCTACCCTTTAGAGGATCCTTAACTCCGAGATCTCTTGTTAATTCAACCTCATTGTGCATGAATGGATCTACTTTACCCTATTCCCGTAAAGGTTCTGCAATGTACTGCTTTAAAAACCAACCCCTGATGAACTCTACACATTTGTTCTCCATCTTACTCTTGCCCATCCCATTTATCCAGCCAATACGAAGATTGAAATTACTCATGGCGATTGTACTGCCCTTCTTACACACATCCATTATTTCCTAATTTATAAAAACCAAAAGAACTGCGGATGCTGTAAATCAGGAACAAAAACAAAGTTGCTGGAAAAGCTCAGCAGGTCTGGCAGCATCTGTGGAGGAGAAAACAGAGTTAATGTTTCAGGTCCGGTGACCCTTCCTCAGAACCTTCCTAATTTACACTCTGTTTTACAGAGAGGGAATTCCTCAGGGGCATACAGATAACCCCCACCCACAACTTCTTTCCCTCATTGTTCCTTATTTCCACCAAAACTGACGCTACATCATATCTATTGCACATATAACTCACCATCACACTGACACCTTCTTTATTAACCCACTACTCCACTTCCTTTTCCATTGTTCCATATTTCCAGAACATCAAACATCTTTGAATATTGAGTTCCTTGTCTTGGTCATCTTGCAACCACATCTCTGTAATAGCTTTCAAATCATATTCATCAGTATATATTTTGAACTCATCGAGCCTACTATAAAGACTGCACGCATTCAGATAAAGAGCCTTAAGCTTCAATCTTTTACCATTATTACTACTCAGGTTCTAATTTCTCTGGCACTCTTCTATGTATGTTATTGAAATAACTCCACAGGGGCTGGTGTCCCATTACCCTTTTTTTCCACATGGGGAGTCCTTGACACTGATCCAGCTTCCTCAGAGCCAGCACACAGAGTGAACAGGATGCCTGACACTCCTGTTTATGTCTGTCAGCCAGGACTCCCTGATTGGACCAGATTAACAGCCCCAATCGGGGAACTCACATTCTACATAAAAACTGAAAAAACTGTGGACACTGTGAATCAGAAACAAAAGCAGAGATTGCTGGAAAAGCTCAGCAATTTTGGCACCATCTGTGGAGAGAAATCAGAGTTAATGTTTCAGATAGAGGGGCCCTTCCTCAGATGGGAGAACCCACAGGTTCTGGAAGAATTAGAAAAGTTGTTGAGGAGTCTGGGACATTATGCTCGCGCACCGTTTGTAACTCATATTCTATGACACTATGAGGTCCACCTAGCTGACCTTGTTACAATCACTGTATCCCTCCCCCTCTGAGGCAGAGGGCATAGTCTGGGTCTTTTTTTGTAGCTCCTCCAGGTGCATTACAGCACTGGGTCAGATTCCTCCAACTCTGCCTCTGGTCTAGGCAGCTTGTAATGCACAGTGGTTTGCCTCCTGTGCCTGGAGGCAATTGGGCACAAATTTATTCTCCTCTGTAGGTGGTAAAGGCGTCAAGGCACTGATATCCAGCATGTCCATCTCAGATTCCGGGATAATTTCAATGTTTGACATCGAGGGAGAACCCATGTGTTCCGGAACAGTCAGAAAAGCCGCCAAGGAGTCAGGCACATTTTGCTGCCACACCATTTGCGAGTTTGCAGCTTTCATATGGTCCATGTGCTTGTTCAGGACTGTCATACCTTCCCGAACGTTTTACATCGCTGGACCTGACCTCACATCGACCATGCCCATTACCCACACGGGGCCATTCCGATGTGTCCTACCCCAAATCTCATCCCCTGAAGGAAACCGTGTCTCGCACTTAGCAGAGTCTCTTGTCTGGCACTGGCATTCCTGATGCTGTTTCACATACCTCCCCTGCCCAAAGGTCCAGGAAGATCAGATTTAACCTGGTGCAGAGTCAAGTGAAGCTGTAGGCTGTTTCTGTAAGCCTGCCTTCAAAGTTTGGACTCTTCTTTCTGCCAGACCAATGGATGTTGGATTGTATGGAGCTGTCCTCATATATTGAATGCCACTCGATTTTAAGAAATACTCAAATTCCCTGCTATAAACAATAACCAGCTGCCTGTGACCAACACTTCTAAGAGTCCATGTACTTCAAAAGATGTGTGCAGTCAAATGACATGTGCAGAATTTTTACCATCATCCCCGTGTTTGATGATGAACTCTGTGCATGTCCAGCCACTTTGAGTGGGCATCCCCAATGAATAAGAACATCGAGCTCATGAAAGAATCAGCATAGTCGAGACTGAGTCCAGGGTTTACCTGGCCATTGCCATGAATGTGCGGGAGGTGCTGGTGGTAATTTTTGCCTTTGTTGGCACTCAGGGCATTGCCCCACCAGAGCAGCTATGTCTGCATCCGATCCTCATCACCAGATTATAACATTTTGCTAACACCTTCATTTTGGAAACCCCTGGATGACCTTAGTGGAGTTCAGCCAGTGTCCGGCGATGACCTTTCCTCGGGACTAACACTCTTGCTCTCCATAATAATATACCATTGTATACTGCAATCTGGTCTCTCTGGGTCCAAAAAGGTTTCATTTCTGTTGTGACAACCCTTTGGTTTCCCCCATCACCCCCAGCTGTTTCAGTTTTGTCAGAACTGGATCTTTCTGCGTCCAAAGTCTGATATTGTCAGTTGTAATTGGAAGTGTGACCAGAAAAGTTAAAACTGTTATGACTCTTCCAGAGATAGTAGGAACTGCAGATGCTGGAGAATCTGAGATAACAAGGTGTAGAGCTGGATGAACACAGCAGGCCAAGCAGCATCAGAGGAGCAGGAAGGCTGACGTTTCGGGCCTAGACCCTTCTTCAA
>JAHRHZ010000022.1:27002721-27020181 GCA_024137785.1 Ginglymostoma cirratum | reverse complement strand
AGGCCCGAGACGTCGGCCTTCCTGCTCCTCTGATGCTGCTTGGCCTGCTGTGTTCATCCAGCTCTACATCTTGTTATCACGACTCTTCCAGATGCAGCATCACCAGTGATGTAGCTGCCAGTGGGAGGTGGCACAATGCATCCATATTTGCTCCTTGGCCTCCTGGATGGCGTTTCAACTTATAATTATGTGCACTTAGTTTTAGAGCCCATTGCTGAATGCGGCCCTGCCTTGTCCTCTTTAAGTAGCCCTCACAGGGATTTGTGGTACATTATTATTACAAATTGAAATTGTAAAGGTAATTGGTGGAACTTTCTAACTCCAAATATGACCACCAAACCTTCCTTCTCTATCTTGGTATATATACATTCTGCATCAGCCAAAGTCCTGGATGCTCATGCTACTGGGTGTTCCCCTCCATTAAGACTACCCTGATGTTGTATGAGGTGGCATCATGTACATATTCCTATTCATGTTCCTATTCATGTACCCATCCAGATGGCTTTTAAATGTTGTAATTGTACCAGCCTCGACCACTTCCTCTGGCAGCTCAATCCATACACGCACCACCCTTTGCATGAAAATGTCGTCCCTTATGTCCCTTTTATATCTTTCCCCTCTCACCTTAATCCTATGCCCTCTACTTTTGGACTCCCCTACCCTGGGAAAAAGACCTTGGCTATTTACCTTATCAATTCCCCTCATGATTTTGTAAACATCTATAAGGTCAGCCCTCAGACTTTGATATTCCGGGGAAAATAGCCTCAGCCAATTCAGCCTCTCCCTATAGCTCAAATGCTCAAACCCTGACAACATTCTTGTAAATCTTTTCTGAATCCTTTCAAGTTTAATAACTTATTTCCTATAGTAGGGAGACCAGAACTGAACGCAGTAATCCAAAAGTGGCCTAACCAATATCCTGCACAGCCACAACATAACCTCCCAACTTCTGTTTGATTTTTTTTAAACTTCCCTTCAACTGAACCATTCCCTCACGATTTAGTTTGATGTCCTGTCTCCAATACTAGTTACAAGATTCAACAGGAGACTGGTGCCAGCATATTCAATGTTTCCAAGAGAACAGCTCTCTCTTTCCCAGCACTAGTGGCACTGCCTGATGAAACGGAACTTATTTCCACTAATCATTCAGCCACACATTTATATTTCCAATATTATTTACTTATAAGACAATGCCTGTGGCTCAAGTAGTAATCAGAAGATTATTTCCTTTGTGTCTCTTATTCTGCTTTGCGGTTCAGTTTTAAAAGGTATTAAATAGGTATTTGAAGTGGTACAATAAAGGGATGTGGGAAAAAAGTGAAGACACTGGATTAGAATAGACAGCTCCAAGGAAAGAAGGCTTGTAGTTGCAAAACTAGAATTGCATTTATGTAACATAGGAAACATTGAGCCTGCTCTGCCATTCAATATGATGTTCATCATCCAATGTAGTACCCTGTACAGCTCTTTTCATAACTGCAGTATGTCCATACTGGTTTTACAACCAGTGTAGACAATGTTGGAATGCAACTACCAATTTGTACACAACACGCTGTGACACACAGTAATGACACCAACCAAAACATCTTGCTTGTGTTATGTTGGTTGAGGTTTTAATATTGACCGGGTCACTATTTCTTTGAAATAGTGCAATTTTACATCCACCTGACAACAGAAGTTGCGACCTGGACCTATTCTCTCATTTGAAAGATAATATCTCTGACAATGAGGCATCTCTTCAGCACTGAATCAGCCTTGACTTTCCACTCAATGAGCTTCTGCTGTCTCTTAATTCAAGGATTCTCACTCAGGCACTGAGTCTTACAGGCAGCAACTACTACAGCATGGTGCAGTAATGTCACATTAATAGGTGAAGAGCAGAATTTTTCCAAATTCTGTACATTAATCTCACACACCAGCTTGACAGCAGGTCACAGGTAGTGTAGTCTATGATGTTACACAACAGATCATAGAATCATATTGCACAAAAGGACACTGTTTGGCTCATTACATCTGTACCAGTTCTTTGAAAGGTTTCATTCACCAGCTTTTTCCCTATGGTCCTGTATTTCCTTTTCCTTTCAAACTTATACTCAGTTCCATTTTGAAAGATGCGTTCATTGTTGGTGAATGGACTGCCACTGATACGGCAACAAATTATAAAGCAACAATCTAAAACTATTACAGTTAAAAACAATGTCAAATGTTACTGTTAATAAGATTGCACCATTTATCTTTCAGTGGTTTGCTGCAACAATGGAAAACATTCTCTCCATCTCCAGAACCGACTAAAATTGTAGTTTAGTATCAAAACAAAATATTGGAAAAACTGGAAATCTGAAATAAAAATAGAAAATGCTAGAAATGTTCAGCAAGTCAGGCAGCACATAAAAGAAAGACTTGGATTTTGTACTGTGCTTCTCATGACCTCCTGATGTTTCAAAGCGCTTTTCCATCAATCATGGGGATTTAATCTTTCAGGTTGATTTTTTTGTGAGAACCATGTTCTGATGCACCACAAATCCTGCATGACACGTGGAAAACTGCCAGCATTTTCGACTTTTATTTAATTCTGAGAACTGAGTTCTGAGGAAAGGTCACTCAACCTGAACCGTTAACTCTAATTTCGCTCCACAGATGCTGCCAGACCTGCTGATCTTTTCCAGCAATTTCTGTTTTTGTTTCATGTTAAATGAGACCTCTCTTATATATTGTCCCCTTGTTTGGCATAATATTCCAAAGACTCTGCCCGCTTTGTACTAATGTCTTTAGTTATTTTTTTAAAAAACCAGAAGGCTTACAAGTATTGCTTTTAAAAAGTAACTCCAGTCGGCAGTAGGCTTGGAACAAACTTCCTATCCATCTATTCATTCAGGGAGTAGAATGGGAGTGGGCATAAATTTGAAACTAGCCAATGTATTTGAAAAGTAATTCCATAGGTGGCACAGACCAGTTTATGGCAATGTTGACTACTCCCAATATTCCCTCAGCAGTAGGGGGATAACCCCCGTAACATTGATGTCAATTCGTTCACAGGAACATAATACAAGGCAGAATTGCTCAATAAATTAAACTGCAGGCATCCGAACCCAATTCTAACTTTTGACATTGGACATTCAGGGACATACTATCACTCATTCCAGTATAATAGCAGGACTACAGTACAGGAGATAGTCATATGATCTGTTATGAGCACAGGCTCTCTGCAAGAAACACTCATCCATTACCACTCTTCCACTTCTTCTCCTAGCCTTGATTTTTGTTGCCCTCGTTAGATAATGATCCAATTCCCTTTTGAATTTTGAATCTTCCTCAACTACATCCTCAGGCAGTGCATTCCAGATCTTGCAACCTTTGCTTTAAAATAAAAGTGCTTTGGCTAATGTCACCATTTCTTCTTTCACTGATTATCTTGCACCTTTGTCTCTTGACCCTCCAACAATGGTAACCATTTCTTTCCATCTGCTCTGTCCAATTCCCTCATGATTGTGCATACCTCCATTAAATCTCAATTCAACCTTCTCTTTTCCAAGGAGAATAGTCCTAGCTTCTCTAATATTTCGACATAACGAGAAACAACTACCAGGTATCACACATTTCTTTTATTTCTACAAGCAATTCTGAATCGCTTTTGAAACACGGAGAGGCGGCATAATCAACATGTCAACCAGAAAAATGACAAAAAGCTCTGTCAAATCTGAGAACATCTAAACAAAAGGGCTAGGTGACAGAGGATTTCTTCTACAGATGTGCTCAAACACAAAGACGCTGTCAGATTAAGGTTGCCAATGTGGGTTGAGCAATCTATCAACAACTGCCAGTGTAGAAACTGCAGGAATCAGCCAGGAAACAAAGAAAGACAAGAGTTAGCATTATATTTTACCATATGGCCATTAAACGTATTTGGAAGCAAAGAATTTCTGCCACTTCCTTTATAATTACATTTTAGCTGGCAGCTTTGCTCCGAGCTATAGAATTGAAGTTTGCATAGTGATGTTGGCACATTCTTGCATTTCTCTTCAAGTATCTAACACTGGTAACATAACCGTACAGTTTAATACCCACATTCACAGAAGCAGCACTGACAGAGGTACGGAGATGTCTCAACCCTTTGAAGACGAAGGGAGGGTGTAAAAAAAAGTGTACAAAACCTGAATGAAATACTCACAGGGAGGATACAGACACTGTGGATGTGATACCCTTCTGAGCTAAATGCTAGTCTATGAGGACTGCATTGGAAACGCATCAACGATGCACTTTAGCCATGGAAGTACAATCCCGATAATGCTGATAGTTTCACAACAACCTCAGCAGACAAGGTTACAAACTGTAAAAGTGCAAGGCAAATGGAATAACCCCACTGCAAGGGCAGGAAGAAAAAAATAACCAGAGAGTTCACGCTTTTTTGTTCCAGTCACATGTTGTCTTGGAGTTAAAAGGACAGCCAACAAACCATTGCATTAGAAGTCCACAATAGAAAAGTGTCTGGTGAGACTACATTGCAGGGTGGTTCTTAAATATGGAAGTGTTTTTTGCTTAAAATAAGTATGATAAAATATCATATTCTTGATTAAAAATTATTAGTCCAGATATGTGTAGGAAAGTGACAGCAAGCATTTCAGCTAAAGCCATGACTGCTTCACAGTAACTAATGTACACTGTAGCTCAGAATGACATTGCCTTTGTGTGATTCATAGACAACGGGATAGAGTTGGGACCGTGGGATTAATTAGACAGTTTCTTCAAAACAGGGAAAACAAACATGATTAGCTGACTGGCCTCCGTCTTGCTGTATGATTTTACTATTTGTTCCTGTTGTAAAGTTAAGTGCAATAAGCATTCACTTGTAACATGCACAAAACATTTCAATCCAGGAATCAGCAGCTTCAAATGATTCAATAAATATGATTACACCACTGCCCGCTTCAACAAACTGTGAACTGATAACTATCTCTAGCACAAGAATGACTCCAAAAATGTTTGGAGTGTACGTGAAACAAAAAAATGCATCGATTTAATTCTGAATCACTAATTTTATTCTTCCATTAAAAAATCAATTACAAACCACATGGACCTATTTCTCAGTCAGTACAACATCATAACCCCAGATTAAATTGCAACTGGTAACTCACACCTAGGTATTATTCAAGAATAAATCACTCAAACGCCATGATTAACTCTCAATAACTTATCTCTGGATACCAGTTATTCTATGTTCAAATCATTCCAACTCTTGATTAAATCCCAACCTGTACTTCTTCATCTAGCAGCATTTTATGTAAACCATCCAAATTCCTTGGTTAATCGCGCACATAACCCAATCTCAAGTATCCCTAATTCCATGTGCGGACCAACCAAACCTCCTAACTACATCCTGGTTTGTAACTCATTCCTGGATATTCATTTTGTAACCAGTGCAGCCTCAATATCTCTGGCACAATTATTAAGCATCGACTGTTGACATTTTCGCATTATAGCCATCTTTTAAGTTTTGGAAGGCAAATATGGTCTTTACAACGTTTACTCTCTGATAACACTTTCTGTTTGCACATAGCAGATAAAATTTCAAGGACACTCACAAATTACCTTAATGCACTTTAAAATCTAATAAGTTTGATTCAGTTGAAATGTTGTTTGGAGGTTTTGGCCAATCTTCACCGAGCAACTGTGAAACTGCTTCCCCATGAATCCTCTGTACACCATTTGCAGCATGCCTGCATCTTGGTCTTGTTGATGGGAAGTGAGTTAGTAATGCTAGACCAGCAGTGGTTGTCTATCACCCACTGCCCTTGAAAAGATGCTGGTGAACACATTGTTGAACTACTGCAATCCACATGGAATAGGAACACTCACAGTGCCATTAGGTAATGAGTTCAAAGCTTGAGTCCAGCAGAGGACCTGCAATCAATGTTTCCAGCAAGTTCTTTGTGGCTATGCAGCCTCTGAGGTCTATGTGTGCTGCTGACTTCGGGAAGCTGAAGCTATTTGTTGGCACACCGATCAATGTATGTTGAGCTTTATTCTTGGGATGTGTGCATTATTGACTGGGCCTGCATTTATTGCCCATTCACAAAAGTCCTTGAGAAGCAGGCAGTGAACTGCCTGTTTGTCCACTGTTGGCCACGTGACGTCGATATTTCTACAGTAGGGAGGGTTTTACCCAGCCACAGTGAACAAAGCTGTGTGGCTTTGTCGGGAACTTGCCAGAGGTGGTATTTCCAAATGATTGCTTCCCTCTCCTTCTCAGCCCTAGAGATCATAGGTTCGCAAGATGCCACAGTACATCTTGTGTATCGTACATATTGCTACCACTGAGCACCAGTGGTGGAAATAGTGAACATATGAAGGGGATGGACGGGGTGCCAATCAAGTTGGTGACTTTGTCTTGAGCAATGCTGAGCTTTAGTGTTATTAGAGTTGTACTCATCCAGGCAAGTGGAAAATCTTTCATCACACTCTTCATCTTTGCCTCATAGATGGATAGCGATGGAAGTCGCATGATATTTATATAGCTGAATAGCAAGTTTCTGCTTATTGGGATTCTGATGGTTGGGAGTCAGCAATGAAATAACAGTTTAATATTAAAAGAAGATGGTCAAAACATATCTCCTTGGAGGTTGTCACTGCCTGGCATTGTATGGCATGAACATCAATTGCCACTTACCTGCTCAAGCCTGAATGCTGTCCAGGTCTTGCAACATGTGGGCATGAAGTACGAGAGTAACTGTGGAGTGGTATCTGATACTGCAAACAGCAAAATACCCACTTTTTGTTGTTACCTGGGAGATGGGTGTTACTGCCAAGGCCAACGTTTGCTACACATCCGTAATTGGCATGAAGAAGTTGACAGTGAGCCACTTTTTTGGCTGCAGTCCATCTTGTGCAATTACACTCACAGTGTTATTAGTAAGGCAGTTCCAGGATTTCGATCCAGAAACTGTGAAGGAACAGCCAGTCAGGATAGTGAGTGACTTGCATGGGGGATTGTGCATGCATATCTTCGTGCCCTAGTTCTTCTGTGGTCAGGAGTTTAGCTGGCAGTGACAAAAGGACCTTTGATGAGTTGCTGCAGTACACCTTGCAAATGGTAAGCACTGCTGCTACTATGTAACGGTAGTGGAGGAAGTGAATGTTTAAGTTGGTGAATGATGTGCCTATCAGTGGACTGTTTTCGCCTGGACGGGGTTGAACTTCTTGAAGCTGCATTCATCCTGGCAAGTGGGAGAGTATTCTATGTCTTCTTGTAGATAGTGGACAGACTTGAAAGTCAGGGGTTACTTATCTCAGTATTCTCAGTCTTTGATTTGCTCTGGTAGCTGTATTATATACCGTCAGGTCAGTTTCTGGTTATTTGTAACCTCAGGACTTGACAGGGAGAGATTTAGCAATGACAATGCTATTGAATGTCGGGGGAGGTGGTCATTGCCTGCGCCTGGTGTAGTGCAGATCTTACTTGTTACTGAAGCTAGCTCATTTTTAAAACAGACATGTGGACTTGGACTGCTTCACTATCTGAAAAGTTTCAAATGCTGCTGATCATAATCATCAGACGATTAGCTGACATCATGACGAAAAGAAGGTCATTGAAAAAGCAGTTAAAGATGGTTAAGCCCAGATATTACCCTGAGGAACTCCTCCCCGATTTCCTAGAGCTAAGACAATTGGTCCCCGAGAACCACAAACATCTTTCTTTGTTCTAGGTATGATTCCAACTACTGTAAAGTTTCCCTTCAACTTCAACTTTTCTAGGACTTCCTGATGCCACATCTTCTCAAATGCTGCCTCATTGTCATCGGTCAGTCTCAACTCACCTCTGCAATTCAGCTCCTTAGTTCAATGTTTGGACCATGACACAGTGAGATCTGGATTTGAATGGCCTCAAACTCAGCAGCGAGCACATAAATGCTGAGTAAGTGTTGCCTGACAACCCCCTCAATAGCACCTTTAGTCACTTTATTTTGATTTATTATCAACCAACAGGGTGGTAATTAATCCAATTTGATTTGTCCTTTTTTTTTGCGGACTGATCATTTCTGGGTAATTTTCCACATTGCTGGGTAGGCACCTGTGTTGTAGCTGCACTGGAACAACTTGTCTGGTCTGTGACTAGCTCTACAGCACATTAAATTCGGGTACCACGTCAAAGAATTTGTTAGAACTGCACATCGAGTGCATAGTTCTGTTTCTTCACGTGACATGGAGTGCCATGAATTGGCTGGAGACTGACATCTCTGATGCTGGAAACCTCAGGAGGCAACTGAGATGGGTGTTTCATTTTACACTTCAGACTGAATATTATTTCAAAGATTTCAACCATGTTTTTTGCATGGATGTGCTGAGCTGGAGCCTGGGGATGTCTGCTCAACCTCCTCCACTGGTTAGTTGCTCAGTTACTCTAAGGTTTTGGAGTAGATTTGTTGTTCAGTTAGTATGCTACCATTTAGTATGCTATGATACGGTAGGTCAATAGGACTTTAACCTGAATTTTCAGGGTGCCCCTTCTCTTACACTACACATGCCCAAATGTCAGTACATTAGCAAAATCATATTTTCCATCACAGAATCCTCACTAAAAAGATAGCAATTTAAAAGAACTATTCCTTATCAAGTTATGACCAAAATTCTGTTCTGTACCTGGAAAACAAACATAAATTCCTTCTGACTCTCCGTGTAGTTGAAACAAAGGCTCTCCCTTTAATAGTGAGCGTACCATTCAAATCCAGACTCACCCTCCGTCCCCTCTGTAAGGCTGTTCCTAATGTGCACCTGCTGCACTATCATGAGGCCCCAGAGGAAGTCTGGGCACAGCCTCAGAGAAATAAATATTGGTGTTCTGAAAACAGTTCACATTACCGAAGAGGAAGTGTTGGAGGTCTTAGGAAATCTAGAGACAGGTAAATCTCCAAGACCTGATCAAGTGCATCCTAGCCAGGACGTTGTGGGAAGTTTGGGAGGTAATTGCAGGGCGCCCAAGCAGAAATATTTGTATCATCAGGTGAAGTACCAGAGGACTGGAGGGTGACTAATGTTGTGCCATTGTTTAAGAAAGGCTGTAAGGAGAAGCCCAGAAACTATAGACCTGTGGATCTGATATCGGTGGTGGGTAAGGTGTTGGAGGTGATTCCAAAAGGTGGGATTTGCATGCATGTGGAGAGGCAAGCATTGATTCGGAATAGTCAACATGGCTTTGTGCAAGGAAAATTGTGTTTCGCAAATTTAATTGAGGTTTTTAATGAAGGATCCAAAAAGATTGGTGAGGGCAAAGCAGTAGCCATTGTTTACTTGGACTTTAGTGAAGCCTTTGACATGGTTCTGATTGATACACTAATTAGTAAAGGTAGATCACATGGGATTTGGGGTAACTTGCCAACTGGATACAAAATTGGCTTTATGGTAGTGGTGGAGGGTTGTTTTCCAGCCTGGAGGCCTGTGACCAGCAGTGTTCCACAGGGATTGGTACTGGGTCTATTCATGGATTCATACAGCACAGAAAAGGCCCTTCAGCCTATCGAGTCTGCACTAACATAGCTATTACTAAAAGCGCGCTAATCCCAATTTCCTGCACTTGTTCCATATCCTTGAATGGTATATTTGAAGTACTCATCCAAATTCTTTTCAAAGGTTGTAAGGTTTCCAGCCTCCACTACCTTCCCAGGCAGTGCATTCCAGATTCGCTCCACCCGCTGAGTGAAAGCATTTTTACCCAAATCCCATCTGAATCTCCTGTCCCTTACCCTAAAACTATTCCTCTTCATGACTGACCCCTCAACCGAGGGAAACAACTGCTCCATACTCACCCTATCCAAACCCCTCATAATTTTATACACCTCAATCATGTCCTCCCTTTTGTTTGGCGCACTTTTTTTATAGAATCCCTACAGTGTGGAAACAGGCCCTTCAGCCCAACAAGTGCACACCAATCCTCAGATCATCCCACCTAGACCCAGCCCCTATGACCCACCTAATCTACACATCCCTGAACACAATGGGAAATTTAGCATGGCCAATCCACCTAGCCTGCACATCTTTGGACTGTGGGAGGAAACCAGAGTACCCGGAGGAAACTCACGCAGACACAGGGAGAATGTGCAAACTCCACGCAGAAAGTCGCCCGAGGGTGGAATTGAACCCGGGTCCCTAGCGCTGTGGGGCAGCAGCGCTAAACACTTTTTGTCTGTCACTTAGATGAAAGTATAGGACTAAGTGTGCAGATGACACCAAAATTGGCTATATTGTGGATAGTGGGGAAGGTTATCTAAAGTTACTAAGGGATCTTGATCAATTGGGCCAATGGGCTGAGTAGTGGTAGATAGAATTTAATTTGGATAAACATGAGGTATTGCACTTTGGTAAAACAAACAAGGACAGGACGTATACAATTGATGGTAGGGCCCTGGGTAGTGTTGTCAAACAGAGAGACCTAGAGTTTCAGGTTCATAATTCTTTGAAATTTATGTCACAGGTAGGCAGGGTGGTTAAGAAGGCATTTAGCACACTTGCCTTCATTGCTCAGACCTTTGAGTACAGGACTTGGGACATCATTGGTGAGGCCTTTTCTGGAGTACTGTGTGCAGTTCTGATCACCCTGTATTAGGAAGGACATTACTAAACTGGAGAGGGTTCAGAAAATATTTACCAGGATGCTCCCAGGAATGGAAGGCTTGAGATATAAAAATAGACTGGAAAGATTGGGACATTTTTCACTGGAGCATGGGAAGTTGAAGGGTGAGCTTATAGAGGTTTATAAAATCATGTGGGGTGCAGAGTAGGTGAATGACAAGGGTCTTTATTCTAGGGTGGGGTGTTCAAAACCAAGAGGTATATTTTTAAGGTGAGAGGAGAAAGATTTAAAAAGGAATTAAAAAGGAAAAGAGGTTTGAAGTAAAGGAGCCTGAGTTGAAGAATCTGACTGCCTTCCAGTAATTCTATGAGATCATTCTATCAATACTAAAGTCTTCTGTCAGTAACGTACCCTTTCACTCTATAAATTTCATATTTTAGGTAAAGAATTTTGATGTATCTGTGCAGTTAGACTTTATAACATAGTAAGTGAAATAGCCAGAATGGGGGAAGTTTGTTTCCGTTCATTGCATGTCAGAAGATTGAAGACACAAGAACCCATCTGGTGTCTTCAAATAATAAACTGACAATGCAATGTAATATTGAAGAATGTCTTTGGATGAGCTGGCAAAAGTGGAGTGTTAACAAGCTTCTGGTGCTAACATCTCCATTGCCTGTTAAAGATCTCACATCACTGCTTGATAAAGAACAGGAAGTTCTCCATGTGTCTGCAATTAACATCAAACAATGATTATTTATCTCATTGCTGTTTGTGCACGGTTGCTGTGTGCAATTGGCTGTGTGTACATTAACAGCAACTGCACTTCAAAAATAACCTTTCATACATGAAGTGTTTGGAGGCTTTTCTGATTTGACAAGGAATTTCATTATCTTAGTAACAATGATTTTCATTAATGACTAGCAAAACATTGGTTGAGAAGTTTAGAACTAGGGGCAATTACCTAACACTTCGATTCATAGCTTTGAGGAATGAAGTTAAGAAACCTTGCCTCACACAAGAAATTTTAAATTCTCTTGGTAAAATGGCTGTTGACATTTCATCAATTATTAATTCTGAACCGAATGTAACAGATTCTTGTTAAGCACACACATTAAGGGATATGAAACAAAACCGTCTAGGATTAAATCACAGATCAACCATGATTTCAATGAACGAGAGGACAGGCTTAAAGGGCTCAATATCCTGCTCAAACATTCCTTAAATGCAAGGATCAAAACTTCATCAGAATTAGCAACTAGCCTAACTCATCTCCACTCTATTCTCAAAATGAATGTTTTGAATTAAAATTAATGCACAAGATTAAAGTTCTTTCGCTAAGTTTTAATTAACATGCAGTTACAGCAGGTAGAGAGGGAAAGAAAACTATGTGCTAGTTAGCTTGACATGAATAGCCTGGAGAATCTATTATTTGGCCACAGAGGCACAGCACTGGAGAATCACAGTTTTGTGGAAGCACGAATTTATGAAAGAAATTATTTGACAAATCTGCTGAAATTGTTTGTAGTTTTCATTAGCGGCACAAATAAGGTGAATCAGTGAATGCAGTGTGTTGTATTTTCAAAAAAGCACTCGATAATGTGCCATGCAGCAAGTTATTGCAGAAAATTAGGCCTTGCAGACAAGCATTATATATGAGTGACACTGAACATTGGTTAAAAGACAGAAAATGATAGGAACAAACAAGTGTTGTTCAGCTCAGCAGGCTATAACTAGCTAAGCACTGCTGGATCAGTACTTAGGTCTCAGGATATTATCTACATCAATGACGCAGATAAGGGGATTGAGTGTGATATATCAAGTTTGCTACAATACAAGGTAGGTGGGAAAATAAGCTGTGAGGAGGATGCAAAGAGCCTGCAAGAAATATAGACAGGTTAAGTGAGTGAGTGAAAGCATGGCAGTTGGAACATAATGTGGAGAAGTGTGAAATTATTCACTTTGAAAGGAAAAATGTAAGAAAGAAATTGAATTATTTAAATGCAAATGACAGCAAAAGTTTGGTACACAGTGGGACCTGTGTATCATCGTACACTGTTCACAATAACCTTTATTGCAAACGGGACTAAGACAGTCAGAAAATCTTACTGCAAACATGTATGGTCTTGTGGTGTTGTAACTGGAGTACAGTATACAAATGTTCATCTCTTGAACGGCTGTACTTGTTATTTTTGGGGAGGAAGAGATTCAGAGAAATTCAGAAGGAATCCTTCCCTGAACTGGATCATTCCGAACAGGGAGGGGAAGGTTTGCTGTTCATAAACTCAGAATAATGGATTGGTCATGTAGGATCAAGACAGAGGGAGAGTTTTCTTTACCCAAAAGGTTAGGAATCTTTGCAACTATCTACCCTAAAAAGTTGTGATACTCAGTCATTAAGCATATTGTGGACAGAAATTTTTGGAAACTAAAAGATGTGAAAATGGGGCAGGTATGTGGAGCTCAAGCAGCAGATCAACTATGATTGCACTGAATAGTGCAGCAAGCCCAAGGAGCCTAACGGCCTACTCCTGTCCCAATGTGAATTCTCATTCTGAAGAATTATTCCTGAGCACACATAACGATAGGAATCTTCAAATGGCAGCATTTGACTCCCACCAACCTAATGTGGGTGAAAATAAAACTCCCAAGATTGTGTGGCCAGAGGAGAATACAAATCGCTATTTGATCCATGCCATTTTAGAGTTCTAAAGGGATTAAAATGTCAATATTTTATAAACAAAACCACTGTGCGTCTGTTCACACTGTGTCTGTGAAGCATATACAAATGCACAGCACCAATGACATCACTCACTCACAGTCAGAATCTGCTGAAACAGATGGAGAAATCTCCACTTGCAAATCTTTTAACGAGCTTGAACTTCAAAAAAGACACGCTGGTGTTATCTTTCTAAAGAATCAGTGGAATTCCCATTCTCCCTAACATCACCCATTTGAAGACGCTATCGGACATTAATGCCAATGTAAAGTAACCCAGCAATAATGTAGAATACTTCAATTTTAATGCAGTCGGCCAGGATTCAGGGAGGAGAACTCCTGCCTCTGAGTTAGACTTAAATTCCACTCCACAGACCCGACGACAAAAATTGAGGCTGACGCTCAAGAGCACTTGTGAAGGTGTGCCATGTTTAAGGGATCTTAAACTGATGTCCCATTAGCCCTTACAGGGGAACATACAGATCCTATTGCACTATTCCGAAGAGCAGGGGACTGAGTTCTCCCTGAGACCTGGTCAATATTTATCTCCCAATCATCACAGAAATAGACTATTTCACCATTACAATGTTTTTTGGGGAGTCTGCGGTGGACAATACTTATGATGTCCTGAGATTATGAAAGTCAACATAGAATTCGAAGTTTGGACAGCAACATAGCAATCACATAAAATGCAAGTCAGATTTCCTAGTTGGCAAATATCAACTGATGACAGGTGCTGTCAATAAGCTGGGCACAGAGCTGGCTTGCTTCTTCCTTCTATTTCAACTGAAAATATCAAATCTGTGGAAAGCTTCAGGGCTGATTTAGAAACGTTTGGGTGTGTTCTATTGAATTACAGCACTGGGATTGTAATGTAGGGGTTCAGCTTCATCCTGAAGAGTCACGACTACTCAAATAATCTCCCCTTCTATCCAGTACAGACTGCATCTGTGCAACCCACTGTACAGGGTGAATCTAGTCGTCAAAAAAACCTCTAGTAAGCACAGAGCAGCAGGGAGCAGGTGTAATCTGTACACTCACCAACCATCACTTCAATCAGATTGGAATGCCTCTCCTCGGGACTGGGAAACAGATAATGTGTGAAATAGATTGAAAGGGATAGATTTGCCAACTAACCCAAGCCACACGAGGGATGTGCGGGAACAACAGTACGGTTTCCTTAGGTGCTGTTCCTTATATGATTTTCTGTGAAACAACCTGTCAGTCTGCCATTCACAGTACCACCATCTGCTGATAGCACTGCTCTTCAACATGTTAAAGCCGAAACTAACTTTTCTATTTTTGTTACACACACACACATACACAGAGATTCTGCGCTTCCGCTTAAAGGCAGGAAAGGGTGGGGTTAGGAAAGGCTTTAAGACGCTAACCTCGCAAAAGAAAAGTTGCACGTTGTTCCAAAGAGGAAAAACCATCTGATTCAGCAGCCGCCTTTTGAAAAAAAATGTGGAAAGACGATAAATAAAACTAAAATCTGAAGAAACAGAAAAAAAGTGGATACAATTTTAATTGAGGCGCGCTGATAGGAAACAAGTTCAGGACGACTTTAAAAGGAGAGCATCACAGAAAGAGAGAACGTCAAACATATGGATGTTTTGTAACGCTGTCTTATTACAAGTGAAACTAGGAGGATTACGTTCAAATGATATTGTTAAAAGTCATTGATAAAGTGGTCGCCTTTTTGCTTACACGAGGCTCAACCTGGGAGGTTCGGAAAATTGCTGAGAAGGATGGCACCTGCATCCGGCTGTGTTAACGAAAATGCAATAAAAAAATACAACAGAGCACAACTCCAGTTCGTCTAGTTACTGATTTGTAGAAAAGACTGCACTTGATATTAAACAACTAAGCGGCGTTGCGCCTCATTGTCCACTTTCCAACTACCATCGCAGCTAAAACCTGTTAGATTAAGTGGGCACTACCAGCTCAGTATAACAAGTTAGTAAATTATTCACATTTAACGGAGGTGATTCTCACTGCACCCCGCTTAATCTTCACATAGAGCATTACAGGAGCGCCACAAGTAAATTATTATAGATACTGTGCTGCAGATATTGTCCTGAGCTCAGGACTCTGCAAATACTCCAGGCTGACACTTAAAGACATTGTTGCTACTGTACCCGAGGGAACACCTACCTTGACACTGGAATCCCTGCTTTCCGAATCCCCTGTTAAAACAAAGACAAACAATGACCATTAATGACATTTGAAGACGTGCATTGCATGACAAGCAGCGCTCTACTTTGCTTATGGACGAGGCTATGCTCTCTCACCAGATAAAGTCAGTGCAGTGGCTGCAGAATGTGGGTTGCTTGAAGAAGCGAGCGATGAATTTATGGTCCTTGACTTCGTGAACGTTCTTCTGCCTTAGGGCACCTTTGCGGGCGAAGCGAATGGTGTTCTCCTCGCCCTCCATCGCATACACATTGTCAGACATCCTTCAGCCCCCGCTCCAAGGCTGCACCAGCGAACAGCAGCCCGCAAAACAAAAAGCAGCGACTCGGCGCTGCTCTTACCTGTGTTGTTGTTGTTGGTGTGAGCCAAACGGGTAGAGAGCTAGCAGCCCAGTGAGAAGCCCAGGCTACGTCTGCTTCACACCAGCACCACGTCAGGATGCTCCGCCTCTTCCAAATTCAAGCCTCTCGCTGTCTATTTACATAAGCAGTGCTAGCAAGCCGCTTTCCCAAAGGCGCGCACACACACACACACACACATACATATATAGTGTCTCTGTCCGTCTCGGATCTATTGTATAAACCCTGAAAGCAGCAACCTGGTAGGAGCTGAACAACCACCTCAGCACCCCCCCGGCCCCCATTATTGCAAAGCGCTCAACAAGTAGCTCATGCAGACAGTTTCTCATGCCCCAGTCACAACCCCGAAGGAAATGGTACATCTTTAAGATCTTAGATAACAAGCATGGGGCTGGATGAACACAGCAGGTCAAGCAAGATCTTATTAGTGGCAGCAGGCGGTGAGATTGAGCGCCAAGCCCAAGTAATCTTCTTGCGGCGTTCTTCCATTTTCCGATCTCTGAAGAAGTGACAGTTCGGACACAGACTCTTGTTTTCTGATGGTTGGCTGACTGTCAAAAGGGCCCGAGGACAGGAGATAAAACCATGGAAACAGCGGCGAGGCTGAGGGCACTGTAAACCCCGTCAGGGTGATAGTTCACGCATTTGTAGTGACCACCCGCCAACTTTGGCATGTGACTCAAGGCTAGAAACCACCTTGCCGTATATTACTTCTTATTTCCAACGTCGATATAGAGCTGAGGAGATTCATTGTGAGAGCTCCTGGCAGCAAGGTTTATGACCCCCGTTGTGGAAATATCAGACCCCCCCCCCTTAATTATGTCCTATTCTCTTTCTTCACACTGGAGCTGCTTCCTTTAGTCGCTTTTCCAGCTCATTCCTTGAAACGTATGTATTTATTCACTCCCTTTACCTAAGTAACATAAGGCCCGGGGGTTTCCTCCGTGGGCGCATTCGGAAAGTGTGCTAAGAAAAAAAATCCCCCAAACGAATTATTATGAAGTTAGAGCACAAAATCAGCGCAATATCCGCGCAGTGGTAAAGGGAGACTGGAGCCGGACTACAGAGGGGGAGGAGTCTGAGAGCGCAGCCAGGGGGCACGGCGGGCTCACAGCACGCCGCTCTCCTGCAGGTTTGGAAAATTCATTTCGCACGTTCTGCTGAGAATCTACATTGTCTGAATCTTTTCCGCGATTCTTTACAAATCAATGACTCTCTGAACAGATTTGTTTGGAAAACCAGGGTGACCCACCGAATGAAGTGAAGGGGACCACACATAACTGCCCCGGCCTTCCTGCCAGAGATGGTTGGAGTGCTCAGAGGCTGCTCCATGACCCAGAGAAAGGCACTCAACAAACCCCGGCAAACTGCTATCCTCAATCCAAGCAAGGAGGGCGGCAGAATGTCTTCCAGAGAGCAGGAAGGAGTGGGAGTGTAGGGGGAGGGAGGAGTGTGAGTGTAGGGTTAGGGAGGAGTGTCAGAGTAGGGTGAGTGAGGAATGTGAGGTGAGGGAAGAATGTGAGTGTAGGGTGAGGGAAGAATGTGAGTGTAGGGTGAGGGAGGAGGGTGAGTGTGAGGTGAGGGAACACTGGGAGTGTAGGGTGAGGGAGGAATGTGAGTGTAAGGTGA
>JAHRHZ010000022.1:26955200-26997721 GCA_024137785.1 Ginglymostoma cirratum | reverse complement strand
GATTCTCCAGCATCTGCAGTACCTTTTATCTCTGATAGAAAGAGGATGAAGTCACTTTCTGTTGCACATCATTTTTAAGCCTTCTGTGCCTGGGTTTTCCTTTCTTTTTCAACAATAAAAGCCATGATAAAAATGTGCAAATCCTTGACCTCTTAAAAAAAATTGGATGTAAAATTTCATTCTGCTCAGGTAGAAATGATGGGGTTTTCAATTCATTCCCAGTCAGCTGACCTATATTTGTAGCAACCACAAATGCCTCTAATCTGCAAATTTGGATATTTTCTTTGGAGATTTCCCCAAAAAGCACAACAAAAGGATAATATTGCTGAACAAAAAGACATATTTTGTTGGAGCTTTTTATTTGAATTCATCAAGACAGTCCACAGAAATACCAAAGAAAAGCACTGATTGATAGTTCAGAACTCTCCTCTCATAGAGTAGAAATGTTCTTTTCCTTTTACTTTAGTATTTTTCTGCAAATTGTCCTGAAGGATAATCATGTTTGAAGTATTAGAGAATGGATGTTTTTGAGAAAAGAGGCTTGATTGGACATTGTGTTATATAGATGCTTTTCCGCAATACTCAAGCAATCCAACAGATCAGACACCATCTGAGGACAGAGAATCTGAGTTAATGTTACAGATCAAATTTCTCTCATCAGACTTCAGCTTGTGTAGAAAATAGGAAGTTTGAACCGAAGACTGGAAAACTGATTTGAAGAAATTGGGTGATATGGTTAAGAGTAAAAATATTAGAAGGCACAAATTGACAGTTTAAAAATTAAAAAGGACCTTGGACAGCATTTTTTAACATGCAAAGTAATCAGATCTGACTTTCTTGTCATGGTTGCCTTTGGAATTCTGTGTCTATCCAGAGATTGCAGAGCATTTAGTATTGTGGAATAAAAAAAATGAAAATGGTAATCAAAAGAAATTGGAGCAGCTGTAGGTTATTCAGTTCATTGAGCATACTACACAATTCAGTAAGATAATTTCTGATCTGAATGTGGTCTAACTCTGTTTTCCTGCCTGTCTCCACAACCTATGACACCCTTCTCAATCGAGAATCTACCTAACTTAGCCTTAAATATATTCAATAACACAGCTTCTACTGATCCCTGTGAAAAGATCATTCCTAAGATTAACAATCCTCTGACAGAAATAACTTTTCACTCCAACTTGAAAGGGAAGTCACTTGTTTTTAAACTGTAAACCCTAGATTTTGATTCTGCCATGAGGGGAAACCCTTGCCGGATTTTGACTCAATAACTGTGAAGGAATGAGAATATAGTCCTGAGTCAGGTTGATGTGCGAGTCAATGGGGAGCTTGGGGGTGTTGGTGTTCCCGCGTGTCTGCGGCCCTTGCCCTTCTAGGTGGTACAGCTCATGGGTTTACAAGGTGCTGCTAAAAAAAAGCCTTTAGGAATTACTGCAACACACATTACTGTCACTGTGTATCAGTGGTGGGAGGAGATGAATGTTGAAGTTGGTAGATAGACTGATCAATTGGTGGCTTCTTCTTCAATGGTATTGAACTTCTTGAATATTCTGTACTCATTCAGACAAGTGGTGAGTCTTCTAACATACTTCTGACTTGACCTTTTGGACGGTGGGAATGCTTTGGCACTCAGGAGATGAGTTACTGACCACAGAATTCTCAGCCTCTGACCTGCCTTTGTAGTCACATTATTTGTAGCACTGGTCCTGTTACGTTTCTGGTCCATCATAACCTTCAGGATTTTGAACGTGAGGGTTCAGCAGTGACAATGCAACTGAATGAAAAGGGGAGGTGGTTAGATTCTCTTTGACTCGAGATAGTCATTGCCTCACAGTCGTGTGGTGTATGTGTTACATGCCTCTTACCCGCTCAAGGCCAAATGTTTTACTGGCATTGCTGCATGTTAGCAGGGACTGCTTCAATATTTGAGGTGTTCAACTGACATTTAACATTGTGCAATCATTAATGAATATCCCCATTTCTGATTATGATGGAAGTAGAGTAAATGATGAAGCCATTGAAGATAGTTGCACGTAGGACAGTACCCTGACTAATCCTTGCAGCAATGTCTTAGGACTTAGACAATTAGCCCCTCGCAATCATAACCATCTTCCTTGGTGCTAGGTATGATTTTGAATATTGGAAAGTCTGCTCTGATATGAATTGGCTTCAATTTTGTTAGGGCTCCTTAATGCCATACTCAGTCATATGCTGCCCTGATGTCAAGTGCAGTCATTGCACCTTCCCTTTTGAGTTTTGCTCTTTCTTCTGTGTTTCTATCAATGCTGTAATAAAGACAGGAGCCAAGTAGCCCAAGTGGACCCAAACTGGCACATTACCAGATTGTTGCCTTGTGAATATTGTCTGATAGTATTGTTGATGACATACTTGGGCAATTTTCTGCATTGTTGGATAGGTGACAGTGTGCCAGCTGAGGTATTTCTTATATATTTCAATTAGATCACCTTGTAGCCTCCTCAACTCGAATGAGTATAGCTCCAACCTGCTCAATCTTCCTTCATAGAACAGGCTCTTCATTCCAGAAGTAAGCATTGTGAAGCTTCTCTGAACTGCTTCCAATCAAATATATTCCTCCTTAGATAAAGTGACCAAAACTATGCACTATACTCTTGGTACGGTCTCACCAAGGCCTTGTACAGTTGGTAGCAGGACTTCCTTATTTTAAAGGCCACTGAGATAGGAAGAAAAGCATCTTAGATTGTTCAATATAATCAATTTTACTTCTGTTCCTGAAACTGTTTATGCTTCATTTATGAACTACAGGGAGGCAATAATGACCAGGTAACTTTTATAATAAAATACTGTAATTCTTCCAATTTGTTCATGAAGTTGGTTTTAATCAGCTGGTGCTTTTCTTTCAAGCAGTATACGCTACAGAGATCTGTGATGACAAGGACTAATGGGATGTAATTGTTGTAAATGTACAAATTAATAGTTATTAGTTATATTCTTATAATAGTTATACCATTAAAATAATGCAGCCAGTATATTACCCATGCACAATTCACAGTACAGAATGTAAAATAAAGAAGTAGGATACAGAAGGGTGAATGATATGACAAACCACAAGAGCAAACTTTGAATGGTTCATTATCATCTCAACCCTATGATGCGTTATGCCCTTGAAATACTCTTCAGCCTGTATTAATTTATGAAATATATACACAAGGGTGAAGCTGTGGGTGGCTTTGCAGCATTTTAAAAAAAAATAGCAGCAGCACAGTAATCATGTTGCAATGACAGCAACATGATGCAGTTCCCTGTGCTTCAGTCATGTCATTTCACCAGAGGTAATAGCAATATTTATTTCCCAAATGGTGCAGGTCAATGCCCTGTTTCTATTACACAAGGGATACTGAAACCCCACATGAGGATTTATTTCAGGAAAATGAGTTATTACCTACTCCCAAAAAATGTAGCAAGGGAAATTGAAAATTATATAATATCCTATTACAGAACATCCAAATGTGTCATACGATAAAACTTACTTTGGATCGCAATGACTGTTATGTAAGCAGACACAATAAAGCAAAACTGTGTTTTTTATCGAATTGGTTAGAAGACTAAGAGAATTTAATGCTCTTATATGAACAAATCCTTTATTTTAATATCCATCTGAACTATCAGACAGGCAGAGCAAGCCTGGTTTAACCTTTCATTTAGAGGTTGTGTGATGAAAGCATAGCACTATGAATATCAGTAAGATCTTGTTCACAAATCTTAAAGTAAGTTTTAAATCCTTTTGTCTAAGAGTTGAACGTGATCAATTGAGCTATCCTGACAGTATGGAACAACAGAACTTAGTGACTGTACTGTAGGATTGAACAAAAATCCCCAATATCTAAAATACTGGACAAAACCCTGGATATTTTCTAATATCTAAAATACAGGACTAAGCCCTGGGCTTTTCAAAACTTTTAAAAGATAAATGGAAGCTAGAATGAGTTCTGTGGAGAATACACAAATACAACTCATAGAACATTTACTATTACGAGGAGGCATAACTTTAAGGTGATCGGAGGAAGGTATAGGGGGAGATGTCAGAGGTAGGTTCTTTACGCAGAGAGTGGTGGGGCATGTGGAATGCGCTACCGGCAGTGGTAGTGGCGTCAGATACTTTAGACACTTTTAAGCAACTCTTGGATAGGCAGAAGGATAATAGTATAATGTAGGGTATGCAGAGTAGTTTGATCTTAGGAGGATACTAGGTCGGCACAACATCATGGGCCTAAGGGCCTGTAGTGTGCTGTACTGTTCTATGTTCTAACTGAAATGGGTGTCTGGAACCATTGTTCATCTTGGAATTCCAATTTACATTTCTCTAAGCGGACAATCAACTGAAACTAAATTTTACACGTTGGGATACCCAACGCAGACAGTACAGGGCCAATAGAGATACTGGACATTTAACTCAATTAAAACCCATTCACACATACTCTAATCATTGGAAAGCCATTTAATTTCAGGAGAGAACATCAAGTATAACTGTCAGTCCCAATCTCGCCTGAGGAGAGCCTTTTATAAACAACAAGCTTCTGCACAAACAGTTTCCCATTGGCTTCCAGCCTCAACAAGCAGCTTCAGAACCAAGAACCACAGAGGCTGAACTGAGAACCAAGAACAGGGGAACCAAACCAAGAGCCTCATCGGAACAAAAGACACCTGAGAGGGGGAAGCCAACCAGTGCTTCCTGTACAAGAACTAGCAGACATGGGCCAATTCCGAGCCAAGAGAACTGACAGCAAGAACCTCAGCAACCAGGCACACTTTAAAACTGCATTTTCCTTAGTAACAAGCTGAAACCTTCCCCTCAAGACCCCAAAGTTCTGACCTAGCTAGCAGGGAGGGGAAAGCAGGTAGTGACAATGCATTGGGACTTCCAGGGTAGGAAGCCTGATTAAAGATTCTGTAATTTAGTCTAGCTATGGTGTATTTAATAGTACTACTGTCCTGTGTACAGTTGATTATGCCAATTTCCCTGTTTATTGCATTTACCCATATTTCTTGTATTATACTTACTTTTTGTATTTTCAATAAATGCAGTGCTTCTTTTTGCTCTGAAACACCTATCTACTGCCTTCTTCATTTCACATTCCTTAAATAAGTCCAGTGTCTAGAACCAGGGATCTGGGGGTGACTCAAACCACTTTAAAAAATCAGAAAATAACTGATTGCAAATCAGAACCCTACAGTAGTTACGTGGCTACATTTGAATACTTGAAGCATTGGGAATGAGGTGTTTGCAGTAAGTGGAAATCATGACATTATATTTGCTTACACTAACATATATAGGAATAAAAAAAGGGTAAGAGAAATTGCTGTAGATAGCTATTGTTAGAGCTAGAATACAGCTAGTATATAGTAGCTGTTGAAGTTTGTTAATATTAAGGAAATTGATTTAGTATGTAGCAAACGAGACTTAATAAAAAAAAAAATGAAAATAACAACTAGGAAAAATCAAGCCTACTGATGGGGCCTGTGTGACAAAATAGAAATCTCTGTCCAGTTTTTGTAAAGGGCCTGGTAGCTAAAATTGACACAGTCATTTTCATCTGTTTTCGGGATGGCAGTAATGCTGTCAAGGCTAGATTTACTATGCATTCTTAGTTTCTCTGATTATTTGTAAACATAATGGCCTGTTGACCACTTGAGAGGGCATCAGAAGTCAACCATACTGTGTGGGAGTGGAGTTGCAGGTAGGTCATATAAGATATGGGTGGTGGATTCCTCCAAAGCAATCCAATTGCTTTAATGATTTTTCTGATGCTAGACCACATGTGAATTAAATTCAATACCAACATTTGTCTTGATCAGATTTGAACACTTATTCAAATCTTATTAAACATCTGGATTGCAAGTCTAATATCATACTGCAGTTTAATACCCTTTTTGGAAACTAAAAATGACAAAATTGAAGATATTTCATTTCTGTAAGCTAAGTAGAAATGATCATAAATCAACTGGTTTTAAAAAATCCCTTTAATGGCTGGGATATTTCTAGATTGTAATAAATGCAGTGTTTTCCAGGAAAAAGTATAATTTCTGACTGAGTCAAATATGAAATTAAGCAGTCCAATATAATGGAGTCAGAAACCCTAATTATTGGCCATTATCCTCCATATAGCAAAGAGTAAAGACAAATTATTTTACTTACTTTGTGACACAAAGATACTTCAAAGTAGCTCCATACTATAACTGCGCTAGTTCTTACTGATAATCTTTGGATTTTTTTTAATTGGTGAGAAACTATTAAATGTTGACCAGAGGAACATATTCTCCTTGTACACAAAACACAGGTAGAACAGTCAATTTGGAAAGTAAATGTTACATGGGTCATTATTGCAAAGGGGTTAGACATCAAGAGTAAAAACATTTTGCTGCAATTATACAGGATTGACATGTACAGTTCAATTGTAGAGGTATACTCAAGAGTACTGTGTACCATTTTGGTCTCAGTACCTAAGGAAGGATATACTTGCCTTAGAGGGTTTGCAATTAAGGTTTTATAGACTGTTTCCTGGATGAGAGGGTTTTCCTATGAGGACATTGTGTAGAATGGGGCAGCACGGTGGCTCAGAGGTTAGCACTGCTGCCTCACAGCGCCAGGAACCCGGGTTTGATTCAACCCTCGGGTGACTGTCTGTGTGGAGTTTGCAAATTCTCCCCATGTCTGCGTGGGTTTCCTCCAGGTGCTCTGGTTTCCTCCCATAGTCCAAAGATGTGCAGGCTAGGTGGATTGGCCATGCTAAATTGCCCAAAGTGTTCAGAGATGTGTAGATTAGATGGGTTATGGGGGATGGGTCTGGGTGGGATCCCCTGAGAGTCGGTGTGGACTTGTTGGGCTGTGGGGCCTGTTTCCACACTGTCGGGATTCTACGAAAAAAAATCTATGAATAGGCAATTTGGACTCCTGAAATCTATAAGATTTTGAGTGGTTCTTTACTAACAAAGTAAATGCTGAGAAACTGTTTTAGCACACCAGAGAGTCTGGAACTAGTATCAGTCATTTAAAATTGAGATAAGAAGTAATTGCTTCATTCATAGGGTTGGTGAATCTTTGAGCATTCACAGTTCGTTGGGGTAAATAATTCCAGTCATTGAGTATATTCAAAACCGGGATTGATAGCCTTTTAACACCAGAAAAATCAAGAGATATGGTGATCAGCAAGACAGTAGAAATGAGATAGATCAGCTATTATTAAATGGAACAACAGGTTCAGGTAATAGATACTTCTACTCATTATATTCTTTAATTTAGCTTCAACAAAGACCCACAGAGCTTCCTGACTGAGCATGGGCCATGTCTTTTATATGTGTCTCATCCAATTCTGAAACACCCTGGATTGTTTATCATGATAAAAGGAAAACTCAAAGGAGATATTACATTCAAAGAAATTGTAAAGACAGTATCCTCACTCTTGGTGCAATGATTGCAGTTTCCTCCTATGTGTTGTATTTTTCATTACTTTGTCACATTTTCTTCTGTACATTATTTCACTTTTAAATACTTGAAAGAATAATATTTCTGATAGTTAAAACAATGTATTATTTTCCATTATCCAGAAGGCAGAATATGCAATGGACATCCAAAGGACTTCTATTTTTGATCTGAGTGACCTTAAGCCATATATATATATACACAGTCATAAAAGACTTTGTCTGTTTATGGAAATTGGTGTCAAGTTATTTAGACAGGAAAATGTCCTGGGAATAGTTCATATGGCAACAATTTGCTGGAGACACCTAGCTCTGATTATAACAGACTGAAAAATGGGCACACGTAAGTATTAAAGGGTAACCTCAATAACATAACTGAATCAAGATGATTGTGTTGACATATCAGGCATATGGATTTTTACACAAGCAGAATTGGAATAATTTATCATTATCCTCAATAATGATCAATTCTCCATTAAGTTTATAGCCACAACACAGAAGTGTTAATTTCCTAGATACCGCTATATTTAAATATGAACATGACAACAACGATAAGTTGATTCAGGTTTTCTTCAAAATAATTGGCATAAACTTCTACATACAAAAAGCCATCATCCTTCATAAAATAGGTGAAGTCACAACTAATGTATTTCTATGGGACATGCACAAAGCTGCAATATTTTACCGGACAGCTGCAATCCTATTTTATTGCACCTCAGGTCTTAGTCTGAGATTTAAATTTAACATTGACAGTGTTCATTACAGAAGGATCTATCTCAGTGCTTTGAAGTTCCCTTGGATCCTAGTTAGCTAGGTATTCCCTTTTTGACAGATTTAAAACTGTTATCTCTCTTTGCAGGTTCCCTGTACATCCCACCCATACCATTGTGAACTCCTCTTAAATCTCTTGTAGCCCCCTTCCCTTCCTATATGCCATTACAACCTCCTTCTTGTCCCTTACAGCTCATATGGTTTCCTCCCTTTCACATTTCGTGCTAGTCTTCTACTTGCACCTCTTGCAGAATCTTTCTCTCTTCTCATCTCTCTTACAACCTCCTTTTCCCCTGAAAACTCTTGCAACCTCTTTCTCCACTCCTACCCATTCTGTAGCTTCCTTTCCACTCCCACACCATCACCATTTCTTCCACTCTACTTACAGGGAAACCTTCTGTAATTGGTTGCCCCATGATTGAATTTTAGTTGATGATCTGAGGACATTTGCAATGAATCTGTCTGCCATTCAAATGTATCTTGAGCGCTGATTTAACCTGTAATGGACCTCATTAAGAGTAGTACAGTTCACAATTATTTTAACATAGAAATGGACCAGAAACCAAAAACAGAAAGGGGAAAAAATTCGCAAGAGTAGCAATCTCACAGTGTGAAATGCATCAATCCACCTCCCACTGGGGTCAGTTCTTGGACAGCTATTACTGAAATTAAGCTTAACCTTGTGAAATATACTGGATACTCTAACATACGGAGAGCGACTGATACAAGAAAACGTACAGAATTATTTTTATCAGTTTTGAACTTGGCAAACAATCAGTTGAATAAAACTCAATGTTGAGAAATATACACTATTGTATATTAATCAAAATCATCTCCCACACACACAAATGGTGTTGAATTGGCAGTGGGAGGCATAAAGAAAAAGACTGAGAATGACAATTTTTCATTAAGGTTGAAAGCAACATAGTTCAATCTGAAACTATAGCCTTAAATCTAAACAAAGAAAGCTATGAATGTATGAGGGACAAATTGGCTGTTGCGATCTGGGAAAATACATCAAAATGTATGACAGTAGACAGGCAATAGTTAGATATTTAAAGAATAATAAGTAGCTTACAACAAACATAAATATTTTTAAGGAATGCAAACCCAATGGGAAAACTGAATAATCTGTGGCTAACAAAGGAGTTTTAAAAGCAGAGACTTTTAAAGTTTCCAAAAGAAAAGTGGTAAGCTTGAGAATTGGGAGCAGTTTAGAGTTCAGCAGAGGAGGACTAAAAGCTGATAAAAGGAGAACAGAATATGAATGTAAAGTCTCAAGAAACATAAAATAAGACAGCAAAAGCTTCTGTCGGTATGTAAAAAGGAAAAGATTAGCAGAGCCAAATTTGATCAATTAATAGCAAAGACAAGAGAATTTATAAGGGGTAATAGAGAAATGGCAAAGAAACTAAACAATTATTTTGTGTCTGTCTTCTAATTGTTTAGAGTTTGGACTGTGTTAACAGCCAAAGGGATGAGTGCATCTTATTTCAGTCACTGAGAGCCAACATATAGGTGCTGCAAGTAATTAGGAATGGAAGTGGTATGACGCCTTTTATCACAAATGGATTTTGAATAGAGGAGCAAAGATGTCAGCTTCAATTGATGAGACTAGCCTGGAATATTGTGTGGAGTCTGGTCCCTTCACCTAGGGAAAAGTGTACTTTCTATAAAGGGGGTATAGTGGAGGTAAAGTCATCATGGTCTAATCAGATTATAGCTCTTTCATCAGAGAGAGGTAACTGGTGCTGATTTAATCTAAGGGTCACCATGCCTCAGGAGAAGGGAGAGGTTGAGAAGGAGAGTCCTTCATAGTAACCTCAGCCAATGCAGGAACTGAACCCATGCTGTTGATGTCTTTTAGCATTGCACACTAGACAACTAGCCGAATGAGTTAATTACTCCCCCACCCTCCCTGGTTAGATGCATAGTAAAGCTGCCTTTATGCTCTCCCATTATGCAATCTCCTTTCATGTGGAATGCATGTATATATTCTGTCTGCACACAAAAGAAGGGCATAATGTTAAATGCAGAATATCCATTGGATCAGAATGTCAAACTCATTTCCACACGATATTTCTTGTGATTTTTAAAAAATAAATTGTTAATTTGTGCGAATGTATTAAAGGGTTGACACAGTCCCAAAGTCTTTGTTACTTCAGCCTTAACAGAGAAATTGCCATCAGTCTGCAGAGTTCTAAGCCGCTGCGTCAACAGTTCTTGTGCATTTTTTTTACATTAGCGGCAACATCAGATGTGGGTCTCAAATCATTAAAATTCAATTCTTACCTCAATATCATTATTGCTACCATGTTGCCTAGCAACTTGCAGACTGCAGTTATACTGTGTCCATTGGTCTCAGATCACTACCTGTGAAGTGCACTATGCAACTAGAAAATCATGGTTATGCTGTTAGCAGTTCCTTTGGTTTTTGATATTATCAAAAGTATCAAAAAAAAGATTGACGTAACAACATCATTGTAAATCATAGGATTTTTTTAAAAATCACAACATTGCAGGGTTTCTGTAAGAGAACTTCATAGCAATTTACTTGTAAAGCTGGGAAAAATAATGGAAAAGTACAAATATAGTGGATAGCATTTGTACGTTTACAATGGAAAAATGGTTTCAGTCAGCGTTAAAATAGCTATGTTCTCCTACTGTGATTCTATTGCAACAGTACGCTTTGCAATATTTGTCTGGATTGCCTTAATTTTGACATATACCCTTGGAACATAATTTACAAATTAAAAGCTGCAACATTTTCCTTACATAATTAGCAACCTTGAGGTTGTTGAGCAGGTCCATACAATAGCTTTTCAGTGAGCTTTTAAAATCCAAACTGACACCATATATTTGTCAATTTGTTGTATTTTACTGTGAGATGTATTCTCTATACACTCCTTCCTAACTTCCCGTTCTTCTCAATATTAGAAACAGACTATGTTTTTTTAAGAAATCTGCACTCAGTGCACCTATGTATTAGAATTCAGACACTCTCCATTTTGCTGAAATGTTCTGCCCATTTACTGAGGTAGGAAATGATGTGTTGATATTAAGCCTGTTACCATAGATACCAAGCTCTGCAAACACTACGACAAACGCGAAACAATGAAAGACCTGCAGACCTACCTGCTGTAATCTGAAAAGAGCCAGTTAAATGCTATTCTACTGTCTTATCAAGAGTAGCTTGGCTGTATTGTAAAGAAAAAGTACAATAAATGGAAAGGCAAACACCTTCCTGCTTTTAATGTGCGAAGGGAAGGTGACAGATTTCATTCAATAGCTGCAGAATAATGGATGGATCTGAATGTTACAACCCTTAGCTGGGCATTTCTTCAGTTGTGGAGGCACATAAAATATGTCTAGTATCCAGCACCCATCATTGCTGGCCATGGAGATCCCCAAATCAATCCCTGTTATACAGAGGATGAGTAGGGCACTGACTACCTGCTCTTAGGGTGACAGAAACCCTTTACTGCCCAATGAAGGGCCTTACTCTGCCTCCACTTTCATAAAATGCTGGGTAGTGGCAGGCAGGCCAGAGCACAAAGGCAATTTTTGGAAGGACCGCTTCAATAAGGCAGGAATAAAGAAAGATGCATCGATTAGTTGTTACCCTCTGGTCTTCAGAGCCCACCTCCAACAAGACAGCACCTGCCCCTTTGTTCTTCCACATCTACCCAGCAAAGCCTGGCTCCCCGATTATGAGCCATACCTCCCCATCCTAAGGCTCACTGATCCTTCATAGCCTGAAAATGTCAAACTTACCCGAGTCTAGAATCCTACTATCCTTCTGGATGGCGAGTAGTGCACTGTCCAGCCCATAGAGTCACGATGCTAAAAATACTTGTCAGGAAGTGAAGAGAAACAAATCATTGAGTCTTGCACTGATAAGCCGGAAGGAAAATGTCATCTACAAACTTAACAACAATGTCCTCAGTTCCTTTATCCAGATTGTCAATGTATAACGTGAATAATTGTGATCCCAGCACTGAACCTCTGCAGGACACCACTAGTCACTGGCTGCCATCCTGAAAAAGACCCTTTTATGCCTATTCTCTGCCTTCTGCCAGTCAGCCAATCCTCTGTCTATGTCAGTACCCTGCCCCTAACACCATGGGCTCTCCTCTTATTTAGGCCCCATCTGTGTGGGACCTTGTCAAATACCTTCTAGAAATCCAAATAGATCATGGCCACTGGGTCTCCTTTGTTAAACTTGCTCATTACCTCCTTAAAGAATTCTAACTAATTTGTCAGTCATCACCTCCCCTTGACAAAGTCATATTGAATCAGCTCTATTTTACCATACATTTCCAAGTACTCCGCAATCTCGTCCTTAATAATGGACTTTGAAATCATACCAATGACCAATGAGAGACTAATTACCCATGGTTTCCTGTCTGCTACCTCCCTCCCTTACACAGGGTGTTACATTAGCCATTTTCCAGCCCTCTGGGACCCTCCCAGACTCCAGTGATTCCTGAAAGATCACCACCAATGCTTCTATAATCTCCTCAGCTATCTCCTTTAGAACTCTAGGATTTAATCCATGTGGCCTGGTACTTTATCCATCTTCAGATTTTCAACTGTCCCAGAACTTTCTCCTTAGTGATGGTCACTACACTCATAAGAGGTAGAGTTGTACAGTCGCACAGAATGAAAACAGACTCTTTGGCCCAACTCATCCATGCCAACCAGGTTTCCTAAACTGAATAAGTCCCATTTGCCTGCATTTGGCCCACATCTCTCTAAACCTTTCCTATTCATGTGCCTGTTCAAATGTCTTTTAAATGTTGTGATTGCATTCATCTCTTCCAGTACCACTGGTAGCTCATTCCATGTATGCACCACCCTCTGTGTGAAAATGTTGCCCCTCACGTCCCTTTTAAATCTTTCTCATCTCACCTTAAACCTATGCCCTCTAATTTTGGACTCCCCTACCCTGGAGAAAAGACCTTGTCTATTTACCCTATCCATGCCCGTCATGATTTTACAAACCTCTATAATGTCGCCTTACAGTGTCCGACGCTCTAGGGAACAAAGTCCCAGCCTATCCAGCCTCTCCTTATAACCAAAACCCTCCAGTCTCAGTGACATCCTTGTTAATCTTTTCTGCACACTTTCCAGTTTAATAACATTCTCTCTATGGCAGGGCAATTAGAATTGTATGCAGTACTCCAGAAGTGGCCTTACCAATGTTTTGTACAGCAATGACATGACGAACCAACTCCTGTACTCTATGCTCTGACCAAAGAAACCAAGCATGCCAAATGCCTTCTTCACCAGGCCTAACTGTGATGCCACTTTCAAGGAACTATTTACCTACACCCCTAGGTCTCTCTGTTCAACAAAACTCCCAAGGGCTCTACCATTAACTGTATGCAGTGGGGACACAGTGGAAGTTAAATAAATGTGCATATGGCCTGAATACCTCTAGAATTTGGTATTTCTTAGCAAGGTATGTTTTATTAATTTTTGGCTTTCCTTCAGTTAAAAGCAGATCCTGCCATGTTTTAATGGCATCACGATGGGGAGCTTTCAGGCAACTTTATGAAGCTTGTTGACTTTTACTGACTTTAGCTCCACCTTCAACACCATAATTCTACCCAAATTCATCTCCAAACTGCGAGACCTAGGACTCTGCTCCCCAATCTGCAAATTGACCCTTGAATTCTTGACTGGCAGAACACAATCAGTCAGCTTAGACCACAACACTTTCTCCACAATAATCCTCAACGCTGGTGTCCTGCAAGGCTGCATACCCAGCCCCTTACTATACTCTTTATACATTCACAACTGTGTGGCCAAATTCAGCTCTAACTTCATTTTCAAATTTGCTGATGACAGCACCGTAGCAGGTCTGACCTTAATCAACAACTTGACAGAATACAGGAAAGAGATAGGGAGCTTAGTGGCATGGTGTAAAGACAAAAATCTTTCCCTCAATTTCAGCAAAATGAAGGAGCTGGCCATTGATTTCAGGAAGCGAAGTGGAGGGCCCACCCCTGTCTGCATCAATGGTGTTGATTGTGAGCTTCGAGTTCCTGGGAGTAATGATCACCAACAAAATGTCCTGGTCCATCCATGATGATGCTGCAGTCAAGAAAGCACACCAACGCCTCCACTTCTTCAGAAGGCCGAGGAAATTCGGCATGACTACAACGACTCTTACCAATTTTTATAGACGCACCACAGAAAGCATCCTATCCGGATGTATCACAGCTTGGTATGGCAACTGCTCCGCCCAAGACTGCAAGAAATTACAGAGAGTTGTGAACACAGCCCAGTCCATCACAAAAACCAGCCTTCCTTCCATTGACTCCATCTACACTTTCTGCTGCCTCAGGAAAGCAGCCAACATAATCAAAGACCCCTCCCATTCCAGTTATACGATCTTCCACCCTCTTCCATCAAGCAGAAGATACAAATGTTTGAAAATACTTAGCAAAAGATTCAAGAACAGTTTCTTCCCCGCTGTTTTCAGACTTATGAATGGTCCTCTTATATTTTAGAGTTGATCTTTCTCTGCATCTTCTCTGTAGCTGTAACACTATATTCTGCATTCTGTTCTCTTGCCCCAATGTACTTATTTAAGGTGTGATTTGTCTGGACAGCACCCAAAACAGTACTTTTCGCTGTATCTCGGTACATGTGACAATAATAAATCAAATCAAATCAAAGGTTGATGATTTTTTTGTGGGGTAGGAGGAGTGCATTTGAGAAAATTGTTATTGCACTCACCTCTGCTCCCTGACACACTTAAATTTATGGTATGATGGTGATATCTTCCTTTACGAAAACTGATGTGAAGTACCTATTCTGTTCCTACTTCTCTAGCCTCATTTTCCAGCAGTGCAATGTCCACTCTTGCTTTTCACCTTGTAGGTATCTAAAAAAGCCCTTGCAGACTTTTTAAATATTTCTAGCTAGTTCACTTATTTTATCTTCTCTGCCCTAATCGCTTTTTAAAGTTATCTTCACTGGTTTTTAAAGGCTGTCTCAATCCTTTGGTTTCCCACTAATCTTCCCCACATTGTGTGCTTTTACTTTTATGCTGTCCCTGACTTCCCTTGTCACCATCATTGCCTCATCCTTCATTAAGTATGCCTGTTCTTCCTTGGGATGAATTTCTGCTGTGCATCCCTAATCACCCCCATTGCTGCTGTACTGTATTCCCTGCTAGGTTCCCCTTCTAATCAACTCTGGCCAGCTCCTCCCTCATATCTCTTCACTCAATGGTAATACTGTTATATCTGATTCAATGTTCTCCCTCTCGAACTGCAGGATGAATTCTATCATATCATGGCCACTGCCCCCAAGGGGTTTCTTCATCTTAATCTCCCTAATTAACTCTGCCTCATTACACGTCACCATATCCAGAATTGCCTGTTCCCTAGTGGGCAGTAACACAATCTGCTCCAAAAAGCATTCTCATAAGAATTCCACAAATACTCTTTTCTTGAGCTCTGCTACCAACCTGATTTTCTCAGACCACCTGCGTACAGAAGTCCCCCATGATTATTGTAATAGTGCCATTTCTATCTCCTCATTTATTTTCTGCTCCACATCCTGACTACTGCTAGGAGGCCTATACACAGCACCCATCAAGGTCTTTTTTCCTTTGCAGTTCCTCAACTCTACCCACACAGATTCTATGCCTTCCAACTCTATATCATTTCTTGCTATTGACTTAATTTCATTTCTTGTCAACAAGGCAACCCCACCCCTATGGCCACCTATCTCTCCTTTCAATAAGACATGTATCTCTGGACGTTTATTTCCCAGTTCTGATCCCCTTGCAGCTCTGTGATACCCACAACATTGTTTTTGCTAATGTCAATCTGTGCTAAAAGCTTATTTACCTTGCTTCATATACTACATGCACTTAAGTACAAAACCCTCAGTCCAACTTTGACTGCCCCCTTTTCCCCTTCATCTGCTGTGCCTGAAGTTAGATTCCTGGCCCTTTCCATGCTCTCTGTTCTATTACTTGTTCTGGATACTGTAATAATCTCTGCAGAGCCCACCCCTTGCCCTTTAATTTTTTTTCCATAATCTCCATGCAATCCATCTCTATTTGGTTTAAAGCCCTATCCATAGCCCAAGTTAAGTGATTTACCAGGACTCTGGTCCCAGCATGATTCAGGTGGAGCCCATCCCATCAGAACAGCTTTTTCCTTCCCCAAGTATTGGTGCCAATGTCCCACTAATTTGAACCTGTTTCTCCCACATCCATCTGTGAGCTGCACGTTTACTTCTTTGATCTCATTGACCCTATGTCAATTTGTTCACGGCTCAGGTAGTAATCCAGCTCCAAAAACTTTCAAGAAGCTTGGCATTATCCAGGACAAAACAGCCTGCTTGATTGGCACCTCATCCACAAGCATTCACTCGCTCCATCATCTATGGTCAGTAGCAGCAGTATGTGCTATCGACAAGATGCACTGCAGAAATTCACCAAAAATCCTCAGACAGCACCTTCCAAACCCACAACCACTTCCATATAGAAGGACAAGGGCAGCAGATACATGGGAACACCACCCCCTGCAAGTTCCACTCCACACAACTCAATTTCCTGACTTGGAAATATATCACCGTTCCTTCAATGTCTTTGGATCAAAATCCTGGTAATCCCTCCCTAACAACTTCTTGGCTATACCTACACCAAATGGATTATGGAAACTCAAGAAGGCAGCTCACCAGTACCTTTTCAAAGGCATCTAGGGATGGACAATAAATGCTGGCTCAGCTAGCAATGCCCACATTCCATGAATGAATAAAAAAAAATAGAAAGATGTCCATACTAAGCAAGGAGATGACCTGAACCCAGGGTTGGAAGAGGAAGGGACCATGATGGGCATTGTTCCCTGGTTGGTGAACAACTGAATGGGACACTGTCATTGACTGAGTGAATGACCATCCAGCAGCCCCTGAAAAAGTTGTATATAAATGGACAACTGGGCAAGGATAGATATGTTGAACAGGGGAAAAACTCTCTAAGGTGAATTGATGCTCTCTGAGGTTAAATATCTTGGTCCGTTGTTACTCTCAGGGTGCATCCATGCTAGGATCAGCTCAAGAGACCTCATTATTGTGAGCTACAAAGATCAAACCCCACTTTGGACAGACAGCTAAGATAATCTGGTATTTAGAAATACTCCTCACCTCCTACAGCCTGTATATCTACTTATTTTAATTCAGCGCTGTGTTTGACATGACTGTTGCTTCTCTATTAAACATATAACTTCTCAGCATCTTACAGCAGGTAGCTGCAGAAAATTCCCTAATTAGATAGAAAATGCTAAACTTCTTACAGCCAGTTGGTTAGGGAGTTGATCAGAAATCAATCTTTATTCAGTTGCAAATTGATACACAAAGTGAACCATTAGAAACATATGCCTTGTAACTTTATGACCCACCAGCAGTGTTAATAAGTGAGTATTTACATAGATATCAGAAGTGCTATGAAAGATGCTGGGACTTGGAATCTCAGTCTCCTGGCCCAGATGTAGGAACACTTCCACATAAGCCCCTAATCAACCAAATGGGCTTTTACAACAAACAACACATTTGCCATTAAACTAACCTTTTATTGAATTCAAATTTCACCTTGTGAATGGTAGGATTTGAACCCACGCTCCCCAGAGCAGCAGCATGGAATTCAGAGCCCAGTGACGTTACCACTATACCACCACTCAATGCATGGTGAATCATTACACTGTGTTGAAAACCAAATAAACAATTGAACAACCTGTGAAAGGGCATTGATGTCTGATGTTTTATTTAAGAAATCAGAGCTCTTGGGCAGTTCTCTGCAATGCCTGGTGGTGTATGACAGAGACACAGAACATTTTTATGTCTGCTTCTATTACTAGCTGTTGTGGGAACAGGTGCCCCAACCTGTTGCCAGAGTCTGTAGTTTTAGCAGCACCACCTAGTGTCAAATCTGACTGACCAGGAGGTTCTCCTTTATTTACATCCTGTCACAGGCATATTGGAAGGCTTCACAGGTTCAGCTCTGAGCTTCTGGTTCCGAGGCAAGGACACTATTCACTGCATCACAAGAGTGTCATAAAGTTTCTGAATAAAATTTTTCATGCACTATTTGAAGTAGCAAAGAAACAAATAAACTAATTAACTAATTAACTAATTAACTAATTGATAGCCTCTTTAAAGAAGCTCTGCCACAAAATTGAAATCTTTAAAGGTAAGGTTAGTCCTTCTTTATGCCTCTTTTGCTTTGTAGAATCCTTCCCAAATTAAGTGTCTTATTTGAAAGGGACACTCCCAATGCACGTTGCAAACAAGCAAAATTTTCTGATAAAACTCTGAGTGAAAAATAAACAAATTAACAGGACCTTAAAGGGGCAAAGTAACAAAAAAAGACAAATCTTTAAAGCAAAATTTTTATATTCAATTGAAATCAAGTAAACAACCCTTTAAAGAGACACTTTCAGGTTATTGTAAAGGACAGAGCAACATCTGTCCACAAGTTATCTTCCAATTACCAAAAGAATAACCTGTGATCAACCTGTTCAGGCATGTTACGACATGGCTTTTGACCAAATGGAACTGAGAGCTCTGGAACTGAAAGAACTGAAACATCTTTTTCCCTCCCCACCCTTATCTGCTTTCCAGAGGGACCACTCCCTCTGCGACTCCCTTGTCCGCTCCACACTCCCCTCCAGCCCAACCACACCCGGCACTTTTCCCTGCAACCGCAGGAAGTGCTACACCTGCCCCCACACCTCCTCCCTCACCCCAATCCCAGGCCCCAAGAAGACTTTCCACATCAAGCAGATGTTCACCTGCACATCTGCCAATGTGGTATACTGCATCCGCTGTACCCGTTGTGGCTTTCTCTACATTGGGGAAACCAAGCGGCGGCTTGGGGACCGCTTTGCAGAACACCTGTGCCCAGTTCGCAACAAACAACTGCACCTCCCAGTCGTGAACCATTTCAACTCCCCCTCCCATTCCTCAGACGACATGTCCATCCTGGGCCTCCTGCAATGCCACAATGTGATGCCACCCGAAGGCTGCAGGAACAGCAACTCATATTCAGCTTGGGAACCCTGCAGTCCAATGGTATCAATGTGGATTTCACAAGCTTCAAAATCTCCCCTCCCCCTACCGCATCCCAAAACTAGCCCAGCTCGTCTCCGCCTCCCTAACCTGTTCTTCCACTCACCTATCCCCTCCTCCCACCTCAAGCCGCACCCCCATCTCCTACTTACTAACCTCATCCTGCCCCCTTGACCTGTCCGTCCTCCCTGGACTGACCTATCTCCTCCCTACCCCCACACCTACACTCACCTTTTCTGGCTCCATCCCTGCCTCTTTGACTTGTCTGCCTCCTCTCCACCTATCCTCTCCTCTATCCATCTTCTATCCACCTCCCCCTCTCTCCCTATTTATTTCAGAACCCTCTTCCCCTCCCCCATTTCTGATGAAGGGTCTAGGCCCGAAACGTCAAGCTTTCCTGCTCCTGTGATGTTGCTTGGCCTGCTGTGTTCATCCAGCCCCACACCTTGTTATCTCACCTTACATCATAAATGCATCAACTTGATAAAGATGACAGCAATCATCTGACAAGCAATAGGAAAGAAACTGGTGAAGTGGAAAAGGTGGGCCTCACGTTTAGAGTGAACAACAGGTTTCTGCACCATGGAGCTACGGCTCCCTTCCCCGGGGCAAGGCCGTAACACTTCTAGTCATCAGTTGAAGCACAGATTTCTGGATTACTGTGGAATGCAAGCTAGACCCTTTGAATACTGTAATCTACATCACCACCTGATATGACAGTAGTCAGACCATCCATGGCAGTAAGCTGGTGTTGCATCTTAACAGCCTGAGCTTTCATTCAGATGCTGGTTAGTTTATTGCTTATGCTTGTGATGGAATCATCAGCCATAAGACTCTGCGTCATCGTTGGAACCACACTTTCGTGATTGGAATTGGCATCACTTTCAAAGTGAAAAGGATCAATCTGAAGTTTAATGAAAAATCCTGTGCCTATTTATATTGGGCTCCTGTAATCTCTTGAATGTATGCTTTTTACAGAGCTTCCAAAGTTCCAAGCATTTTGTTGTGTAGGCCCATTAGCCTTCTGCAAAAGCTGGTCCATCAATGTCTTCATCTGTGTCACCTGCAGCAAAATCTGTGCATGGTTTGACTCTCTGACAAGGTAGTATCTGTTTTTTCCCACTCTCTGCCTGTCTACAGCATATTGCTAGGTGAATTATACAGATGTAGTGAATTGAGCAGCATCTGAGGCTAGTGGTGCAGATGTTAGTATGTGACATTTGAAGATGCATTGACTGACCTTGGCATTGACCATTTATGTGAAAACCATTGAGCTTCCTATAAAGTTGCATCTAAGGCCACGCAGTGTAATTCCTGACACTGACTATCATGAGTATCTGGCTCATTGACAACAAAAACAAAGTTGCTGGAAAGGCTCAGCAGGTCTGGCAGCATCTGTGAAGGAAAAAGCAGAGTTAACATTTCGGGTCTGGTGACCCTTCCTCAGAATCAGTTCTGAGGAAGGGTCACTGGACCCAAAATGTTAACTCTTTCTTTTTCCTTCACAGATGCTGCCAGACGTACTGGGGTTTTCCAGCAACTTTGTTTTTGCTCCTGATTTATAGCATCCACAGTTCTTTCAGTTTGTATCTGGCTCATTGAGTTTTGAGCTTTCATTTGGACAGCCTCCAGGTCCCTTGTTGGATCAGGACAACTCTCCTACTTTGAACCTCCGATGCAGTGTCTGGAAACCTTGCAGCCCATCCTTTCTCCACGTTGTGTCATTCCTCACTGTTTACTTGGTCAGATTCCTTTCTTTTGTATATCTGCCAGCATCTGATGCAACCATAATGCATCTCCCTTTGAAGCAAAGCAGGCTAAAGTGCAAGCTAGCTTTAGGTTGTAGCTGCTACTCGTGATCATGGGTGCTCTGCTGGTACCTGCAGCCCATTGAACAACATGGTTAGCACATCTGGATGCTGAACTGAGCCTGCGACAAAAAGTCACTGTGTTGTCTGCATTTTGGAATTGGTGGGATCACAATCCCTGCAGCTGTTTCAGAGGGCTGTCTGTTTTAATGCTGACATCTCTGTGCATTAGAGAACATCTTCCTTATTGCTAGATAAATCAAACTGTGGTAGATACTTTTATTAGACTTGATCGAGAACAACACTCGAAAATGAGTATAACCCGAGAGAACAAAAGCAAGTATTGGTTTCTATGGAAACCAAGTCAAAATCTTCCACAAGGTACTGACAAACGGCACAGATATTTTAAAATAACATTACTCCAAAACCTTATATCTTTAGTCTTGCAAAATCATTCTGTATTAGGCTAATTATTCTAAAATATTACAGAGCTGTTTGAAACCATGCAGTGTACTATAATGTTTCTGATTTAATTTCAGAAATTTTCTTTATTGTTTTTGAAATGGTGAATTTGGACTTGTAAAACATCTTTAGGCCAGAAAATTAATTTTCCAGGCTTAAATTTCTAAACAAAAACATCTTTATAGAGGGACAATATATGTCAATGTTAGATGCATAATAGACAAGTGGACATCTTGAGATATTTCATTAAAATTGTTGCAGATTTTAATTCTTTATATAAGTAAGAGCAGCAGGCTCCTGCATGCCTGTGATTCCAAGGTAGAAATGGCATTGACTGGAAATAAATAGGTCAAAGATACTTCTGTCCAATCAAAACGAAGAAAACTGAAATATTCTGACAGCACTTTGTAATGAGGTCAGCCAGGTGAACCTCATAGAATATGAGTTCCCTGATTGGGGCTGTTAATCTGGTCCAATCAGGGAGCCCTGGCTGACAGATATAAACAGGAGTGTCAGATATCCTGTTCGTTCTGAGAGCTGGCTCTGAGGGAGCTGTATCAGTGTCAAGGACTCTCTGCATGTAAATAAAGGGTGACTTGGTGCTGGAATATCAGCCTCTGTGGAGCTACTTCAGCTTTTTACCCAGCTGTTACACAAAATGGTAGAAACAAGTTTTTACAACCAAGTCTGCAAATTAAATTGATAAAGAACAAGGATGATATCGGGAGTAAAAACAGAAAAGTGAGGGAACTGGAACAGACATGGATTAGACTTCTGGGAATTGGGTTCAAGTTGGTCAGAATGATGGGGGACAATAACTTCCTCCGTTAGAGTGTTTTATTTCTAACTGAGATCACTAAAAGACTGAAAAATGGGCTAAAGAAAATACTGTAGAGTGTCGGTAAGATTTTGAACGAAGTTGGGGTCCCATAATTGGGTAATCTTCCATGCCTGGTGTTTCCTCAATGATGACAGAAGGCTGTTAAATTCTTCTTATGGCTCCCAAGCAGAGTTAGCACATTTTTATTATGTATTTAGCACTTCCAGTGGAGTATTTTTCAATTTCAAGTACAGAGAAATTCTTTCACAAGCTTTTGTTTGTCTCCTTACTCAAACCTTGCCAGTAGGATGTGTTTCCAGTTTATTCCTGGGCTGTGAAAGTTGCTAGCATTGTCAACATTGAATACTCATCCCTTGTTGCCTTTGAGAAGCTGGGTTGCCTTCTTAAAATGCTGCAATCCATATCATGTCGATACACCCACAGTGTTTTAGTGAGAACTTTCCAGAATTGTGATCCAGCAACAGTAAAGGAATGTGTTCCTATTCAGAGTTAGGTGTGATTTGCAGGAGGACATTTTTTCTGATACAGCTACTGCCCTGGATTGTCTAGGTGTTAGAGGTTCCCTGTTTGGAACGTGGTACAGGAACCAAGCTGCTACAGAATAGCTTGTTATCTTCATATTGGTGCCACTGTGAACTGACGGTGGGCGAATGGATACATAAGATGGCAATTGGGATGCCTATCAAACAGGTTACTTTGTCTTGGATGATGTTGAGTATCTATGTGTTATTGGTGCTGCATTCATCTAGACTAATGGAGATAATAGGGAGTCAGGATGTGAATTATTTCTAGTACCGACTTGATTTGTAGGGTTGAATCTTTTGAAGCTCCCTGGAATGGGAAGCAAGATCGACAAGAGCACTTGTATAGGAGGACAAAAGCCAGCCTCCTGAAGAAGGTGATGGTGGATTGGAATGGGTCAAACTTTCTGATGGGAAGCATCCAAAGCCACCTTTGAATACATACAATGCCCACCTTACCGATTAGCCTCAGTAATGAAGTTCAGAGAGTCAGCAGTAATACAGGGAAGGTCAAGGAGGACAAAGAGAGTGTAGGTTGTTTGTGAGGCAGGAAGGACCTCACACCTGGGAGGACTGGTCCTCTTGAGGGTGTGGTTTTGGAACCAGCATGTAGTGAATGATGGTCTAAACAAGAAGGTCGATGCTGTCAGTGTGGATTAAATTGAGGGTGCTGGCTGGTGACAGAGGAAACAGACCCATTCTGGGGGACTGGTAGGGGCTGGGTGGTGAGTTGAATTTTGGTGGGGGCCAGGGCCTGGGTCTAGATGGGCTGGGGCACTGGACAAAAAAAAAAACATACAGTAGGACAACAGGAGGGTTCAGTGTCAGAGTGGAACCTTGGGATGGTCATGGGTAGAGGGGTAAGGGGAAGAAATGGAATGCCCAGAGAAATGTTACTGGGGTCTAGGGTAATGGGGGTGGTTTCAAAGGTAACATTAAGGAAGAAAAATGATTATGTTGGGTGGGTCAAGGTAAAGTTGCCAAAGTCTTACCAGACCATAACGCTGCTCTGTCATTCGAGAGAGATGACTCATGGTGGTTTAATCTGAAAGTCATCACACCTCAGAGAAGGACAATCCTTCATGATGACCTCAGCCAGTGCAGGGATTGAATCTTTGCTGTTGGCATCACTCTGCATCACAAACCAGCTGTCCAGCCAACTGAGCTGACTGCCAGGTGGTGGGGTTAAAGTTACAGTGGCATTCAGTCGCTATGCCAATGGTGCCATCACTTGTTTCCTTGAGTGGAAGATATCAGTGACTGCAATCACATGACTATTGGAGCTCTATGGGAACAACCAGCTGCTGTTGTGATTTATAAAGACTTTCCTTCTTCGAATATTGAGCTAGTGTGGAACCATGAAGGAAGAACCGTATGGGTCTGTGCTTGTTTCCCAGGGAACTTTGATGGCGCCTGTATCTTGCCCACATTTCAGCTCACAGCTTTTAGAAGCCCTAACCCAGCTGGGGATGGATGGATCCTCAATGACAAGGATTATCTCCACCATACACTAGTGACGACACTAGTGACACATCCCAGAGCGATACAGAGGAACAAACTCGTGTGTTTGCCAGAACCATCATAGATCACACTGTTGTCTTATTAGACATGTGTTTCCACTGCTTTAACTTTTCTGGAGAAGAGCTCCGTAAATCGGGAAGTCTAGCCTTCCTACAGATGATGACAGTTCATCAAACCTTGCAGAGGAGGCTATAAATGCAGATGAGACTTTGTGGATGACAGGACCACGTAGAGGTGTGCAATGAATGTCAGGGGGAGCTTCATCTAAATAAGGTTTGCTCAATGTTAAGGCATTTATATAATCAGTGTCGCATCACCAGAACTCCCAAGTTAATTATAAACCTACGACTACCCAGAATAGAATGGGCTGAGGACGTTTGTCACACAGTCTTGCTGGTAAGTTCTGGTACCAAGAACATCTTTGAAATACTTACACGGACATGCCTATTTTTTTCAATTATTCTGATCCAAAACCACATTTAAAAGTGCATATGTCCAGTTATACCCATGGAGAGTAACCTGGGCTAAGCTCCTCTGGAGTGCATTGAAGACCGGTCATCTTGAATTTTAAACAAAAACAGATTTTGCTGGAGAAACTCAGCAGATCTGGCAGAATCTGTGAAGAAAAAGCAGAGTTAACATTTCGGGTCCACTGATCCTTCTTCAGAACAAGAGTCACTGAACAAGGGTGACTGAGCTAGTCATCTGAAGAAGAGCCACTGGATTCGAAACACAAATTCTGCTTTCTCTCCACAGATGCTGCCAGACCTGCTGAGTTCCTCCAGCAATTTCTGTCTTTGTTTCAGATTTCCAGCATCCATAGCTCTTTGTTTTATTGTTCTGAATTTAAGTTGTTTCCACCAAGTGACCATCACAAAAGTGACCATTCAACAACACATCTCATTTCCCATCTCCTTTCAAACCATCAAAGTGTGCTGAACATCCATGACCATTCATTCTCACTTTATGGTGGGCCCTATATTTTGTTCATTAGTACACACAAATACATAGGTGATGTTGTCTCGTATGGATGTTTGAAATTGCAAAACAGGTGGAGAAGTGAATCATGCCACCTTTGTGTTTTAATTTGGCGCTGGGTCCCACTACTTTTTGTTATTTATGTAAATGATTTGGATGTGAATACAGAATGAATTGTTAGTAAGTTTGCAGAGATGGCAGAAATTGGAAGTGTAGTGACAGTGAAGAAAGTTATCTCAGAGTACAATGGGACCTTGATCAGATGGGCTAGTGAGCTGAGAAATGGCAGAAGGAGTTTAATTTAGGTAAGTGCGAGTTGTTGCATTTAGGAAAGGCAAATCAGGGTAAGACATATACCCTTAATGGTAGGGCCCTGGGGAGTGTTGCCGAACAAAGAGACCTTTGGGTGCAGGTTCAAGGATCCTTGAAGGTGGAGTCATAGGTAGACAGGGTAGTGAAGAAGGCGTTTGGTATGCTTGCCCCTATTGGGCGTGGACTGAGTACAGGAGTTGAGAGGTCATGTTGCACCTATACAGGACATTGTTTAGGCCACTTTTAAAATATTGTGTTCAATTCTGGTCTCCCTGCTAAGGAAAGATGTTGTTAAACTTGAAATGGTGCCGAAAAGATTTACAAGGATGTTGCCAGAGTTGGAGGGTTTGAGCAAAAGGGAGAGGCTGAATAGGCTGGGAGTATTTTCCCTGGAGCAGCAAAGGCTGAGGGGTGACCTTATAGACTTTTATTAAATCATGAGGTGCATAGATAGGGAGAATGGCCAAGTTTTTTTTCCCAGGGTAGGGGAGTTCAAAACCAGAAGGCATCAGTTTAAGGCAAGAGGGGAAAAATTTAAAGGGACATAATCAGCAACTTTTTCATGCAGAGGGTGGTGCGTGTCTGGAATGAGATGGTGGAGGCTGGTACATTTACAACATTTAAAACCCATCTGGATGGGTACATGAATAGGAAGGGTTAAGAGGGATATGGGTCAAATGCCAGCAAATGGGACTAGATTAATTTAGGATATCGGGTCAATATGGATGAGTTGGACCGAAGGCTCTGTTTCTGTGCTGTGCAACTCTATGGCCCTACAACTAATTTAGATTCACATTTAGGTACATTTAGGCCCACCACCAATATCAGCAGCTGAAGGGGAGGCAAGCAGTCCATAATGATGGTCTGTTGCCTTGGATGGTCATGGCCACCAAGGTGCAGGCATGTTATTCAGGGTGACTTGTTGTCCCACAGGGAATGAATGCCTCTCAGGGTGCCCATGAAATATAATGTCCAGACATTTGATGTGTGAGGTATTGGTGAGGGTATTGACTCTTGTCCATCTTCTTTACAAGATTTACCACACTCCTCGACTGTTAATAACGACTTGGCAGGCTTTCATGTAATGGCATCCACATCACATCAAAGAATTAAAAAAAACTCCCTCAGCCATTCCATTCTGCCTGCGTACCATTATATTATCACCTTTTGCGGAGACAGGCCACATCCAGGAGAGATGAGTTGAAAGTTATGATTCTGGGAGTATAGCTGTCAGTCTGTCGCTCGACTAGGCTGTGAGATCACACTCAAAATGTTTGCATGTCCTCAGATGTTGGTAAGTACATTTTGCATGATTGACTGGGCTGGATGTATACTTATGTATCCAGTGCCTTGGATGGTATGTCTGGTATTGTTTTTTTTTCCAAAAAATCCCTGTTTGGATGTTTTAAAGCATGGTTCTATTGTCAACATTCCCGAGATGGGACTTGAACACAGACAATCTGGTCCAGAGGGAGATGCACCACAAGACTCTTCTGGTTTTATTAACCAAACCATGCCATAGCTGTTACTTTACAAAGAAAGGCATAGGCCCCTCTTAAATCCATTGAATTTGATAATCCCAGATGAGCCCCTAGTTATGATCCCAGCTGCTATTACCAGAGAAATCAAATCCTGGACAGGATTCTGGCTTGGGTAGTTATATTTTAGTCTGTTTAGGTTTTGACATTTTAATGAAACACAGAGCGAAATCTACCACATCATATGCTTAACAATAAAAACAGAACATCATTCCGAAAGAAATTAAGATGAAATAGAATTATCCTACGATTTATTATAGCGTTATATTACTTATAATATGATTGCAAATATTTTTGAACATACTATGGAAGTAAAATCCCATAAATCCCAAAGTACTCCTTCATAAATTGAAAAGAAACAAAATAGTTTTGGCACAGTACTCAAAACACCACTTGTTCAATACTCGAACAAAATCTCCATATCTCACACCTCAGTAGATGCACAACATTCAACATTTAGACTCAAACTGCAGACAGTTTCTTCTTGAAGCTATTACACACCCATGTTTCAAGGCACTCAGTTTTAAGTAACCTCCTTAGGATTTAACCAAACGCTTCAGATTCTGGGACTAATAGAAACTCCTCACTCTAAGGCTAACTACTTAACAATGTATCATCCTCTTCTCAGGAGAACTTTTCTACATCCTATTCCGAGGACTTCACAAAAGTGCTCTACCCAAAGTCAAAGTGAAACTAAAAGTTTCTCTCTCTCTCAGCATTGGGTATTTCTCATGAGCTTAAAGTAAACAAGTTTTAGAACTCCAGCAAACCTTGAGGCCCCATTCCTTACCATGCTGGGTCACAAGCAATCTAAAATAAATAAAAACCAATTACTGCACAAAACCTATTCATGCTGAAGCCAGACCTCAAAATAGTTTAAAAACTAAATCATTTCAGTTGTGAATGTATTTAATGAGTATCACAGAGAGTTCTAAAGAGTCACAAAATGATTGGAGAAACTTTTCTTTACCTGTGTTCTAAATTCTGACATCTTACCTTGACACTATATATCCTAGTTCTAGGTTTTGCAAACAAGGAAAACAGACTTGTTCCAAATTTCTAACATTTATCGTCTGTTTATGTTACTCTCTGTTTATGCCCAATTCATGAAAGGTTCCTGAACATGTTTCATCACAATTCTCAAATAACATTAGCTTGTGCCAGTTCTCTGACACTGCAGTATTCCTAATTAATTCTCAATTGTGTGTAATAATACCGCTGCTATCTCTTCCTCATTTATTTTTAAAAGCCTGGATGCAATCTGGGTAGCTATATGATCTTAGCTGATTGTAATATTAGATAAGTCAGATTCCAGAATGAAATCTGGCTTAAATAAGAACCAAAAAAACTGCGGATGCTGTAAATCAGGAACAAAATCTGGCTTTATAGATCATATACTCAATTATCATATCATTATTGCAGTTGATTAACGTGGTGATTATTCACTGAAACATATTCACATGGGGCTGTAGATCTTATTTAACAACAGGACATCATTTCATTACATAAAATAAGAAACAAGCAGATAAATCTGCATTGTTTATACATGTACATACATACCTAGAAGGCAGTAAGAAAGATTTTAAAGTAAACATCAAAGCAAAGGTCCAACTTGTTTCCCAACATCATTTGAAAGAGATTAAATTCCAGGGAAACTTCATGGCTATCTAAGCTTTTTAATATCTTTACTTAAATGACTTATTCCCGTTTATTTTGCTTGAACTAAGAGCACAATGTTATGATTTGTTTTCAAGTTTGCTGGCATGAACCTTTCACAATTCTGATGGCCTAAACTTTTTCAGTTCTGATAACTTGAAGATTTCTGTCCGAACGCTCCTGGCTTGGGTGCTTCACAGATTAGAAACAATTTCAGCTGAAATGACTGGTTCACCTGAACTAAACTAAAAAATGATGGTAATACTTCTCAGAGAAAAGAGTTGTCTTTTCAATTGACCTCTTAGATCTTCTTAACTTAAACTTTGAACTTTCTGTCCAGAAGTCAAAGCTAAAACAAATGCAATAATATATTTATTCTGTCTGTAACAAACCCAACAGCATAAACATTTAATACATTAACACTAAATAAAACATTAACACTATAAGTGCTGTCCCAGGCACTCTGATGCAGTTCTACACTTTCTTGGAAGAGATGTAAATAGGTCACTATTTTAAATTGACTTCCTGACCTTGTAAAAAGAAAACGTCACAGTACTGACCCAATTCAATCTGCCCATATTTTGAAAACCCAATTCACACCATTATAAATTATATACTTCTAACACATCTCCCCATCAAAAGGAAAACGAAAAGGTATCCCTAATGGGTATTTTCATTTTCTATCAAACTGTTCTTCTTAATACAATTTCTACGGTACATCAGTAATATATTACTGTTAAATATATATTGATATTCAAATGAATAACACTCTGTGCAAATCCATTTTGATCACAGCAATTTTTATTCATATTTGCTCATAACTTGGTTTCTGCTATAATATTGTCTGTACCAGATTCAATGATTTTTTTAAAAAAAGGTTGGTCTGTAGCACTAAATTTCAAATAAACAATCAAAAATTATTGTCACAGAATGTCTCCAAACAGAACTAAAGAGTTCTGGTCTATAAAAATCACAGTCTTTTCAGTTTATTAAATATGTAAATTTGAATTTGAATTTGAATAATTAAATTTGAATAATTTGCATTATTCAGTGCTGCTCAAACAGGTGCTGTTGTTAGCACAAGTTTCAAATTGTCACAGGCACTCAGACAATTTTTTGTCCATTCAACTTTTGTCTTTCTTCAGGGACATTGTCAAAGGAGCCACAAAGTGCTGAACATCTGAACAAACTTCCAATAGAATATATTCATGCCAACAGACATGGAATTTCATACTTTGCCTTAGATATGGGAAAATTCAACTTAGCCATTGTTTCTCCTTCTCTATGTGCTACTTAACCTTGTCCCTAGGGGTGACCAAACATAAGTCACTTTGCATTACCAGATTCACTTTTAGTCAGATTTACGATCAAACTGGGTCATTGTGATCAATCAAACAATTCATTCAAATGGTGTAAATGTTATTCCCAAATTTGGGAGTACAACACAGCCAGCTCTTCATAGGAGACAACACAGTTATACAATCCATCAATGATATTGTTGGTTGATCACTGGAAAGTTACTGATGTATTTTTCATTCCAAACAACATGAGTTTACATTGAAAACATCCATCTGGTGTTACAAAAGCTGATATTTCTTCAGCTCAGTCAATTGAACTTGCCAATTTTTTTTAACAATTCACTTTTGGTGATGAATTGTTCTTGACTACTTATTTTGATCCAGTCCTCTAGTTGTGAAATTAAATAGGAATTTGCTTTTGTTACCAAATTGACTTCGCAAGAATCAATGCATGATATGTGGTATTGGCCTGGTTTTGCCACCATCATTTTATGTCACCTCTAGGTACTATGACTCAATTGAATAATGCATTTTTTCATCATGAACCTAATCTCTCTGAGCTAACTTGAGCTAGCTTCTCTGGATTGAGTGTATAAGGATACTGGTTTATGGGTAACACATCTCCCCATTAACACTATGTATAGTTATAAACAGTTTCATGGCACATATGCACATTGTTTCTGTGATAGATTTTGTAAACTGCTGATAGTTTTCTGCAAGATAACATAACATTCCACCTAAAATTTTAAGGACCTCCATATTATTCAATCCGATTAATGGAGGTTCAACTTTTGAATTGTCAATTTCTGATTCATTATTCATTTGTTTCAGTTTCTGTTATTTTAGTTTCACTTCCTGTGTCTGTTACCACTGTTAATATAACCATCCTCCGTGCCATAATATTGCTTTATAATATTAATGTGACTCACTCACTGGTTTTTCCTTCTCTTTGGAATAATGATGAGATAATGTACATGATTGAGGTTTTGATTGGTTTAGGTCTAGGATACCTTCATTTTAATGGTTACCAAGGGACAGGCACTAACACCTTGTCTCACGAACAAAATTTAGACCTTTGGCCTTATTATCTGCTCTGATTTTCAGCCTTTCTTGAAAAATACTCAAATGCTTTTTGGCTAACTCGCCTGCTTTGATTAGTTGAAATATATGGCAATCAAGCTTTCATTTATAAATCTCCTTAATCTATTTAAGGGGTTCTCTCACCTGTATCTGATGTTGGACAGTAGTAACTGGATGTGCAGTGAAGGTGAAGGCTATGGAGAGAGAAATATAAACTTTTGAAGCTGTTCCAGTTTTAGTAATATCGTTAAATATTAATTTATTCAGTATTTTACCATTTGTACGATTTATTCAGTAATTTATTCTGTAATTCAAGATGGTGCCAGAATGTGGCGACATTATGCATTTCTTTTTACTGTACCTAGGTGTGAGTGGCAATATTAAATACATCTAAATCTAAATCTATTCAAAGTCACTGAACCCTGTGGACTCATTAAGGGTATCCCTAATTGCAACCAGTAATAAGGGAATTCCTTTAACTAATCATGAGGACCTTCCTGACAATGAACTCAGGTCATGGGCATCGAAGTTTGAAGCAATCGTTCTGGTGCTCCTTAAGATTCTGCATGATAAGCTTAAGACAAACTCTTTGGCTCCCAAGCTGTTCATTATTTTCTTTGAATATTTGTGATAAAATTTGCACCTTTATCTGCTTGTATTTCATTGGGTAATTCATATCTCATAAAAAAATGAACTAAATTTTCCACAACAATCTTTGCCAACATTTTTCCAAAGCAAAAGCTATTGGGAATCTTGTTGACATATTCAACATAATTGTTGAAAGATATTGGTTTCCACTTCTAGAATCAGGTAGGAGCCCAAAACAATTCATTAAGATCCTACTAAATGGTCCTTCGAAAGATAATCTTAAAAGTGCAGATTAATTTGCTGATAGAGGTTTCTCCAATGCTTGACATGAATGGCCTGTCTGGCACAATGTAACTCCATCTTTATGTAATTCTGGTCATCAAAAATGTTTTAGTATTTTAGCCCATGCTTTCTTGAATTTGGTCAACAACTTAAAACTTATTGTGATACTCAGATGGGACTACTGCCTATTCTTCATCAGCTAGTATTTAAGTTGGTCAACATTTCTTCGATTACACTTTGAATTTCAAATAATGACACTGAGGTATCTGTTTTGACTCAGTTTTGGAGTAGGCTGTTGAGTATAACTCTCTCAAGTCAGAATGTTTATTGCATTTTCATTCAAGACGAGGAATTAAACATATCAGTCTCAGTTTCTTTTGCTCAGGTTTTTTTCCAATTTTCAAAGATTTTGTCTGATCACCGAATTTCTAAGTCATCTCAATTTTTTTATAGACTCCTCCTCCTGCTGTCTATGGGCTGGAAATATAGCTACAACAGTCAGGAAACAATCCAGGATCTTGCTGGAGAACCTATTTCTTTTACTTCTTTGTTGTTCCACCACCTACAGTGAGGGTAATATTCTTGAAGCAGACAAAATATTTCCCAAGATAAAATCAATTCCTTCGCAGGGATTTGTTGCATTACTCCAAATCCAACTTCTCCATTTACTAACTCATTCTTTAATCCAACTCTACATCTCAGGAATGTTTTGTAACCTCCATGTAAACTTCCAGGTAATACTTCCTTCTTTATTAACCCCTCCGGAAACAAATCATACTATCAGGCAGCAACTGTGACTGACTTGCTCCAGTGTTTCACAATAAATTTATTGGCTTATCCCCTTAATATGGAAAACAAGGCATATCTCTCCCTTTGAAACAACTTATTCAGAATCCACAGTTGTCTGATTGTCCATCAATAGTTGAAGAAAGATTTTCTTGAATCACTAGAAAACATCTCTTGCTTCTTAGTGGATACTAAGTTCTTTTTGTATTACAGCTACATTTTAAATTCCCATTTCCTTTCCGGATGCATCCCATTTTTGAGAATTACTTAGAAGTTTCTATTGTTGCACTTGGTCTCCTATTTAACTTCCATCAATTAGATTGGGAATGTCTTAATGGAACGGAAGCATGTTATTTTCATTAAATCACTTTTACATTCTAGCTTTGCTCCTTTTATTACTTTGGTGTTCTTCTATCTTTTGCCAGAAACTATTGCTTTTTCCAATCCCCAGATTCTCTTTCCCTTCTATTTCCTTATAAATTCCCACAACGCCCTTCTCCCCAGTTGTAATTAAGTATGAGAGATATTATAGATGTCTGCCAGAAGCGGTGCCTTTTGGGATCTCAGATGTTTCATGTCCAGAAAGCTTAAGGTTTATTGGAATATTATGTAAGAATTTTTCCACAATCATGATTTCCCTCATATTCTCATTCTTTCTGGGGTCTAAATTCAATGACCGAAGTTACATTTATGATCTGGCATGAGCTGAACAATAATCCATTAATGTAAAATATTGCTGACAAAGCCACCATGTGTCAGAACTTGTATCTTGCCCTCATCAGGACAATTCGCAAACAATACCAATTTAAAGGGATAACAACCTTGTTATTATATGTGAGAAGAGAGTATTGATTGGTCAGCAACTGGACTCTGATTGGTACAGGCATTGCCATGGAGAATGCATGATGACTGACAGATAACGGCCCAATTTTTTTCAATTTGTTTTGAAGCATACAAGATATTCCTCATGATAAAATCAATTCCTTATTTAGGGATTTATTGCACTACTCCAATGCTGAGTTGATCAAAGCAGTGCCTTGAGAAATGAACCATTGAATCATTATCACCTGCTTTGTTGAAGTGAAATGGGTACAGTGCATGAATGTATTCTTCTATCTGCAAAAGCATTGCCTGATGCATTAATATATGTAATATCCAGTACGTGCATTTGCGCCACACTGCGAGCCTGGCTGACAATCTTAAATTGGCTGTCAGCGTAATTATTAGCACACTCAGGAGCATTTAGCTAATATCATCCAATCACATCTGATGTCGGATATGGTGTTGTGAGCTTTGTAAGCAGGAGTTGTTTGGGGATGACCAGTGCCTTGATTGTTGTAAATAGCTGAAGGGACATGCTGTTTGACATGCCCTGCCAGTTTCTGGGGTGTGTGGCTAACTGCCTAGCACCATGTTGCATGGCAATTCATGCATAGGCCACGTTACTCATTTGTGTGATAGGCAGAATGTCTTTTTGGCTTGATGGCAACATCGCGTTAATGGCAAACACAGTATAGCATACAACAGCGGCCTTCAGTGATCACTGGCGTCTCAGGACCAAAAATGATGACCTTAGCTCCTTCCATGAGTTTACAATGATATACAGCAAGAGATAACCTGATCAGGGTGCCATTATCCCACAGAATGGCTTTGATGCATTCTGTTTCAGCATCAAGCTTGCAGAGTAACCAAATGACTCAGGCACCATTTATGTGATTGCCAATAAAACCAATCATATACAGTATAAACTGTAAGAATGTGAACATGTATAATGACCAGTAAAGGTAGGCAGTATTACACTGTAGTAAGGAAATTCTAACATGCAGCTACAGATTCAAATATAGCAGACATATCATCCCATATAGTGTGGTGAAAGATGCATAGTTTGTGCAATATTTTGGAATTTTGATTTTAGAATAGGGACTGGTGGAGCTGGGTCATTGCTGTGAAGGCTTAATTTTATAAAAAGGTCAGAAAATCACTTTGGAACAGTGTCTAGTTCTAAGAAAAAATGTGATTGCAGTAGATTGACTGGGAACGATCAATTCCAGTGAAGACAGAATCTAACCATTGTCCCTTGACATTCAATGACATTACTATCAGTGAATGACCCACTATCAACAACCTGGGGGGGGGGGGGGGCGGTGGTTTGGTGTTACCATTTATCAGAAACTGAACTGGATCAGCCATATAAAATAGTGACTACAAAAGCAGGTCAGAAGCCAGGAATCCTGCAACAGGTAGCACAAATGCTGACATTCCAAAGCCTGTCCACCATCTACAAAGCACCAGTGTGATGGAATATTCTTCACTTGCCTGGATGAGTGCAATTCCAACAATGTCACACCACCAACATCTTCCAGGACAAAGATATTTCATTGATTGACACCACACCCACAAACAATAAGTCTCTCCACCATCGACGCTCAATAACAGTAGTGTGTACTATCTGCAAGACGCATTGAAGAAATTCATCAAAGCTCCTTATACAGCACCTTTCAAACCCATGACCACTTACATCTAGAAGGACAAGGGGAGCAGATACATTGGGACTCCACCACCTGCAAGTTATCCTCCAAGCCTCTGACCATCCTGACTAGGAAATATGTTGCTGTTCTTTCACTCTTGTTGTGAATCCTAGATTTCTCTCCCTGATGGCATTGTGGGTCTACATACAGTACATGGACCACAGCAGTTCAAGAGGATAGCTCATTACCAACTTTGCCAGAGCAACAAGGGATGGGCAAATGGTCTTGGTCCAACCGATGAAAACCACATCCCACAAAAGAATAAAAAAAATTGTTTACAGATCAGTGAAGGTAGCAGGACAAGTAGAAAGAGCAATTCACTAAGCTTCCAGTGTCCTGGGCTTTATTAGAAGGAACACAATGTACAAGAGTGAGGAGGAGTTGCTGAGCATGTGTAAGACACTTGATGGACATCAACTGGAATACTGTATACAGTTCTAGCCCCACAGTGGATGGCACGGTGGCTCAGTGGTTAGCACTGCAGCCTCACAGCGCCAGGGACCCAGGTTTGATTCCAGCCTCAGGTGACTGTCTGTGCGGAGTTTGCACGTTCTCCCTCTGTCTGCGTGGGTTTCCTCCCGGTGCTCCAGTTTCCTCCCACAGTCCAAAGATGTGCAGGCTAGGTGGATTGGCCATGCTAAATTGCCCAAAGTGTTCAGGGGTGTGTGGGTTATAGGGGGATGGGTCTGCGTGGGATGCTCCAAGGGTCAGTGTGGACTTGTTGGGCTGAAGGGCCTGTTTCCACACTGTAGGGATTCTAATTATAGGAAGTATATGAAGTCATTGGACAGTGTCCAGAAAATATTTGCAAGAATGATTCAAGGGATGAAAAACTTCAGCTTTGAGGGTGGACTGGAGATGTTGGGACTGTTTTCCGTGGAGAGGAAAAGGTAAGGAGGAAAACAAGCTTTCCAAATCATGAGTTGGTTGGATAGACTAGATAGGGAGGAATTGTTTGGTTCATAAATAATTGGGAACAAGAGTGCTCATATATAGTGATTTGCAAACAAAATAAATCTCATGTGTGAAAAATTTTCAGATGATCATGATGATGGCTCTGATCCAACTTAAAAAATTCCATCTTTTTATCTTACAGAAAATAACAATTTACTGTAATGAAAATGATCTTCTTAACCAATGGCAAAAACAATAAAAAACTGTGCTGATTTATGACGATCTAATTTAAATTTTATCCCTGTTCATTTCACACAATCAGACACACAAAGAAACAGCCAAGACACAAATATTATTTGCGGAGAAAAATAAATCAGAAAATGATTATTCTGGATCACCAGTCCACATTACAAATGTGGATGGGTTGTCCTCATAATTCTTTTACTTATTCGATGATAGCATAATGTTAGCTGCACAGCACTAATCAGGCATTAGCTCACTGTTTGATTGGTTGGACCAGCCTTGTCTTTTCCACTGGGTTTTAGAATTACTTCTTTCCATATTTCTGAATGTAGTTTTCCTGATCCTTTGATGATAATCAGAGGAAACAATTTAACAGTGTTGGACGCAGAGAGAGAAGTGTTAATACAGTCAGCCACTAGAGGTTTGACCTTGTTTCTGTTCACATTTTGCACACAGGGTTAAGCTGCACCAAGACCAATCAGAGTGTTGTTACTAAGCTGAGCTGTTCTGAACCTATATGTTCCCGCACTCAGTGGCTCCAAAATTAACATTGTATCATGTGCATCAGTTCACTTCGCTTGTTTTCTCATATTACTAACAACTCCCATTTAAAAACAGCACCCATTTTCCATCCACAGTCCAAATAGCAAAAAAAAACTTATTTCCTTACAACACACATGCTTCATGTCTGGAATTGACCACCTGGGCGTGTGGTGGAGGCAGGTTCAATTGAGGCAGCCAAGAAGACATTAAATAATTGATTCAATTTAAATAATGTGCGACGGTATAAGGATTAAGGTAAGAGAATGGCACTAAATGATGATGCTGATTTGGAGAGTTGGTATAGAAATAATGAGCAGAATGACCTCCTCCTGTACATTAACACTTTTGTGATCCTATTGAACCTGTTATCATTCTGGAATCAGTTCAGTATTATCTTCAATATCAGAAATACGCCAAGTGTAGAAGGTCAGATGTCATTTAATCAAAGGCATGTTTCTCATAGAACCCCAAAAAAAAAGTGAGCAAGAGCTGGGTCTAGCAGGCATCACATGGTAACTCCTTCTATTTTGCTATCCCTGGCACTGTTAAAACTGAGCTCAACTGTACATGTTGCAGAGTGAATAAGTTCAATGCATACTGATCCACACAATGATGGAGGGGTTAGATTGCCTTGATTTATTGCAGCAGTGCGAATGTCTATTGCTTGCTTGACACACTGGTGAATAAGCCGGCAGTGTCAAATAAACACACTGACACTGCATTGCTATGGATATGCCAGCTCTGTATGGCCTGCACAATCTGATGGAATCTGACACGTTAGTCCATTGGATAGAAACTTGGACCTGATCATTAAGAATGTTGTTTTGCTGATACATTCATACCTGTTAAAGCTGATTACTCCCGTCTCTTTGTTGGGTTTACAAATACATATGGCTGCTGTTGGACATTTGCCTTTTTTGCGAAAATCAAACAAGTTGTTTGGAAACCTGAAATATGCATTAGATCAAGGAGGCATGCTTTCAGGGACTCACCATCAACCTGGAGATGCTGGTTTCTGGTGGGGTATCTATGAGGAGAGCAGTTCAACCTCAAACTGAATGGGTTCCATTCTGGGCTCAAATTTACCTTTGGAATGAAGCAGTCGAATGGGCTCCCTTTCCTTGATGTTCTCATTCAGAAGTCAACCAGGGGTTCCTCACTATTGTTCACTGAGGGCCTGCCTTTACTAGTCAGTATATACATTCAGATTGACGCAGTAAGTATGGCATCGTTGCAGATAGGGCCTGAACCATTCATTCACTATGACAGCTTGATGCTGAAACGGTCTGTGTGATAATGAGTACGCTGATCAGACCATTTCTCACTGTACAGCACACAAGTTCATGAATGGCCTAAGGGTATCACTTTTGATGCTGAGCATTGCCCAGTTTAGAGTAAGGTATCACTAAACTTTGAGCAGCAGGCAATGCTTGTTACCTCAAGCTGTCACATTGCAGTAGCAACTTGAATCATGTTTGCCACTAACAGGATGCTGCTGTCAAGTAAAACGACATTCTGCCTGTCACACAAATGAGTAATGCAGTATATAAACTCAAACACATTGTCCAACATTACAGGTGATTCTGTGACTGCACAACATTTGCTAAGTAACCTGAGCGTGCTAAGGATTATGCTGACAACTAAATTATGATTAAGGTCTGCCTTGTAGTATGATGCATCTATGCATACAGAAGTCATTTTAATATTAGTAGATTAACTCTCTGTAGATGTAAAGAACATGCATATGCTACAAATGTTTCAACTCAACAAAAGAGGTGACATCTATTTTCTGATTGCCTTCTCAGGTGAATGCTTTGACCAATCAATCCGTGAACTTGCCTGGTTTAAACTTCAACAAAGTTTGACCAATAAGCACCAGCTGTCATCTAACTGATATATTCCATATGGCCTGTCTCTGCCAATCAGTGTCCACATGCCAACAAATCTCATACAGTATAAAAATACTATTTTTCTTTTACATTGGTGACTTCTAATTGCGCTGGTGGATGAAAGATGAAAAGCTCTGTCATGATCTGTACTTTTTGAACATGAATCAGACTCTGTACTATGAAATGATTAACTTAAAATAACAATGTAGATAATACTCAACATTTGACCTGAAATGTTAACTTTGCTTCTACCTGCTGAATATATCCAAAATATCCTGTTTTATTTCAGATTTCTAACATTTGCAGGATTTTGTTCTTGTAGTCTTAAATAATACAGCCAAGTATCTTATGGATCATCCTTCCAATCCATCTTAATACTCTGTTTGCCTTTGTGTCATTTAAACAGAGCTGGGCAATTAAGTTACTTTATGTAATAAGGTGCTGCTGCATTTATTCTGGGCCTTACAATTGATCTGCGTAGGCATTCACATCCTAACAATGTCAAACAGCGTAGAAGAACAGAAGATTGCTCCAAGCAACTTATTATAGAAGGAAATAAACAGAATGGAGAATAAGAGCTTTCAGTATGATTCATCAGGACTGATTGAAATCAGCAAGTTTCAAAACTGCATTTCATTTGCATTGTTTTGGTACCTCAATGGCAGACAAACTGTTTATATTTCTGTTTTCTGTAAAGTAGTTCAAATAATAGCAAACCATACTTCACTACAGAAGAAAATCTGAAATAGACATTTTTACATATTGTTGTCAAACTGGTGAAATGGATTCAGTGCATTTCAGCATCTACATATGCAACATAATATTCCAGATATTGATCCATTAAGCCTTGGGGGGTTATATTGAAGAAAGGGTGAAAACATTTACTGAAAGGATGCTGTATTAACTAGACACGCCTATTTAAAAATCTGGTTTTAGCCCACAATTTTGGAACTAATTGCTAATTACCATGACTCAAACATGGCCCGATATCTGCACTTTAGCACTCAGCTATGATTAGAAGCAATTTTCCGGGAAGCAGCTGCACTACCATTGAAGCTGTAAGCAGCATTTTCATTCAAAATGTAGAGTGGGCTAGTGAACAGGCAGCAGCATGTACCAGGACAGTTCAGAGACTGAGGGAGAGGACTCCCACGTTCTCAGATGCAGCACTAGAGGCCTTGGTGGAGGGGTTACAGCAGAGCGGGGATGCTGCAGAGGGGGGATGCCCTGGACTGTCAAGAGGCTGAAGGAGACTGTGGAGGCAACTCATGTGATGGATGGGAGAGGAAATCAACAAGCAATCCACACACACATACACACACATGCATATACACACACACACATGCATATACACACACACATGCATACACACACACACACGCATACACACACACATACATACACACATGCATATACACACACACACATGCATACACACACATACACACACACGCATACACACACGCACACGCACACGCACACACACACGCACGCACACACACACGCACACACACACACATGCATACACACACACACGTGCATATACACACACCACACACACACACTCTCTCCCACACATGCACACACACACACTCTCTATGTGTGAAGTGTGAAAATGGGTAAGTCCCCTGGGCCGGTTGGGATCTATCCTAGGATTCTCTGGGAAGCTAGGGAGGAGATTGCAGAGCCTTTGGCTTTGATCTTTATGTCATCGTTGTCTACAGGAATAGTGCCAGAAGACTGGAGGATAGCAAATGTTGTCCCCTTGTTCAAGAAGGGGAGTAGAGACTCCCTGGTAGTTATAGACCAGTGAGCCTTACTTCGGTTGTGGGTAAAGTGTTGGAAAGGATTATAAGAGATAGGATTTATAATCATCTAGAAAGGAATAATTTGATTAGGGATAGTCAACACGGTTTTGTGAAGGGTAGGTCGTGCCTCACAAACCTTACTGAGTTCTTTGAGTAGGTGACTAAACAGGTGGATGTGAGTAAAGTGGTTGATGTGGTGTATATGGATTTCAGTAAAGCGTTTGATAAGGTTCCCCACGGTAGGCTATTGCAGACAATACGGAGGCATGGGATTGAGGGTGATTTAGTGGTTTGGATCAGAAATTGGCTAGCTGTAAGAAGACAGAGGGTGGTGGTTGATGGGAAATGTTCATCCTGGAGTTCAGTTACTAGTGGTGTACTGCAAGGATCTGTTTTGGGGCCACTGCTGTTTGTCATTTTTACAAATGACCTGGATGAGGGCGTAGAAGGATGGGTTAGTAAATTTGCGGATGACACTAATGTCGGTGGAGTTGTGGATAGTGCGGAAGGATGTTGCAGGTTACAGAGGGACATAGATAAGCTGCAGAGCTGGGCTGAGAGGTGGCAAATGGAGTTTAATGTGGAAAAGTGTGAGGTGATTCACTTTGGAAGGAGTAACAGGAATACAGAGTACAGGGCTAATGGTAAGAGTCTTGGTAGTGTGGATGAGCAGAGAGATCTCGGTGTCCATGTGCATAGATCCCTGAAAGTTGCCACCCAGGTTGATAGGGCTGTTAAGAAGGCGTATGGTGTGTTAGGTTTTATTGGTAGAGGGATTGAGTTTCGGAGCTGTGAGGTCTTGTTGCAGCTGTACAAAACTCTGGTGCAGCCGCACTTGGAGTATGACGTACAGTTCTGGTCGCCGCATTATAGGAAGGATGTGGAAGCATCGGAAAGGGTGCAGAGGAGATTTACCAGGATGTTGCCTGGTGTGGAGGGAAGGTCTTATGAGGAAAGGCTGAGGGACTTGAGGCTGTTTTTGTTAGAGAGAAGAAGGTTAAGAGGTGACTTAATAGAGACATACAAGATCATCAGCGGATTAGATAGGGGCGGATGGTGACGGCTAGCACGAGGGGACATAGCTTTAAATTGAGGGGTGATAGACATTGGACAGATGTCAGAGGTAGGTTCTTTACTCAGAGAGTAGTAAGGGCGTGGAATGCCCTGCTTGCAACAGTTGTAGACTCGCCAACTTTAAGGGTCTTTAAATGGTCATTGGATAAACATATGGATGATAATGGAATAGTATAGGTTAGATGGGCTTCAGATTGGTTTCACAGGTTGGTGCAACATCGAGGGCCGAAGGGCCTGTACTGCGCTGTAATGTTCTATGTTCTATGTTCTCTCTCGCACACACACACACTCACACATACACGCACACACCCTCTCTCCCACACACACACTCACACATGCACACACACACTCACACATGCACACACACACACACTCTCTCCCACAGACACACACTCTCTCTCCCACACACACACACACTCTCTCTCCCCCACACACGCACACACACACGCACACACACACTCTCTCCCGCACACACACGCACACACAAACACACACACACTCTCTCCCGCACACAAAAACACACACACACAGACTCTCCTCTCTCTCTCTCTCTC
>JAHRHZ010000022.1:26940101-26954800 GCA_024137785.1 Ginglymostoma cirratum | reverse complement strand
CGCACACAAACACACATGCACACACACTCTCTCTCTCTCCCCCCCCAACACACACACACATACACACACACGCACACACACACGCACACTCTCTCTCTCACACACACGCGCACACGCACACTCTCTCTCTTGCGCACAAACACACACACTCTCTCTCTCTCCCCCCCAACACACACACACACACACACACACACACACACACACACAGTCTCTCTCTCCACCCTCCCCCCACACACACACACTCTCTCTCTCTCACACACACACACAAACACACACACACACATAAACACACACACACACACACTCCAGTAAGGCAAGAAAATGAATGATTTGACACAAGTGATCAAGATGAGTTAACACCAGCCCAGCAGCCTCACAATCTCCTCCCAAAGCTTTTTGACTTGAACTCATCAGGAGAAATACAAGAACACCAAATGGCCACAACAATTTATGGAGAAAAAGATGTGCTAACAGCTACACTAACAATAAAGTCAGGCTCCTATTGTGACTCAATTACACTTGCTAAAAGTGACATATGTTCACACACAGGCACCCATTCTTTGCAAACAAAATATGTCCAAGCTTTGCACTGTTTCTGAATGACCTTGGACTGAATTTGAATAAGTTTGAAAACAGAAACATATTGCTGAAGCTTTTTCATTATGTACATCAGAATGCCAAATTTCAATGAATCACGACAATTTATAGTTTATGAGAAAAAGCTGCTGATTGGTTACCATGGAGAAAGTAATGGTGAATTATAGGCTCCTCCAGTTCCAAGGTCATTAAAGACTGGGGGAGACATAGACCTGTTGTATAATCATTGGTAAGTATTACTGTGTGGAGCCAATTTTACTTGCCTTGCATTGCTTTAGAGAAGCAAAGTGTCAGGTAACATGGTGAGAGAGCAATGTCAGACAAAAGTTTGAAGTTTCAAAACTCAAATCAGACAAGTTTATGCTTGACCCCCACCTTCTGTTCATTTCAAGTATGGGAGTAGACTGAGAATTATGTAGTTCCTGGACCAAATTTTCTTCTCTCATTCACATTGTGTGCCTTCCAACACTAAGAGGCATATCATCATCGTAGAATCCTTACAGTGTGGAAACAGGCCTTTCAGCCCAACAAATCCACACTGACCCCCTGAGCTTCCCACCCAGATCCATCCCCCTATGACCCACCTAGTCCACACATCCCTGAACACTACAGGCAACTTAGCATGGCCAATCCACCTAGCCTGCACATCTTTGGACTGTGGGAGGAAACCGGAGCACCCGGAGGAAACCCACGCAGACACAGGGAGAATGTCCACACAGACAGTCACCTGGGGCTGGAATCGAACCCGGGTCCCTGGCGCTGTGAGGCAGCAGTGCTAACCACTGAGCCACCATTTGAATAGTCTCCCAATTTAATTCACAGAAATCTCTCCAGCTACATACTAACCACAAACTGTTTTGCAATCTTTGGACACTTTCAAAACAAAACAGAAGAGGCAAATTTTTAAAATATTAGTTTTCCTTCCATTTAAGTTGGGGATTGTAACTGCAGTCCTGATGTTCGGATCCTTATGAGGGAGCTGGTGGTGTAGTAGAAACCTCATTAATAAACCAAACTCCAGGTTAACGTTCTGGGGTGTATGGGTCCAAAGCTCATGACGGTAGATTTGAATTCAATAACAATCTGGGAAAAACCCAGATGTACAAACCTATCTGGTTCCCTTTCAGGAAGGAAATCTGCCATCCTTACTCAGTCTGCCATAAGTGTGACTCCACACCCACAGCAATGCAGTTGACTCTTAGCTGCCCTTTGGCCAATTAGGAATGGACAGTAAGTGCTGTATTTGCCAGTAACGCCTACATCCTATGTGCAGATACAAAGAAAAATTATGCAATTATTGATTCATGTTAAACCTACCCTAATGATTTCTGAGCTTTGTTTTATTTATTAACTTTGGGATGCCTGTCTGGCTGCGTTACACGTTTATACATTTCCTTAATTAACTCTGAGGATTAAGCATCCCATTTATGAAGATGAAGAATACTTACTGAGCCCTCAGGCTGTAACATTTTTAAAATTCAATCCATTAGTTCTCAGAATGGCTGCCAATCTGATAAAGCTTTTACAGTTTAATTAATTTGGGAAAACCAGTTTTCTGAATTCTTGGGCAGCAGTAGCAAGCTTGCTAAAAACTGTTTTCATTTATTAATTTGGGTGAATCCTCTTCCTTGATGGTGTCTTTCTTTGTTATTCAGCCCATCTTATTTGGTATCTTCCATCCCTTTAGTCAGCTTCAGTCCCAGTTTTTTAAAAAAAAATCTTTTCCTTATCATTTCTATTTTTTGGTTCAATCTAGTCTTCTTTGTTGGATCCATTTGAACTATTGACATTAACTCTACCTGTTAAAGCTCTAATCCCTCACACATACTTGCAGACAGACACAATATAAAATTGGTGTTATGGATGGAGAGAAAGACTGGGAAAGTAGTTCAGTGGTTCCTGTCCATAGGGTTCGCTAGAATCATCCCTTTGGCTCCTCAATCTCTTTCTCCTAATTACTTTCACTTGTTTGTAGAAGGTACAGACTGGCTAGTTCACAGTGTATCAAGTCTCTGACTTAATAGTTAAAAACCATAGCTCAAAGCAACTAATTTGGAAAAATAAACTTGTTTTCTTCAGGCTTTAAATATTGTTTCATTGCAGAAAGACAACACCAGCTCCCTTTACAGAGATCCAAAGGCTTCTGGCTATCTCATTCACACCCACAAGTTGTTCAGCTTCCTGGAAGCCATTCAGATAATTGTTGACAGGCAGAAGGCCTTTGTCATCCACAACTCATCACGACTGCACAGACCAGTCAGCTCCTTGTTGCTGGCCAAATCTCACTTTATACGCACACCTCAGTGCCAGTCTGTCTGCAGTAACCTTCCTCGCTGCCTGAACAAGCAGCAGTGTAAACAACACTTACAATCTGTTGGTTACTTACTTTTTAAAAAGTGCAGCAATTCCTTTCACAATCCTTTTGCTTTAGAACAGTCATTTTCCCATTTTGGTCCACAATCAAAAATACCAAAAAAATAAAAAGGTGCAGTCTTTACAATTGTCCAAATTTTTCTTGGCCATTGTAACTTGGCCGTTTTTGCAAATGAGGCAAAATGCATTTCAACTTCTTTCTCACTGAATTTAGGAATATTCCAGATCAAAGCCAGGAGTTAAATATGACCCATTCTCAAGTCTACTTGCTACAACCTCTTCATACAAACAAAGCTTTTCTCTGTTCAGTTCACATTTTCTAGCTTCCCTTTCTGGTTGAAGTTCACATTTAAGATTCCTAATCTCATTTTTTTTCTCTCTTGTTTGGCTTTCGCTCTATTTCCTATGAAATTAAGTTGGTTCATCTGTAAAGGAATTCTAGCCAATTCTTGTTTTTTGTCTGCATTAGCTTATATTTCCTTATGGATCAGTTGAGCCAATACCTCAACCATTGCTACGTCATTGCATCTACTTTAAACTCTATGAAACTTTGCTGCCACTGCTTTCACATTGTTGGCTGTTAACTGTTGTAGGGCATACACAGACATAACCTTCCTTTTGAGGAAAGCTTCAGCGATAGATGCAGCAATTTTTAACTTTTCAACTAATACTGGAAAAATAACAGTGAAATTTTGTCTGTTTCATCTCTGACCAAACCTGATGTAACTGTCTTAGCCTGTAGATATGAAATCCCAGTTGAGCACCTAATTTTGTTCTGGTCTCTATAGAGACCAAGTGAGTTTTAATGAGAAATACAAGTTTCAAGTTAATAGCTGAAAGAATGCATGTAAATTTCATGTTTTAAGAGTTTACTGTAACAAAACACTAGAGAGTAATCACTATCTTAATATAGTAACTTATGCTTTAAACCAGAGAAAACCCCTCCCCCACTTAGTCAAAGCAATTAAAAAAAACAAGCTTCATGATATACTTTACGCTATGCTTTTCATAGATATTCAATACAAAGTGATGTTTGGTTCCCCCCCATTTAATCCTGTTCTTTTATTTTGTCTGCTTGGTAAATTGTAATTTTAGGATTTATCTTTTTCAGTGAGTTTTACTTTTCCATAGAATCTCCCTTTGTTGGGCAATTCTTAACCGCCTCATTTTAACTCCCTGTGAATTTAATATTCTCCATTTGGCTGCAAGTTCTGCTAGGATTCCTACATGGTGAAGAGTAGAGTAGTTTTGGTTTCTAGTTACTGTCTCTATTCCAGACCAGGGAGGCTCAAAAACACCGTTTGTGATATTCTGTGATATTCTAGGAAAGCTTGGAATCTTACATTTATAATGACAATGTTGATGTTGTAGAGGACATTGGTGAGGCCTCTTCTGGGTGCTGTCCAGACAAATTGTACTTTACGTAAGTACATTGAGGTAAGAGAACAGAATGCAGAGAAGATGCAGAGAAAGATCAACTCTAAAATATGAGAGGTCTGTTCATAAGTCTGCAAACAGCAGGGAAGAAACGGTTCTTGAATCTGCTGCTACGTGTTTTTAAACCTTTGTATCTTCTGCCCCATGGGGGAGGGTGGAAGATTGTATAACCGGAGTGGGAGGGGCCTTTGATTATGTTGGTTGTTTTCGTGAGGCAAATAGATGGAGTCAATGGAAGGAAGGTTGGTTTTTATGATGGACTGGGCTGTATTCACAACTCTCTGTAATTTCTTGCAGTCTTGGGCAGAGCAGTAGCCATACCAAGCTGTGACACATCCAGATAGGATGCTTTCTGTGATGCATCTATAAAAATTAGTAGGAGTCATTGTGGCCATGCTGGGCTTCCTTAGCCTCCTGAGAATTGAGAGGTGTCGGTGTGCTTTCTTGATTGCAGCACCAACACTGATGGACCAGGATAGATCATCGGAGATACTTGCACCCAGGAGATTGAAGCTCTTGACCTTCTCCGCCTCAGCACCATTGATGCAGACAGGGGTGTGCCCTCCACTCTGCTTCCTGAAGTCAATGACCAGCTCCTTCATTTTGCTGACATTCAGGGAGAGATTGTTATCTTTACACAATGCCACTAAGCTCCCTATCTCTTTCCTGTACTCTGTCTCCTTGTTGATTAAGATCTAACCTACTTTGATGCTGTCATCAGCAAATTTGTAAATGGAGTTAGAACTGAATTTGGCCACACAGTTGGGAGCCTGTAAGGAGGATAGTAAGGGGCTGCGTGGCAGCCTTATGGGACACTGGTGTTGAGGATTATTGTGGAGGAGGAGTTGTTGCCTATCTGCAAAGCATCCGCTGCTTCTCTTCTTCCTTCTCCTTCTTTGAGGGACAGATCTGTTTCTATGCTGTTTCTACCAAACTAGGGGCACCATTTACATAACGTACTTCAGTGAGCTGCAAAGTCTCCTCTAATAGCATCTTCCAAACTGGCAACGTCTATAACTTAGAAAATCAAGGGCAGCAGCAATGTGGGAACATCATAACCTCCTAACCCTCATCCAAATCTCACACTATTGTGGCATGGAACTTTTTACTGTCTATCTGGTAAAAACAAGAAATTCCTTCCTAAATAACATTGTTGGTGTATCTACATCATACAGGCTGCAGCATTTAAAGGAGTCTCTCACCACTAAATTTCCCAAATGTAATTGGGGATCAGTAATAAGTGCTTGCCTTGATAGTGATGCTCAGGTGCCATGAACAAATCACAAAGAACTGTACAGCGCAGGTACAGGTCCTTCAGTCCACCAAGACTGTGTCAACACATGATGCCTTTCTGAACTAAAATCCTTTTGCCTTCACATAGTCCATATCCCTTTATTCGCTGCCTATTTGTGTATCTGACAAGATGCTTCTTAAACGTTGCTAATGTATCTGCCTCCACCACCCCCTCTGGCAGCACATTCCAGGCACCTACTAGCCTCTGTGTAAAAAACCTGCCTCTCACTATTTCCTTTAAACTTATCCCCCTTTACCTTAAACCTAAGTTGCTAGCAATTGACATTTCTACCCCGCAAAAGACTCTGACTATCCATTCTGTTTGTGCTTCTCATAATTTTGTAAAATTCTATCAGGTGGCCCTGATCTGTTAATGCTCGAGTGAAAACAAATCCAATCTGTCCAACCTCTCCTCATAGCTAATACCCTCCAAGCTAGGCAACATCCTGGTAAACCATTTCTGTAGCCCCTCCAAATCCTTCTGGTAGTGAGGTGGATGTGTATAATGAAAACAATGGAAATAAAAACCTGTCAGGCTGGAAGCCAAGGTGGGGTGTACCTTTAACAGCCGTAGCTGGGAGCAATGGGGCTGATTAGAAGCCTTGAAGTTAGAAACAAGTCCTTTATCAAGTGCTGTGCCAGTCCAGGTTATCGACATTGCAAGTTTGAAGGACACTATTTGAAAAACCTTTGTAAGTTGCTGCAGTACCTCTTGTCAACTTCATGAATCTCAACACCAAAGGAAACCAAAGGCATAAAAAAACATCAGTTATAAATCAACCTGCTCACTGCTTACCCCTTTCAATGGCACTGGTGGTGAGCAGTTCATGGTGCTGAATGTATTTTCAGCTGTCTGTGTTTAATCCAGAATATTAGCTACAGCAACAAGGTCAAAATGGTCTTGCTGATTTCACATTAGCTTTACAAATACAATTATGTCACAATCTCCATCACCTGCATAGTTCTAGCAAACACATCCAAATTTCATGCCCTCACTCCAACATTGTCTGATGTGGGCTATAGCAGGAACATTTTTGCACAGTGCAGATGAACTGATGGTATTAGGGAAGGACAGGGGAATGGGGTTAAATGTACCAGAATGAACTGAAGGGAAAGGGGAAGACTAGTGAAAAGTGCCAGTACTCCAGCTGTGACAAGAGGTCTGCACTGCCAATCAAGCCCCACTACTCCAAAGGTCATACCATTCACACAAATTATTGACTCAACCAGCAAAATGGCCAATTACTTCCCTTTTGTACTGCTATCCAGAATATATTGTCACCAGACTTCTTTAATGAGCTCAAAATAATCTCTTTATTGTAAATAAAACTCATTTTTAAATCAGGTGTTGAACACTAGTTAGATCTAAACTGTAATCCAGAATTAGAACTATATTTGCTTGATCTCAAACATAGACATGTAGGCAGAACACAAAAAGGTGTCACCCTTTTCAGAGATGATTTTTTTAAAAAGATAATTTTATAAAAGAGCAAAGGAAATCAAAAAATCATATGTGTTGGCCAAGGGTTTTAAAACAAGGGATTGAATTGAATGATTTTTCACAGTCTGCTGAGTTCCCCATCAATGAAATTGACCTGCTGACAGCCAGAAACTGACAGAAGATTTTCAGTTCAGGTTGAAATCAAGCTGCATCTGAGTCTTTGGAAAATGGCCACAGTTCAACCTCTTGGGGTTTATAAGGTAGTGAGGATACTGATTTGGAAACTTTAGCAGCTTCCTAGAACTCCTGCTGAAAGAGTGAGTAAAACTTGCAGCATCTACTGACCACTTAGATCTGGGAATACAGGAAATTAAGTCCAGAAAGGATTGCAACCGTTAGCATGGAATCCCATAGTCTTTCAAAGTCAATTTTTCTATAATTCAGAGTTGTAAACCCCATCTTTAATGTTTTTATAAACTTTGCTTATCCTTTCTCCAAAATTACATGACTTTCTGCAAACAGCAGGTAAACTAGAATTCCAATTAAACAGTTGACTTAATTTCTAAGAAAACACAGGTAAATACTTTTCAATCCAGAAAATGTCCAGTATCTTTCAGTTTTTCACATGGTCCACAAATAAAGTATGTTTTCCCAATACCAAAGCAAGTCAGAAGCTAGGAATACTGCAGCAACTGACTTACCTCTGAGTCCCCAAAGTCTGTCCAATATTTACAGCTCACAAGTTAGCATGAGATGGAATACTCTCCACTTGCCTGGATAAGTGCAGCTCCAAAAACCTTCACAAAGCTTGACACTATCCTGCAGCCCATTTGATTGGCACCATATCACAAATATTCACTCCTTGCACCACCAGTGCACAGTCACAACAGTGTGTACTATCTACAAAATGCACAGCAGAAAATCCACAAGGCTACTTAGATGTTACCTTCAAAACCCATGACCACCTTTATGGCATGACAAGGGCAGCAATTACATAGAAATACCATCACTGGCAAGTTCTCCACCAACCTAGTCACTATCCTGATTCGGAAATATATCACCTTTCCTTCAGGTGTCACTGGCTCAAAATCCCTAACAGCATTTTAGGACTACCTACAACAAATAAGCCGCATCAATTCAAGGCAGCAACATCTTCTCAGGGACAGTTAGGGATGGCCATTAAATGATGGCCCAGCCAGCAAAATCCACATCTCCTGAATGAATAAAAAGAAGGAAAATGCTGAATCCAGAGGGTAAAAGGCAATATGACATTTACCCTTCAATTCTAATGAACAGCTGTTAGTATTCAGAAGTCAGATGGTGTAGAAGAAATTAGCAAGGCTGCTGATGATTGTGATTGTTGAATATCTGTTGTTTCAGTCACAGGACATGAATGCAAATGTCTTTCAGGGTACTGCTCTAGCCCAACTATCATTCGCTGGTTTGTCAATGACCTTCCCTCCATCATAGGGTCAGAAGTGGAGATATTCATTGATGGATTGCACAATGTTTAATACCACATTGAACTGTTCAGACACTGACGCAGCCCAAGTTCATATGCAGAAAGGCCTGGACAACATCCAGGCTTGGACTGATAAGTGGCACATAATATTCATGCCATACTACTGCCATCTCAAACAACTGAGAATTGAACTATCACCTCGTGACATCCAATGGCATTCCCATTGCTGAATACCCAACTATCAACATCCTGGGAGTTACTAATGTCCAGAAACAAAACAGGACAAGCCAAATAAATACTGTGGCTACAAGAGCAGGCCAGAGGCTAGGAACTCCCTCGTTGGGTAACTCACTGCCTGTCTCCCTATCGCTAATGCACTGTCTAAAAGGCACAAATCCAGAAAGCGATGGAATACTGTCCTCTTGCATGAATGGATGCAGCCTAATAACACAAGGCATTTGGCACCATCCAGGACAAACGAGCTTCTTGAATGGTATCTCTTCCACCATCTTCAATGTTCACTTCTTACATCACCGATGTAGTGGTAGCAGTATGTACCATTTGCATGATGCACTACAGTAAGCTTCCTAACTTACAATTTCTTTCACATAGAAGGGAATACATGGGGAAAAGACCCCATCCTGACTTGGAACTATATCATCGCTCCTTCACAGTCACTGGGTCAAAATCCTGGTACTCCCTTCCTAACAACATTGTGAGCTTTCTTACACCTCAAGGACTCAGTGGTTCAAGAAAGCAGCTCACCACTTCTTCTAGGATGTTTAATGATGGGCGGTGAGCACTGGCCTAGCCAGCAATACCACTTCCCATGAATAAATAAAAATAATTTACCATGTAAGATGAAATATAATATGGAATGACAACAGACTTATACCTACCATTACATCATCACTGTTCACAGGTCCACAGCACAAACTGTAACTGAAACACATGAAATAACTTTGCTTCTAGATGTGGATCAATGTTCTGAAAATTAAAACTAGTACAAACAGAACAGTGAATTTCAGAATTTTAGTGTGTGGTGACTAACAGAAAAATACAGCATTGATGAATAAATATCAGTGCAAGAAATGACCCCTGTAACACAAGAAGAAACGGAGAGTGGGCTATGGAAGCTCACTCACTAAATATTCATGAAACTGAACAAACCTATACTGAACAAATTGTGAAATAATACTCTAAGTTCTTGTTAGTATATCACATTATTAAAAATGACATGTAAATAACTTTAAGAAATAATATTAAATCACAGCAAATTATTTGACATCTGAAAGAAGTTTCAAGTCTTGGCCTTAAGATATAACATTCCTTGAAACCATGTTTAACTAATTTATTGGCATTCTCTGAAGAAATACTTGTGATAAAGGGGATTAAGGGGAACCTGTGGATGTATTGGACTTAGGTTTCCAGAAGGCAGTTGATAAAGCACCACTTCAAAGGTTATTGAGGATTATAAAAGCTCCTGGTCTAGGGGATAATGTGTTGTTATGGATAGAAGATCGGTTGGCTAACAGGAAGCAGAGAGTAGGAATAAAAGTAGCAGCTGGCAGGATGTCATGACTGGTATGCCACAGGGCTGGTGTTGGGCCCTCAACTCTTTACAATTTATATAAATGATTTGGATGAAGGGACCAAAGGCATTGCAGGTAAATCTGCCGATGACACAAAGATAGGTCTGAAAGTAAGTTGTGAAGAAGACATAACAAGCCTACTAAGAGATAGAGACAGGTCAAGTGAGTGAGCAAAGATCTGGCTGATGGAGTACAACGTGGGACGTGTGAAATTGTCCATTTTGGCTGAAAGATTTAAAAAAGTATAGCACCAAAATGATGAGAAGTTGACAGCTCTGAGATGCAGAGAGATCTGGGTGTCCAAGTGTATGAATCACAGGGGGTTAGTGTGCACGTACAGCAAGCAATCAGGAAAGCTAAGAGAATATTGCATTTCGTTGTGAGAGGAATTGAATGCAAGAGTAGGGAGTTTACGCATCAGTTATGCATGGCATTGCTGAGACTACATCTGGACTACTGTTTAAAGTGGTCACTGTACTTACAGAAGGATGCTAATGTGTTGGAAGTAGCTCAGAGACGGTTTACTACACTAATACCTAGAATGAGAGGATTGGCTTATGAGAAAATATTAGACTGGCTAGGCCTGTATCCTCTGTGAAGTTTAGAAGAGTCAGAGGCGACTTAATAGAAATACATAAAATCCTGAAGGCTCTTGACCAGATGGATGTTGAAAGAAAGATCCCATTTGTGGGAGAACCTAGAATGAGGGGTCAAAGTTTAAAATAAGGGGGTGCCCATTTAAGGCTGATGAGGAAACAGTTTTTCTCAGAGGGTTGAGGATTTTTGGAATTCCCTTCTTCAAAAGGCAATGGATGTAGTATCTTTAAACATTCTTAAAAGCAAAGTCAGATAGATTCTTGATTACCCAGGACATGAAAGGGTATCAGGGAAATGCAAGAATATACAGTTGAGACTCAAATCAGATCAGCCATGATCTTATTGAATGGCGGAGGAGGTTTGAAGGGCTGAATGGCCTACTCTTGTCCCTTATTCACATGTTTGTATGTTCTTCCTCCTCCAGGTGTTGTCAAATTTCAAAAAGATTATTTTTGGTATTAACTTTGTTTTAACCATACCCAACATGTATTTGTGTTTTTCTGGGAAGATGTAGAATAAAGGACTGTTCCTTAAATTTTATGGATGTTTTTTAATCATTCTGCTCAGAGATGTTATGACACGCCTCTGGAACAGATGGGACTTGAAACCAGGCCTCCTGGCTCAGAGGTAGGGACACTACTGCTGTGCCACAAGAGTCCTGCTCTTCATTATATTATTTTTCTGTTAATGTCCAGAAGTGCTATTATACACATATGATCAGATCCTTCATTTTGTTTGCTTTTCTTCTTTTCTATCTTTTTTATATCCAGAAGGGCTGCGCACACAATTGAATGTTTTTCTTTCCCCATCACCAAATCATCTGTGGTTTTATTTTTATCTTTTAACCACCACCAGTAAACTATACGCGATCTCCAACTGATTAATTTCTGTACAAAGTCCGTTAAGGCCAATGTAGATCATCAAAAGTGAGGGAGATGTAGGGAGGAGGGACCCTTCATTTTGTTGACACTTTCTAATCAACTTGTTTTGAGATATCACTATATGCCTCAGGAATAGGTGGGCCGAACCTGGGCCTCTTGGCTCAGCGGTAGGGACACTACCACTGTGTTAAGCACATTGTCTTCAGGTGTCATTACATTATGACGAGGTGATGAGAATCAGAATCAGATAAAGGGGGTAAACCTGAAAAATTCACAATGTGGTCTGAAATAGCTAAAGATTTCCCATAAAGTTGTTTAGCTATGCAAGCAATTGGGATTGGTTGATAGCCACATAATTCATTAACTAAGATTAATCAAGCAATTTCCCAGGTCTGTACTTGAGGTAAATGATAACCATTTGCTCATTGATAGTGAGGTCAGGCTGGTGAATGGTATCAGACTGTGGTTTCTGATACTGAACCAAAACAGAATTTGAATGGTTACAAGCAAAGCTCATTAAGGTTCAGCTAAAGGCTGGAACTAATCAAGGGCTCTTAGGGAATAGGGAGAGTATCACTGCCTCTGAGCCAGACAGTGTAGGACCTTGTCCCATCTGCCCTGGATGTGTGTCAATAACATGCCTGAACATTTTGATTCGGAACTATTTAGGCTGATCATCATGGCCAAGTGATAAAATGTAATAGATTAACAATCTACTGTGGTCTCCCCATGCAGATTTGAATCTAAGGGGCTCAAATGGTAGTTTTTCTCCTTGAGACAAAAGGCTGGATTCAAGTCAACTTGCTCCAAAGGTACATCTAAACAAATTGATTAGAAATTTCTAAAGGCTGTAAGTGAGGAATACATGAAATTACAATTATTATGTTGCAATTATCTTCGTTATGTGATTGGCAATGGGAGATCATGCCAGACAGATTATACTACTGGCAACAAATACAATCTGCTCTTTATTCTAAATTATTTTGATTCTGAATGATCTAATTGAAATTCTTTATAATCCCTCATGGGATGCTTTATTTAAATTGCTTAATATGAACAATTTGATCAGTTTTTAAATAAGGCATAGAATTAAGAGTAATTGAAAGGTACTTCCCTGTATAAATTAGGTCAAAAACAAATCAAAAGGATGAAGTTATTGTTTGCTTTCATTGGCAGATTTAGATACATCCATATGCTGTTTAAAACAATACCAGGTCAGTAGAGGAGGCTAATATAAACGACACCAGTTTTAAATCTGTACAGAGAACCAGAAGGCTATTTTTCCAGTAACTGCCAAAACCCAGATTAAAAGCGTTGTTTTACACAGGAACTTTGCAGATAGAGAAATAAACTAATCTTGGTTGATTCTCAAATCAGAGACGTGCATGAACATTGTTCTAACCTACTGAACCAGTTCTTTATGCTTCACAAACTAACAATTAAGATTCAACCAATTGTGCATTCTGCTCCTTCACAAAATCTTTTATTTTGAAGAATTATAACATCTGCTTTGTTGTGCCCCAGAAATTTTAGTAAAACACTAAAATGATTTATTTATTACTTTAGTATTGCACTGGGGGGAGGGATCTAAACTCTGATTAGGGTGTATTTTCTACTTGCTCTCCAGCAAATGCAGCTTTTCTCAACTGATAGAATAGTTGAAATTTGCTGCAAAATTTGATTGCTGGAGAGTGCACAACATCGAATTATGTGGTCCATGCCTTGATCTTGACTTCCTTATTATTCGCATAACCTTTGCCTTCCACAAATTGGGAACATGTTTGTTTCGGTGAGTTTTAAAAGTAGGCAAGTATTCAATTCCACAGGACATTCTTCGTCCTATGTGCATACCTCTCTTCGATATAAAAATTGAGAAAGATATACAAATATGTTTAACACATTTTTCCCTGCAGTTGTTTGATTTAAAATAAAAGGTTCATTGAGTGCTTATTGCTGTCAAAACTTCCACAGTACTGTGACTCATATTTAATTACATTTGCCATTTTCACTTATTTCTCTAATGATCCACCAAGTTTTCAAATTTCTTCATGATCATACTCAATTGTTGACAAATCCAAAGGTTTAACAAGGAGAAATTTATTTTATTCGGAGAGACACTAGAAACTGGGACTTGGTACTGGAGAAAGTAGCAAAATACATGTGGGAAAAGGAATTAGCAAAATACTGAAAGGCTGGATAAGTAAAATTAAGACTCACAATGGATATAAACTTCGGCACAGACATGTTGGTCATATGATTAGTTTTGGTGCTGTGTATTCTATGTAATTCTGTATAATAATTATAATCAATGATAAAACTTCAGTGCCCTCCATTACTCATTCATGTAGCAACTGTATCACTGTATTAACTTCAATCAATTAAAAGGCATCAATAAACAATTGCTGCTTGGTTTTGGAATTGTATCGTAATATTGAATTTCACAATTTCTCATGTTGTTTGAGCAATTTCTTAATAGTCTTTTAAAATTTAAATCATAGACCTGAAGTGAAAATATGTTTTACTGCCATTTGTGATAGAACTTTACTAACATCTACATTCAAGTACTTAAAGTGAATTGTTTACAGACACTCAGTCTCAAAGCATTCCAACTACATTTTGTTGGCAATATGTAAGCTTCATCTTTACTGAACTCAATGTGGAAGAATGGGGAATGATCACTTGAGCAAACATCTGTTCAATAGATAGAGAATAGAAAAGATGATGGATGGGGAGGTGATGTAGAATTGTCACCAGACTAGTAATCTAGAGATCTAGGTCACATTCTGGGAACCTGAGTTTGAATCTCTCCTCAGCAGACGGTTCAATATGAGTCATTAAGAACGAACTCTGGAATTAAAAGTCTAACGATGACCGTGAAAACATCATTGCTGTTGATTAGTGTCCATTAGGGAAGAAAACTGCTGTCCTTGATAACAAGCATGGGGCTGGATGAACACAGCAGGTCAAGCAGCATCATAGGAGCAGGAAAACTTGACGTTTCGGGCCTAAACCCTTCATCAGAAAAA
>JAHRHZ010000022.1:26891592-26939701 GCA_024137785.1 Ginglymostoma cirratum | reverse complement strand
TCATCAGAAAAATTTTTTCTGATGAAGGGTTTAGGCCCGAAACGTCAAGTTTTCCTGCTCCTATGATGCTGCTTGACCTGCTGTGTTCATCCAGCCCCATGCTTGTTATCTCGGATTCTCCAGCATCTGCAGTACCTTTTTATCTCTAAACTGCTGTCCTTACCTGGTTTGGCCCATGTATGACTCCAGGCCCACAGCAATGTGGTTTACTCTTAACTGCCCTGTGAAATAGCCTAGCAAGCCACTTAGGTGTTTCCAAGGGCAACTACAGATGGGCAATGAATGTTGGCTCACATCCCATGAGTAAATTAAACAGAAAGCTATAGCAATAGGAGGAGACTCACACATATCCTTCTACCTATTATTCCATCAATATACAGTTAGATCCAAGCTACACATGTATTCCAAAACATCCTGCTTATGTTTCCCTCTTTGCCAGTTTATGTGGAGTGCTCCAGTTACTTCAGTGCAACGGGTATCAGATCTTGTCCTTATACAATATCTTCCAAAAGCAGCCAGCTCTTAAAAGCTCACTCTGACTTCCAATGCAGAGCAAATCCTTCCCGCTGGTTTCCATGTAGCAAAATACTTAATTACAACATGGTTACATTTCACCCTCTCATACGTCAACCTACACTGACAGAGTGTGTAGCTTCAGATAAATAAACATATCCTTTCCCACTTCTGTTATTCATACCTACTTTGAATTGCTCCCATGTTTGTCTATGTATTTGTGGCATGATTGGTTTTGAGACACTCTCGCCAGAGGTACAAGTGCTATAGGCAGGCTGGATTCATTCTATAGTCCTAACTAACCTGACCTGATCAGGTGGTGGCCATTCCTCCAGTCTTGTTTTGCAGGAACTTGATTTGGCTGGGATGGCTGCAGTGACCTTCAAACAAGTTTGCCAGGCCACTGTACAGCAGATGCAGCGGGGCTAGCCACAAACATGGCCGGAACATAAATAAATTAAGCTGGGGTTTTAAAGTCATTTGGTACTTAAAAGGTTATTTGCTGCTGCTAGTGTACAAATCTCGACACATTGAACACAATGTGCCATGGCAGAGACGGAACTGAATTGCTATGCCAGTGCAATAACCCCTATGCCAATCACCTGCTCAGCACCGAGCTCAATCATCAAGGCAGCAGCAAATAATGACCCACCTTAAATACCAGCATTATCTTTTTATACCAAGCTTCATGAGTACAACTGAATAGAAGACAGGAACATCGAGATGGAAAGCTATTGTGGAAAAAATTGAAGTGAATTGCAGACTAGATCTTACTGAGACAGATAAATGGAAAATACAGAAAAGATGCATGTCTGTATCACAGGCACGGAATCTACACTGATTCTGTTTAGAGGAAGGGTCAGACCCGAAACATTAACTGATTTTTTTCTTCACAGATGCTGCCAGACCTGCTGTGTTTTTCCAACAACTGTTTTTGTTCCTGATTCCTACCGGGTTTTTTCCAATTATTTGCTTCTACGTCAGGTGATTAGTGAAAACCTCAGAGAAACAGTAAAAGCTACTTGTGGCATTTCAACAGATCTTAAGCTGTAATGACTGCCACTGTGCAAATTCAATTCCATAGATTGTTACGTAGCTGTAAAATGTAATATGACAATAGTATTGGAGGGCGGCTAAAACAATTAGCAGTGTTAAATACAGCCAGCCCCTGGGTGCCCTGACTGAGTTCGTTTGCAAGTTAATTTGCATGCAAGTTGGAACACAATGCAGAATGATATAAAGCAGCCATTCGTAAATACAGGAAATGTTGAGATGTTGAGTCTTTAAAATTAAACCCCTGTATGGGATCACGTTCATAAGTACAAGTGATCATAAGTCAGACATTTAAATCAGGCACCCCCTGGGCATTGAAGATATTAGTCGAAATGCCAGATATGTTTTTACTTGGAACCAAAGTTTGAGGATTGTGTTCCATTAGCCAGTTTGTTTGAAATGTTTTAAGAGCTTCAAAGGGAAGGTGATGCTTGCAATTATAAAGCAAAATCTCAAATTATTCAAAAGCATTTCACACATGGTGCATTTTTGGATGTTTTTCATCCAATTAAGCACAAGGGAAAGAAAATTTAGACTTAAAGCAGGAGTTGAGGTGGAGACCTGTTCCATTTTAATAAACAATTTTTAACATTCTTGCAGCAAACTGCGTACATGAAATGGGTGTCCAGACAAAGACCACTGGTTTGTGTTGCCTGTACCCAAGTCTACAATATTCACAGATACTGAGATGATCAACAGTTTGAACTTTAATCATGCTATACCTGGGAATTAGGAACCAAAGTGTTTGCAACAAACAAGGTACCGACCATACCCAAACAGCCCACACTTGCAAACCTTGCAATGGTGTCAACAATAAATATGGTCAACACTTGCTGCACAACAGTGTCCAAATAAGTATGCTGACACTAATTCAGTATAGTCAGTTGGGCTTATGTGGGGCACCTGTGTGGATTGGAAGCGACATATTAACATTTAGATCCCTGTTCCTTACAGACCAAAAAAAAACATACTGCACCAGACCAAACAGGGTCAACCTGCCTTGTTTAAAGGTTAAATAAAGTTTGACAGTTAATTGTCAATCATTAACTGGTGCATTCACCATGGCAACACCTCTACCAATCAAAGACCATTGCTAAACAGTCACTACTCTCCTCTCCCACAATATTAATATTGGGGTTTTCCCTTGAACTGCTTTTTTTTGTGAATTGTCCTGTTGAATGCAAGACAAAAAGCTCTGACAAAATGTCCTTCTTCAGCAATACTCAAATTGTGTGCTACCAAATTACTAAGCATCATCCGATAAATCTTTTATCCAATGTCCTAACCTAGCTATCATTTTCTTTTAAGTACCAAGTATCTTAAGTTGATCAACATACATCCTACAGGATATCTAATAAATTGCAACTCAACATGTATTCCAGGCTCATGGTTGACTTAATGTCTTGCTGTCCTGTGCCAGCCTTCTCATTTCCCAATTAATCAGATCGTTTTTCAAGCCAAAGAGCATTAATATTCTTCTCCTTCCTCAATCTTCCCTTCATGAGCTGTCAAACAAGTCCTCTTCCTGTTGAAATATGCCCTGTTCAATCTGTCTGCCTTTTCCCAAATATATTCACTCTCTTCAGTGCTTCTTTTGTTACTTTTTCTGTCCGCCTAATCCTTTTCATTTTCCTGCAAAAATCACATTTACAGCATAAAAACCAAAAGAACTGCGGATGCTGTAAATCAGGAGCAAAAACAAAGTTGCTGGAAAAGCTCAGTAGGTCTGACAGCACCTGTGGAGGAAAAAACAGAGTTAACATTTCGGGTCCGGTGACCCTTCCTCGGTTCTGATTAGTTATAAAGGGATTAGTTATAAAGACCACATTTAGTGAAAAGAGTAGGCAACTATTCAGTCAGATTTATTTACTAAAATGGTAATAGCAACGGTCTAATTACATTACTGTAAGTAGTAAAGGATCACTAGTTTAAAAACCCATTTATGCAGTTTGGATGTATTCCAAATAAAATCTAATTTGAAGAATCACCAATACCATAAGAAATGTCTTAACTGCAGCATTTGTGTACAGTATATTTTTGTGTACTGATGGTTAAGAAGATAACTCATCGGTTGTGACGGTGAACATATCAACCTCAGCTAAAAGTTTTATTAAATAAAACAAATAAATCTTTCTGATGCAAATCAGTTTGCTGATCTGACAAACGTGACAGGCTGAAGGTTCACAAAATGATACAAGTTCTGCCTTTTTGATGGTCATACACAGTAAAACAGCAACAAATATTTAATCACAGAGAGGATGTGTCCTGTTCAGCTTTTACTGGATTTGCCCCTTCATGCAGATTGATTGTAGAATTCATTGTTTCAGATTTGAATTAGCTTTTCAGTGGAAATTAAGTGTTCACAAACGTGATGTCATTGATGCCTTAAAGACAAACAGAGGACATATGATGAGTGTACAGTGAGCAGTTATTATGAATAAGTAACTTTTTGGTTCAAATACACTTTACTGTTGCATGTTCATTTTCTCCACCTTAAAGAGTGAATTTCATAATTGTGGCCACTGCTAAAAAAAGAAACTTGAAACAAAATCAGAAGCAGAAAAGCTCAGTAGGTCTGGCAACATCTGAGGAAGGGTCACTTGACCCGAAACGTTAACTCCAATTTCTCTTCACAGATGCTGCCAGACCGACTGAGATTTTCCAGTAATTTCTGTTTTTGTTTCTGACGTCCAGCATCTACAGTTTTTTGAGGTTTAAGAAAGTAACTTGATTCTTTTCACTTTGTATTAGAAAAAAACCTTACTTTGTAAACTAACCTGGGGGAGTGAACCATTCTGCCCAACCTATTTGCTGCTGTAATCCATCATGTAAGGAGTTGCCGTAATGTTATCATCTTTCCCTAATCTACTGATCCTGTCCTCTAGCACCCACTTTTTACGCGCGTGTTCTTTCTACGGACGTGGGTGTTGTTGGCTAGGCCAACATTTGTTGCCTATCCTTAACTGTCACCTTGAAGGTGGTAGTGACTGCCCTCTGGAATTACATCAGTCTTTGTGGTGCAAGTACAGCTGTAGGAACAGCTGTTAGGAAGGGAAATCCTGATAGGAACTCCGAATCAATTACTGCCCTCGATAGTGTAAATAAAAAGTTTCCTTCTCCAAATCCTAAATGTCTTAAGTTAATGTCACAATCAAAAGCAACTTCTAGACTAATAGGTATTTAATTTGTTTATTCCTTTTTGGTTTCCTTTTTCACAATCTTTGGACACTGTTCTGTCCTACTTCTGCTTTGAAATCAACTGTTTGTTGTGAGATGATAGACCTGCACTTCCTTCCTTTCTATGTGGGCTGTCAGCTTCCCCGCCTTTTACATTTCGGAGCACTAGAATTCAGAGTTCAGCGTAACAGGACCCGATTCAGAGAACCTTTCCATCCAGACACACACCAATATTGAAAAGGAAACTTGTATTTGTGGGATGGCATTAATACACAAAGTATGAAAAGATTACCTAAGTCATCTCTATCCTTTGTGGCCCAGCAGATGCAATAATGTTGCAGTAGTTGTTGCAAAAGCTCCTTCTCATCCAAGAACTCGAGATGTTCTATCCTGGGGGAAAGCAGTGAATTCGAATAGGATATGTTAAGAACAAAAATCTTAAAGCAGGATTGTCCTGTTTGTTTTTAATGATATCAAAGACATTACACTTGTGAACACAATTTCAACTGAGAAGCTAATTCAAGTCAGAAACAAAGAATTCCAAAATCTATCGGCACGGAATGTGCAACAGTTAAATGTTCTCTTTCATTCAGGAGGTTGACGACGCAACTTTCAGAAAATGTTTGGCACAAAATTAAATTTCAAAATAAGGTGAGGGATGAAGGGAATGAAATTTGTTGTGGAGGAAAAAGGTCAAAACTATAAATGCAGACCACGCGAGAAAGTGCAAGTGACGGGGGGATGGAGAGAGAGAGAGATATGCAGAGACGGGGGGGGGGGGGGGGGGACAAAAAAAGGCGCGGGAGATATAGAGAGCGCTATGCAGAGAGAGAGAGAGAGAGCGCTATGTAGAGAGAGAGAGAGAGCGCTATGTAGAGAGAGAGAGAGAGAGAGAGCGCTATGCAGAGAGAGAGAGAGAGAGAGAGAGCGCTATGCAGAGAGAGAGAGAGCGCGCTATGCAGAGAGAGAGAGAGAGGCAGAGGGAGAGACAGACAGACACAGGGACGGCGGGGGGAACAATGCAGAGACAGACAGACAGACAGACAGACACACACACACACACAAAGGGACAGTGATTAACTCACCTATCCTGCTCAATTTGAAGGGGGATGCGACTAGGACAAAGCTAAGGACCGGTGTACAATAAACAGCTTTTGCCTTTAGTGGCTTCTACTCCAATCTGATCTCAGCAAGTTTCATACAAGAGTGGGTCATAAATGGGTGGCATTTCAGCCCGCCTTTAGCTGCTCTTCCAGCCTGATGTGTAGATGTATCTTTGAAGGAGGGCCTTCTGTGCATCTCTCACTCTCACAGCATCCCTCTCTATCTCTCTGCATCCCCCCCACTCTCTGCCTACCCTTCTCTTGCCCCCTCTCCCTGTCGTGCTGCCGAAGCTCGGTTATCCCATTCCACCACCCTGACGGCAGTCAGAGTAATCAGTGCTTGTGTGGCGAGAACAGCAGCTGCCGAGAAGCAGCTTCTTGCAAACCTCTCTCTTCCTCGTTTCTGTAATTTGAACAGTGAGTTAGCAGGCCATGTAAAGATGAACGGCAGGCTGAACCTTCAGCCATTGGCCATGTGTTTCTCAAGTCTTCAAGGGATGAGCTAGCCCGTGGCTGCAGTCCCTCTCAAAACCTACAAATCGAGTTACAATATCTAATGCCAACACATCAGAAAGAGCAAAAGCTGAGGAAATTCATGAAGCCAAATTCAGTGCAATTTACTTTAACGTTTGGCAATTAATTTGTAAATGTTATTGTCATATTCCTCCATTTATGGCCTTTATTTCTATATCTTTACATCAATTATTCTGACTGACAGACAACTATAAACTATTTCTACCGCTGCAAAGTCAGAGTTGACCTACAACATGGTCTGTCTGGACACACTAATTGACAGTTACCCCATTACATCAATTCGCACTGCTAGCAGCAGAGATGCACCACAAAACAAAAGTCTCAAATTATAAATACCTCTGAATATCTGCTTGTGGCAAACTGCTATAAACTGTCATCATGTCCATAGCATTTGCATAATCCCAGCCATTCAAAAGGAACCGATCTTTCTGTAAAGCAAGAAGCCCAAACCATTTTAAATTACAAACAACCTCAGACTGTACTTAAAGTTGTTTAATATTTCAGAACCATTGCAATCAATTCAAAATTCAATAAAATGAAAGAAGGCAAACATTTATTTCCATTAGAATCTCAAACTCTCTCAATGTGCTTAATTAAAAGAGTGCAGTGACCAGCCATATAAACAAACAGCATTTATGTTCAGTACCAGAAACATTATTCAAACAAAAACAAATGACCAATTTGAGCTTAGTGGTGCTGGCTGAAGGAGGAATTTGGTCCAGGAGGTAGAGACAGCATTCCTTTTCTTGTTGTAATTGTGGTGTGAGATCTTTACCGTTAATCTGCACTGGCAAATCAAACTATGCTTTCACATCTGATCCTAAAGATGGCTTTGCTGAAAATGCTGCTTTCAGTGGAATGTCAGCCTACATTATAACTTCAAGTCTTCACAACCTTTTGACCTACAGGATGGCAGTATTTCCAGTGTTTGGGCTATATATAGAAGCCACCTTAAGACCCTTGAGAAATCCTACCAACACTGTTCGAGGTGGATTCGTCACATCAGCTGGGAGGACAGGCATACTAACACCTGAAGCAGCTAACAGCACCAACGTCGAAGACACGATCATTCAGCACCAACTCTGTCTGGCTGGACACATTCTGACTAGCAAAGCAAATCTTCTTCGCCCAGCTTAAGGAAGGCACTCAAGCGAGAGAAGGACAAAGGAAAGGTTTCAAAGACACCCTCAAGGCCTCCCTCAATGCCAATAAATGTCAATGCATGGGTGACCCTCATTCAGAAAGAAACCAGCTTGGAGAAAATGTGAAAAGACACAATTCTTTGAGGACACCCTTCAGCAAGAGGGTATAAAGAAAAAGAAATGGAGAAAGGAATGCCAATGATCTCAAGGCCAAGGATCACATCCATCTCCTGGAAACACCTGCCAAATGTGTGGCTGGAGATAGGGCTCTGTTGCGAAGTTGGGCAGAGTATTTGTGGATTAGGAGGCAGGATGTTAAAATTTGGTGCGTGTAAAATGCTACATGGTGGGGGGGGGGGGGGGGGGGGCAGGGGGAGGAAGCATTGCATGGTCCCTTTAAAAAAGTTTGCTTTTTCTGTGCTTGGAGATGTCTGTGAGCGGATGTCTGCAAGCACAGAGAGCACACGAATTAAAACATTTGTATCAAAAGATCAGTTAGCAGGCCAATCAGCAGTTTTGTTTTGTGACCAAGACAAGTTTTGAATTTAGCCAGTTTGAACTAGGCACTTAGATACTAAAAAAACTAATTAAATTTAAATCTGATGGTTTTGACAACATAGGACCAATCTTATTGTAAGAAATTGATATGTCATCGAGGGTATAAAAGGAGGGGCAGTTGGGCACAGACAGGAGAACTGCCATCTGCCAGAGTTAACAGTCTCAGCTTTCAAGAGAAAATTGCTGCCTCTCACAGCCTTCTCTAAGTTTTAGAGAAAGTATCATCTAAATCAAAGGTACCTAGGGCACAACTGGTTAACATTCCCGACAGAAGAATCGACGGAGAAGGCACAGAACATTCCGGAAGACACGTAACCTGGCTGTAATTTAAGACTAAATTCTACTTTTATTAAATTTTATATAAGTTGGACTTGTATTTATTGGAACAGCATACCATTAAAATCTTGGTTTATTTGGAAATAGTTAGTAGTTACAAGGGGTTTATTTAGTTTGTTAATAGTTTAGTTAATTTGTTTACTGTTAGAGTTAGATAAATAAATTATTACTTGTTGATTGTAAAGTGAGTGTCATGGATTTATTGTATTTAACCACTAGAAGTTGCTGAAGGACAGGTTACACCACTTTTCACACTCCATTTACACAGATTATAGGGCAAGGTGCTCCTCTTTGGGTGTTTCAATTTTATTTCTCAGAGGCAGAGGGATCAACCTCTGCTTTCTAATAGCTCTAGGATCGGGCTCACATTGGCCACGCAAGGACCCAAAGGACAGAACCGGTGACATGGAATTTCCTAGGGGCAATCATACTGGTTAGCGATTGATTACCAATGATTTTAATGTGCATTTTATGAGGCTTCAATGAATTGTTTAATGAGCTCGTTCAATAGCGTTTGACAAATAGAAGACAGACAGGAAATCTAAAGAAAAATATTGTGACAGGCTAAATCGGTAAAAGCACAACTCAGCATCAACAAAACTGGTGAGTGAGAGCCTGAGGGGAAAACAGTGCCAGAGGACAAGAGGAATTAGGGACAGACAAACAATCCTAATGGCAAACAGGGTAACAGAACAATCATTCAGAAGTCAGCCCTAAAAAGAAGGATTCACAGAATCCAAAAGTAAAGGAGCACAGACTTGAGAGAATTTAGAGAGGTTTGTGAGTTACAAGTAGAAAGTTGCTAATAATAGGCCTAAATTACAAAGCCTAGAGTTAAGGGAGAATGACTTATAGATTAAAAAAACTTCAAATGATGTAAGCAAAGGGAAAGAGCTAATTTGTGAGCAGCTGATGAGTTTTGTTTTAAATCTCTGTCAGGAACAAGCTTCAGTTTCATTCTGCGTATGTTAAGTTAGTGGTCGAATTTAAAAACACAAGCTTGGCAGGGGATCTCTGCCCTGTGTCTTATGGGACTTCTGCTCGTGTCCTGGACAGGTGGAGGTGCAGAATGCGCCATCAGCTGAAGTTCAAGGCTCCTGAGCAATAGCTGCCATCATTACAGTACATTTACAAAACTGAAGCTACATGGGTTGCATGCTTCAGGAGCTGGCCACCCAATACCTTAAGGACATGTAAAAAAGGGCATGGGCCATCAGACAGTCAAGGAGGACAAGCCATGGAGTGCAGGACTCCCTGCAACTCATTCTCTAGCTGCTATTCAATTCTGATGTCAGCGTGGATGATGGTAAGGTTCTAGTCGTTTAGGATTCAGTAAGATTGGGAGGAGGTGGTCGGATAAACAGTGCCAGGGGACTCATTAGTCACACAAGGAGGGCTTTTCCACACCATGGATGATTCCACGATAGTTTGTTGTTTTTCTAGTGCCAGGGTTAATTTGCAACTCAGCAGAAATCACCGACCGAGGGATATTCACAGAGACAGAAAGAGAGTGAGAGAGAGAGACAACTAGATACACAGAGTCAAAAAACACACGGGTATAATGTGTTTCCGAGACTTCAAAAAATTGTAAGCGCAATGTCGAAGGTTGAAATCACTGGGTTACCACCTGGTCCCAAGTCCTATTTAATGAATACAAGGACATTGGGCAGATAAAACCATTGCTAGAGAGAAGATGCAGGAGAAAAGAGCTTTAGATTTCTGGGACATGGGGATCGATTCTGTGGGAGTTGGGACCTGCACAAGTCAGGGCTGTTTCCACCTCAACTTTCCTTGGCCAACTCACCCTCTAGGCTGCAGAGTCGCTGGGACACCACACACTTCAATCAGTGTGTGAATGAAAGGCTGCTGCTTGTGGAAGCCACTGGCATGTACGGACCTCGGAAATCACAGAGTGACTATCAAAAAGTCATGGCATCATTGCCTAGGATCATACTAGTACTGCTGGGGAAAGGTTTAAACTAACTTGTTGGGGGATGAGAACCTGAGCATAGATTCAGAAAGGCGAGGAGCAAATTTGAAAACAGAAGGTAGAAAATTAGAAACCAAGTATAGAAATCATAAAAAAAACCCTATAAAAACACAAAGAAGTTGTTCAGTGATTAGAATATTACACCTCAATACGAGGACTCAAGTGGATAAGGCAGACGAGTTCAGGATTCGACTAACACCTGGGATATTGCCATTACTGGAATATGCCCCCTAGTTCTGGCCACATCCTTCAAGGAACATCCTTTTCCACATTTACATTGTCAAGACTGCTTAGGATTTTATCAAGTTCAATCAAGTCACCCCAACCCTTCTGAACTCCAGTGGAAACAAATCCAGTCTTTCTACTTTTTCCTCATAATACAATCTGTCCACTCCAAGAATCAGCCCGGTAACCCTCCTCTGAAAAACAGTCAATGCATTTCCAACCTCCCTTGATTAAGGAAACCAAAACTACACACAGTAATCAAGATGTGATCTCACCAAAGTCCTGTATAACTGAAACATGTTTAAGGGACCACATTTTTTGTGAGGACTAAAAAACTGAAATGGAAGTTGGACTGCTGTGACAGCTAAACCAGGAAAGCTTTTTGGCAACTTGGAAATCGAGTGTTGCATATAGTTGAGCTGTGGGATACAATGTTGCTCTTTGGTAACAGAAAGAGGGAAAATACAAGACTAAATGCCATCAAGAATCTTTTGAGTTAACGACATTCTTTCCAGCAACAGCCTTCTAAATGGTTGAGCTATGAAGTGTTTAAGAAGCTACAATTGCCAGGAGCAGAGTGTGAAAACCAGAATCTGCAGACAGACTGCATCGTTTCCGCTCCCTGTTTTTTTGGGGTGCGTGGGGGTAACAAAAATTCAAGAAAGCCCGAGAGAAATAATTCACACAAGAACCAAGTTCACCTGATGGACCATCCATTCAAAGGATGACTATCATGACACAAAACATCTCATCGCATTAAAACTGAAAGAAAAAGAACCTTCCACCTTGTGGTCTGGATTTTTGATCATCAGAATTTTATTTACAGTGTACATGTGTTTCCGAAACATAAGTACACGTGTCAAAATATTTGTCTTTTGTAAATGGGTATAGTTTAAGTTGCATGACATCCTTTATGGTCACTGGTGTATGTGTCACAATAAATAAATATTCTTTTCTGTCATTGAAGTAACCTGGTGTGAATCACTTTTGTTCCAAGTAGCAATTTGTCAAGGCAAATGAGTCATTGTGGTGGTCTCATTGATATTTTTATACATTAAACATCTTGTGATGATTTGTAGAACAGTGGGGCACGATTATCGGTGCATTGTTCCAAGTTAAGTCCAAGTGATGCACGACATCCTTACTCTTACATTCATTTTCTCTCCTAGTTTGGGATACTATCCCACTAGCCGCCTAAATCATTTGCTGTATCCTAACTTTGTATGGCCCATGCACCAAAACACCTACGTACAAGACAAAATTCTGAGTGGCAATGCTAATGTCATTGAGAAAGAAATGGATTAATACTAGGCAGCACGGATTTGTTAAGGGAAGATAAAGTTTGACTGACTTCTGAGGAAGTAACAAGGAAGAACGGGTAGGGAACAAGATTACTGTGGTCCACGTTGTTTTAGCAAAAACTATTGACGAGGTCCTACTTGGTAGATTAGTCAGTAAAGTCGAGCTTCGTGGAATCCAAGAGAAAGTGACATATTGTATCTAAAATTGGCTTGGGGTAGGAGAATTTAGAAATAAGGACTGAGCTATGAATGTTAATGGACTACTGTTGCTAAGCAACAAATTACAGCTGTAATTGCAAAGTAGTGGAAGCAGAGATTAAAAAAAAAAATCACAAGTGTCGAGGAACAAAGGAATGGTGGCACTGGCAGTAATGGAACGTGAATCTGTACAGACAGCAAGACAGACCGAGGAGGTGACATGGTAGATTAGGATCGAGTGCAGCAGCGTCAATATTAATAAGTAGAACAGAGGGAAGCAAGTCCTGGAAATAGGATTTAAACCCTGGCTGAAAGTCAGTCAGGATGAGAACTAGGACCAATATTTGTGAGAAGGACAACCCCGAGTCACTGATTTGCAGAAGGATGACCCTGCATTGCAGCAGCTCACCAAGGCTTCTTCAACAGAACCTTCTAAATCTTTAACCACTGCCAAGTGGACTGTAGTGATTCAAGGCGGCAGCTCACCACCACTTCCTCAAGTGCGACTACAGAGAGGCAATAAATGCTGGCCCAGCCAACAATGCCCACATCCCACAAATGAATTTAAAAACCCACCTAGAAAATGGAAAGCAACCAATGCATGGCAAGCCACCAACGGCAATGTTTTCGCCAAAAACAGTACTATTCAGACTTAGAAGCATAATGGCCAGTCTCTTTTTGGTGCTGGGTCAAATCCTGGATCACCCTTCCTAACAGCACTGTGCGGGTACCTATAGCACATGGACAGCAGCATTTTAAGGCAGTGCTCAAAACCACCTTCTCAAGAACAATTCGAGCTGGCATATAGATACTGGCCTAGGAGGAAACATTTACAGCACAATGAAAGAATAAAAAACAAGTTCATTTGAGGAGGGAAAACAAGTCAAGGAAACATACAGCAATCCAAATTAAGTGGTATTACACAGACTTGCAAAGGAGCAGATGGACCAAATGCTATGTCCACAAGTTCCTGAATGTAGCAGGACAGGTAGGTGGGATCATTGAGGTAGTATACAAGACACTTCCTAGGCTGAAACATACTAAAGAGCAATCAGGTTAAGCTAGAACTATAAGACACTGGTTAGAATGCAGCTACAGGATGTATCCCAATGTTACAGGAAAAGGTGTATTAGGGAGGAGTACAGAGATTAAACGAGGATACTGCCAACTCAGGGAAACCTGAGCTATGACAACAGATAGTGGGATAGCGGTGGAGCTGTTTGCTTTGGAACACAAAGTTGAGGGGAAATGTAGTTGATGTATGCAAAACTGAGAGAGACTTAGATAAAGTGACGAGAAAAGACGTACTTGCCGGAGCAGTGCACTTAATGATCCGGGGATGTAGATGTAAATTAATTGGTTGAAGAACTGGAGGGAAGGTGAGGAGGCATTGGTGGAGGTATGTAACGCACTGTCTGTAAAGTTAGTACAGCCAAAACCCTCACCGCATTTAAAAGGTAATTGAATATGTGCTGTAACCTACAAACCTACCAAAAGCAGGCAATGTGGGATTAGACTCGATTGCTCTTTCTCAGCTGGCCCAGGCACAATGACCGAAAAGCTTTCTTGCATGCAGCAAAATTCAATAATTCATGCCTTTGCCAAGACAAGGATTGAAAAAGGAACTAATGCAATTGTGCTAGAAGTATACATAACCTGTGTTTCCAGACTTTGACAGCTATCTACTCCAGCAAGGTTACACTGCCGACGCTGCAGGTTTTCAATCATCACCTGGCCAAAACGATCTGTCATGTTCACCTAAAACATACGTAACCATTATAATTTCCCCATAAGCTTGACAAGTTGAAAAATCTGACTGTACAATGGTGGCGCTATGTGGAAAATGCAGTGATGCCCTGGGAGAAAATCCAAATGATCTGTTGAAAGCAGAATTCTACACGCCGAGAAAAGTTGGTAGCATTTCTTATGGAGAAATGATTCAAGATGTTACATAATGTAGTTTCAACAATGACTGTTGCTTTCTAGGCAAGTTGTGGCTGTTTAGGACATTGGGTAGGCTACTTTTGGAATACTGCTGCAATTTTGCTCTCCCTGCTACAGGAAGGATGTTGTGAAACTTGAAAGGGTTAGAAAAGATCCACAAGGATGCTGCCAGGCTTGGGTGGTTTGGGTTATATGGGAAAGGCTGAATAGGCTGGAGCTATTTTCCCTGGAGTGTTGGAGGCTGGGGGGGGGACCTTACAGGGGTTGATAAACATGGATAAGCAGAACCACCAATTCAACTGGGACAACACCAAAATCCAGGGACAAGCATGGGAATTTCTAGAAGCCTGGTACTCCACGAAGAAAGCCATCAATAAACACACAGAACTCGATCCCATATACACTCCACTACGAAGGAAAACCGGAAGTGAGGCAATCCAGCTCAACGGACCCCAGAGTTTAAAAACCAGGCAGAAAAACACACCGGTGCTTCATCGGAGGCTGCACTGAGGATGTTACCCAGCGTCGTAATGAAACGTCTGTGGAACAACAAACCAGCTCCGCGAGCCAACCAACCTCAACACCCTCGAACTGAGCTACAAATCTACTCCAAGACCTTAAAAGGTTTATAAAATCATAAGGGGCATAGATAGGGTAAAGAGACAAGGTCGTTTCCCTCTGGGGGTGGGGAGGGGTGAAGAGGTCAAAACCAGAGGGCATAGTTTAAGGTTAGAGGAGAAAGATCTAAAAAGGGACCGAAGTGGCAACTTTTTCATGCAGGTAATGTGTGCATGGAGGGAGCTGCCAGAGGAAGTGGTGGGGGCTGGTACAATTACAACATTTAAAAGGCATCTGGAAGGGTATATGAATAGGAAGGGTTTAAGAGGGAAATGGACCAAATGCTGGCAAATGGGCCTTAATTTATTTAGGACATCTGGTCAGCATGGATAAGTTGGACTGAAGGATCTGTTTCTGTGTTGTACATCTCTATGACTCTAAATACAGCTAGCTCCTCTGCCTGCGGTTTCCCAAAACAGCCAACAGATAGATAAGTCAATAGTACATCAGATTACATTGATTAAAGGATCCCAAGAGAATTTTTGCTCTTGATAAAGATGGATAATGGTGCACCATCTAATTCCATATGCTCTCAATTATCTCCATGCCTCTGCTATGAATGATACTAAATGCCTCCAAATAAAAAAAAAGCTAACAGCAAAGTTTTATAATTTTAATATCCCAACCAGCTAATAAAAGCATTATTTCGCTATCCTAATTTTAGTTTTATGGCATATTTGTAATCGCTTTAGCAACTGAAGTCAAGAATAAAGTAAAGTTATCCAAAGTCAGAAAAATACATGTCCCCATTGCAAGTATGTCTAAGCAAGCCATTACCCCTGAAAGCTGAAATGAGTGTTACCTGCTCGTAATTGACAAACATAGTTGTATGAAAGGTAGTTGAAGCCCACTTGATTAATTCTGTGGATTTTTCAGGTGTGATATAAACAAGGACACATTCTGCCAGTAGCAGCGTTGGTAATCTAGAAGAAAAGCAATACTCTTACATTACTTCTGTAAATAACCAATGGGAATCCTCCGTTGTAGCAAATCAGATGTTTGACCTTTGTGAACTTTAACGTAATATCTACATGTTCTGACACTACCTCAGTTATAAATCACAACAATGAAAGGACACCAGAAGCATGGATTCAGGTAGGATGAGGAATTGGAGAAAAAGAGGAAAATGGTAACCTGAAACAATTATGGAAAAAGTGAGGCTAAAATGGAAGAGACATCAATGAAGTGAATCTTGTTCAATAGCACGTCGTTTTTCAATATTCAACATTATTATTTTTGTTACTGAACCGGAAACACTGCACCGTACAAAGCATCACCTGAATTCAATATTTGCAGTTATGACAGAAACAAATCTGGAACAGGCTCATATGGTATACTGGTAGTGTCCCTTCCTCTGAAATAGAGAATCCTTGGTTCAAGTTCTAGCTGCTCCAGATGTGTATCATAGCATGTCTGAACTGGTTGATTAGAAAATTTCCAGAAACAAAACAGCGATAGTGCTGAAGAGAAAGTGTTAGTTACCTCGCCCTATCAGCGGTGATCTTAATTTGACTAACAAAATGACATTAAAAAGGAGAATATTCAACACTTATACAAAAAAATTAAAATAATGTTGACACTATAACTGAAATCATAAATGATGTACCTTCAGTATTTTTTTTTAAAGCCATCAAGCGTTTTACTGGAGTGAACATTACAAGATGTGATTGAAGTGAAATACTTAGCATCCTGGATAAGGAATTAAGGAAAGTTGCAATATTCAACAAAGTGTATTTTGTTTTGAAGTCTGCACCTAATTGCTGGAAAGTGGTTGAGGGGTAAAATGACACACTGCAACCATTTTAAATTTCAGGATTACAATTTATTAAAAACAAAATCAAACTTCTTCCGCCACTCATCTGCTGAACTTGCCTGATTAAACACGATGGACAATCACACAAGCGATACTGAAGGTCTCCAGCAGAATTTTATCGTCCTGGAAACCAACATCATAAGAAACCCATTGGAGCAACAAAAAGGAAGCAATTAGACTAAAAGCTTCTGGGCACAAAAAGTGTGCAAGTTTGAAAACTGATTCTGATTTTGTCAGTCCCTCCAAAGATTTGCTAAACGGAAAAATATTTCCAGGCATCTCACTGTTGACATCAAATAAATAATTATGTAATGAAAGCATGGGCTCAGAAGTGGAAGTAATTATTAAGACAAATTGTGTTTGACCAATTTGATTAAGTTCTTTGATGAAGTAATGGGGAGGGTTGGGAAGGTATTGTTGTTGGTGTTGAGTAAATGGACTCTCAAAAAGGTAAAGATAAAGTTCCTGGAATTAAAGGGATTGTGGGAACATGAAATTCCCCAGATTTATTTCCAAAAATTGGTCTAAGTTTTCATTTGCCTATTTCCACAATTCCTAAGAAATTATATGGTTCTTGGGCATGGTAGAGAGTTTATACATTACAAATGATTTGCCTTCACAATTATGCAAACAGGCTGGATGGGCAAATTCTTTTTTTGAAATTCCTTTTGCTTTAACATAGTTCAAAGCTTTTCTGTTTATCCCAAAAACATCAGTGAAACTTTATGCCCCTCCTGAATCTGATTCAGGTAATCAGAACTGGGTGCAATACTCCAGTTATGGTGAAAACAGATGTTGCAAAGATTCAACATTCCCTTCCTGTTTTTGCACGCAATACATCTACTTCATAAAGCCCAAGAATCAAAATGCTTTGTTAATTACTCTCTCGATATGTCCTGCCACCTTCAAAGATCTATACACACCTATGTCCCTGCGAAATCTTTAAAACTGTGCCATTAAGTCTACACTGCCTCACCCTATCCCTTCTGCCAAAATGCACCAGCACATCTTTAACTATTAAATTCCACCTACCACTTGTCTGACCCTTCTACTAGTCTATGTCCTATTACAGTTATTTGGTAACACATCTCCAAGTTCTGCAAATTGGAAAATTTTGAATTATTGTAATTTTACTTGCTTCTTTTCTATGTAATTTTTTGTGAAAAAATGGAAGTCTTAACAATGACCCTTGGGAATTGCCACTGTCCCAAATCTTTTAGTCAGAGAGCCAACCATGTACTATGACTCACTGTTAGCCAGCCTTAAGCCATTTTTTCACTTAAGCTGTGCTGAGCCACTTACAGAAACAGGTGTACGCTTTTCAGCCCATTAAGCCCCCTCGGCCACATAACACAGTTTATAGAATATCACTTCAATGTCTTTTACCCACACTCTCTCAACAACCCTTTACGCCATCGATGGATATCTGCTACCAATCTCTAACCATACTCAAAGACTGAGCTTCCTTTACGCTAGACAATTCCAAATATTCACAAGCCTATGAGTGAACAGGTTGCTCCTCATATAGATACTTACTTTTAAACTGCACCCCTGGTTGCAGACTTCTCAACTTATCTGCATCTACCCTGTCTATCTCTTTCAGTGTTTTCTAGGTTTCAATGAGATCACTTCTACATCTTTGAAACCCTGGAGCATTCAGGCCCAGTTTGCCAAACCTCCATTCATAGGGCTGTCCTGGCATTCAGAGAACAAAGACAGAAATCATTGTGGGAACAAAGCTGGTGAATGTTTGTTGCACTCCCTCTATGGAATAATATCTTTCCTGAGGTAAGGAGACCAACACTGCAGTACTCCAGGATCAGCCTTATCAAGCTCGTATACAACCGAAGCTAAAACTCACTCAAATCTTCTTCTGAAAAAGACCGACATGTCATTAAAACCTTCTTAATAGCTTGCTGCAGCTGCACGTGAGCCTTCAGTGACTTATTGACCAGGATACCCAAGTCCCTTCATACCTCTACTCTAACTTCTTACCATTTAAGAAATAACCCACACATCTATACTTCCTATTGAAGTAGATAATGTCTCATTTTCCCACATATTCCATCTCCCATGTTCTTGCCTATTCACTAAGCCTGTCCAAATCCTCCTGAACTCGCTTTAAATCCTCCTCTAACAATTCCCACTTAGCTTTGCGTCATCCACAATTCTGAAAATATTACATTTGGTCCACATGACCAAAACATTGATTATATCTTGTGAGCAGCTGGGGCCCAAGTTCTTTAGGGAAATATTAGTCTAAGTAATCATAGTTGAGGAGCTGATCCTTAGTGTGCCACTCGTCACAGCCAGATAACGCAAGAACGACCTCTTTATTACTTTTTTCTTTTGCCAGTTAGCCAATCCTCAATCATTGCCAGTACATTACCTCCCAAACCATGTGCTTTAATTTTGAGAACCAACTTCCGGTAGGGAACCTTTTCAAAAATCCAACGGCATTATTTCTATTGACTCACCTTTATCAATGTTGTTAATATTCTACCAGACTCAACTGTATCAAATAGCCTTTGCCAAACATTTTCTCAAAATTCATATACATAACACTCACTGCATTCTCTTAGTTAGCCTTGCTGCTTCATCAGAAATTCGAGCAGAATAGGCAAACATTTTCTGCCTGCAAATTTTTCTCCAGTTATCATTTTTTCAAATCTTACACACCATGTTAAATTGATTGGCCTGTAATTTCTTGAACAAGGGAGTCACATTTGCTCCTTGCAGTCATCTGGCACCCCTGCTTAGATAGATTGGAAGCTTATGGCAATCCCTCCATTACCACCAACCCCTTTCCCTGGACAACCTGGGAGGCAATCCTCTGGACCTGGTGAACTATCCACTAAGCGTGGCCAGCATTTCTAGTATGATTTGGTTATCGATTTCACCATTTATACTTTCTCTACCATCTTCACTTGCACCAATATTCAGTCAACAATCTATACCTTAGGAAACACTGCTTTACAGCATTCATTAAGCATCCTAGCCATGCCTGCACCTCAAAGCACGTTACCTTTGACCCTAATCGGCCTTACCATGTCTCCCCTTGTCTGACAGTTTACATGCCAGCACAAGATTTGCGTTGTATCTTTTATGTTAACTGCCAGTATATTCTTATCTTCGATTTCCTTGCCTTATTTTCTTCTTTCAACATCCCCTTTCAACTTTGTCTTTGATCTGAGTTCTCACTTGGAATTTTCATCTGTCACGCATCAAGTCTTTGCTTAATCATATCCGAGGTCTAGGAAAATCAATCCTAACATAACTTAGGTTTTAGTTTACTCCTTAATACTGGGTTTCAGTTTGTGTCTCATAGCCTGGTTTAGAGCATCAATTTACAAATAATAAAGTCACAGACTGAGAGGTAACAAGGTGTAGAGCTGGATGAACACAGCAGGCCAAGCAGCATCATAGGAGCAGGAAAGCTTGATGTTTCGGGCCTAGACGCTTCTTCAGAAATGGGGGAGGGGAAGTGGGTTTTGAAATAAATTGGGAGAGGGGTGAGGTGGATAGAAGATGGATAGAGGAGAAGATAGGTGGAGAGGAGGCAGACCAGTCAAAAGAGGTGGGGATGGAGCCAGTAAAGGTGAGCGTAGGTGAGGAGGTAAGGAGGAGATAGGTCAGTCCAGGGAGGACGGACAGGTCAAGGGGGCGGGATGAGGTTAGTAGGTAGGAGCTGGGGGTGCGGCTTGAGGTGGGAGGAGGGGAAAGGTGGGAGGAAGGACAGGTTAGGGAGGCGGGGACGAGCTGGGCCGTTTTTGGGGTGCGGTAGGGGGAGGGGAGACCGATGCCGGTGCAACTCCGCCCACAGCCAGCAGCTCCAGAGGAGACAGCAGCACCCAGCCCTGCCGAGTCTTCACCATCCCCCCAGACCTCCCCCTTACTGAGGGCGAACGGTCAACTTTGCACCCCTCCACCCACACCAATGAATACCGGTCACCCTTGGATATTGAGCAGTTTTTCCGTTGCCTCTGCGCTTACTTTTTTAACCGTGAGCCTAACCCTCCCTCTACTGACCCCTTCTCCCACCTCCAACGTACCCCCTCCTCCTGGACACCACCCCAAGGCCTCCTACCTTCCCTCAACCTCTTCATCTCCAACTGCCGTGGTGACATCAACTGCCTCAACCTCTCCACCCCTCTCACCCACTCCAACTTCTCCCCTGCAGAACGTGCAGCCCTCCGCTCCGATCCCCACCTCACCATAAAACCCGCGGACAAGGGAGGCGCAGTTGTAGCATGGCGCACTGACCTCTACATCGCTGAGGCCAGGCGCCAACTCTCTGACACCTCCTCCTACCGCCCCCTGGATCATGATCCCACCCCTGAACACCAAACCATCATCTCCCAAACCATCCACAACCTCATCACTTCAAGTGACCTCCCACCCGCAGCCTCCAACCTCATCGTTCCCCAACCCCGCTCCGCCCGCTTCTATCTCCTTCCCAAAATCCACAAACCTGACTACCCTGGTCAACCCATTGTCTCCACCTGCTCCTGCCCCACTGAACTTATCTCCACCTATCTCAACTCCATTTTCTCCCCCTTGGTCCAGAAACTCCCTACCTATGGCCGTGAGACCACCCACGCCCTCCACCTCCTCCAGAACTTCCAATTCTCCTGTCCCCAGCACCTCATCTTTACCATGGACGTCCAGTCCCTGTACATCTGCATTCCCCATGCAGATGGCCTAAAGGCCCTCCACTTCTTCCTGTCCCGCAGAACTGACCAATCCCCCTCCACCGATATCCTCATCCACTTAGCCGAACTCGTCCTCACCCTCAACAACTTCTCTTTCAATTCCTTCCACTTCCTACAAAGGGGGTGGCCATGGGTACCCACATGGGCCCAAGCTATGCCTGCCTCTTTGTAGGTTACGTGGAACAATCCCTCCTCCGTACCTACACTGGCCCTAAACCCCATCTCTTCCTCTGTTACATTGATGACTATCGGCGTCGCCTCATGCTCCCACGAGGAGCTCAAACAGTTCATCTACTTCACCAATACCTTCCACCCCAACCTTAAGATCACCTGGACCATCTCCAACACTTCTCTCTCCTTCCTGGACCTCTGTCTCCATCTCGGGCAACCACCGAGAAATCGATGTCCATTTCAAGCCCACTGACTCCCACAGCTACCTAGAATACACCTCCTCTCACCCACCTTCCTGCAAAAATGCCATCCCCTATTCCCAATTCCTTCGCCTCCGCCGCATCTGCTCCCAGGAGGAGGCATTCCACTCCCGTACATCTCAGATGTCCTCGTTTTTCAAAGACCGCAACTTCTCTGCCTCAGTGGTCAAGAACGCCCTCGACCGTGTCTCCCGCATTTCCTGCATCTCATCCCTCAAACCCCCTCCCCTCAATAAAAACCAAAACAGAATCCCCCTCGTCCTCACGTATCACCCCACCAACCTCCGGATCCAACGCGTCATCCTCTGACACTTCCGCCATCTGCAATCCGACCCCACCACCTAAGACATTTTTCCCTCCCTAGCCTTGTCTGCTTTCCAGAGGCACCACTCTCTCCGTGACTCCCTTGTCCGCTCCACACTCCCCTCCAGCCCCACCACACCCGGCACTTTTCCCTGCAACTGCAGGAAGTGCTGCACCTGCCCCCACACCTCCTCCTTCACCCCCATCCCAGGCCTCAAGAAGACTTTCCACATCAAGCAGATGTTCACCTGCACATCTGCTAATGTGGTATACTGCATCCGCTGTTCGCATTGTGGCCTCCTCTACGTCAGGGTAACTGAGCGGAGGCTTGGGGACCGCTTTGCAGAACACCTGCGCTCGGTTCACACTAAACAACTGCACCTCCCAGTTGCGAACCATTTCAACTCCTCCTCCCATTCCACAGACGACATGTCCATCCTGGGCTTCCTGCAGTGCCACAACGGTGCTACCCGAAGGTTGCAGGAACAGCAACTCATTCAGCTCGGGAACCCTGCAGCCCAATGCTATCAATGTGGACTTCACAAGCTGCAAAATCTCCCCTCCCCCTACCACATCCCAAAACCGGCCCAGTTCGTCCCCACCTCTGTAACCTGTCCTTCCTCCCACCTATCCCCTCCTCCCACCTCAAGCCCCACCCCCTGCTCCAACCTACTAACCTCGTCCCGCCCCCTTGACCAGTCCGTTCTCCCTGGACTGACCTATCTCCTCCCTACCCCCCCCCACCTAAACTCACCTTTACTGGCTCCATCCCCACCTCTTTGACGTGTGTCTCCTCTCCATCTATCTTCTCCTCTATCCATCTTCTATCCGCCTCCCCCTCTCTCCCTATTTATTTCAGAATCCCCTTCCCCTCCCTCATTTCTGAAGAAGGATCTAGGCCCGAAATGTCAAGCTTTCCTGCTCGGCCTGCTGTGTTCATCCAGTTTTACACTCTGTTATCTCGGATTCTCCAGCATCTGCAGTTCCTACTATCTCTGAAAGTCACAGACTGTGACAGACGCATGCATTCAAATGCATTAAGTGCTCCACCTAGTGTTGTGACAAGTAAATACAACCTATGAAAACATCTAGACATTTTTCATTCATTTAAAGGGGATGGAGAGCATTGGCACAGCTTTCCTTGGGGAAAAAGTGATGGTGAGCCACCTTTTGGAATGAAATTAAGATCACAATGTTGTTAATTTGAAGTTTCAAAGATTTTTGATGCAGGGATGACGAAGGAATAATGATAAACGCCCCCAAGCCTCAAAATGTGGGGGTGGTCCACCTCCAAAGCAGCTGCTGCCTTTTGTTTTGGCTTTTTCTTCTCGACAGATTTTACCTCTCAAGGTCTTTTCACACAGTGCCAGGCAACAGACTCCTGAGGAAAGTTGTGTCATGGAATAATATGGACAGTAGCAATGTGGATATAAATTTGGCTAAGGGATAAAAAGAGAGCAATGGTTAACGGGCAATATTCAGTCTGGAAGGAGATTTGCAATGGAGTTCCCCAGGGTGTGGATGTTTGCTGATTATATATACACGCACGTATATATATCTAGATTTTGGGACATGGGAGATAACTTCAAAGTCTGAGGACGACAAAGTAGAACCTCAAAAAGACATTGGTACATTGATGGAGTTGGCAGATGGAGAAAGTTCAATGTGGAAAGAAGTGTGAGGTCATGCACTTTGGTACGAAGAATATGGACAGTCAGTATAAAATAAATGGTACTACAGGTATTTCTGCCATAATGCATGTTTTGTTAACATGGATTGGCTGTAATGCAATTGATGAGTAGTGGATGCTATTTGCATAATGCGACCATTCTGCTGTACAGGTATAGCGAGTTCCTTATAACGTGATTTTCTATAGCATGAGGTCACACAAGAACGCAACTATCCCGTTATAGGAGAAATTACAGTATTCTAAAAGTTGTAAAGGAAGAGGCAGACCTGGGTATCTTTGTACACAAGTCGGTACAAGTGGTAGGACGGGTAGAGAGAGAGTGGTCAATAAAATATTGCTAGGCTTCATAAATAGGGGCACAGTACAAAAGCAAGAAAATTATGCTGAACCTATACACGCTACTGGTTAGGAAATATTGTGTATAGTGCTGCGCACCACACTGCAGGATGTAAATGCATTGGACAGACTGCAGAAAAGTAGAATGGTTCTAGGGATGAGTCATTTCAGTTATGAGGATAGATTGGAGAGGTTGGACAGTTTTTCTTAGACAGGAGAAGGCTAAAAGGTCGTTGACAGTCATTTTCAAAATCTTGCCGCATCCAGGCAGATTCAAAAATGATTTTTATTTGTAAACAGATTGAGAATCAGTGGGCACTGCTTTTAAGTGTTTTGCAAAAAAAGCAAACGCAAGGTGAGAAAACAAGACTTTTACAGCAAATAGTCAGGGTATGGAATGCACTGTCTGGAAGGATGGGGGGGGCAGATTCATAGAGTCAGAGTCATACAGCATGGAAACAGGCCTTTTGGTCTAATCAGTCCATGCTGACCACGTTCCCAAAGCAAACTAGCCCCACCTGCCTGTGCTTGGCCAACATCCCACCAAATCTTTCTGATTCATGTACTTTTCTAAATGTCTTTTAAACATTGTAACTGTACCTGCATCCACCACTTCCTCTGGAAGTTCATTCCACTCACAAACCAGCCTGTGTCAAAAAAGTTGCCCCCATATCTTTTTTTTTTTTGAAATCTCCTCTCACCTTAAAAGTATATCCCCAGTCTTTAAATCCCTCACCCTAGGGAAAAGACACCTGCTATTCACCTTATCTATACCTCTTGTGCTTTTATAAACTTCTATAAGGTCACCTTTCAATCTTTTACGCTCCAGTGAAAAGAGTTCCAGCCTATCCAGCCCCTCCATACAGCTCAAACCCTCCATTCCCGGGAATGTCCAGTCCGTGAGGTGTTCAAGAGGCGCTTGGATGATTGTTTACATAGAAACAATATGGTTTGCAGGAAAAAGGCTAGACTTTGAGCATTTCAACTTTGTGCCAGAGAGTTGGTGCAGGCACAATGGGTGGAATAGTCAGCTCCCGCACCATTACACTTCTGAGACTATAAAGGTCACAGTTTTAAGAAATGCTGTGCAGGATGAGTATGGTTTGGGAGATAACAAGTAGATGCATTCAAGTGGAAAGCAAGATAGGTTGGTATTTTTGCAATGCACATGGTTCAAAAATTGGATTTTTGACGAGAGGGATGTTGACAACTGTATTCAAAAGGACGGAGATAGCTCCTGGACAGAAAATTATCCTGAAAAAGGCTAGAGAGAGGATGAGGTGCAATAATGCAGCACTTTTACAGTGACAGGTAATATCATTCACAACTTAAGTAGAGCTCATGCTGCAGAGGTTTCAAATGGAACTTAAAGACAATGTCAAAAGAATAAGCTTACTTGGTATCCAGTCCAAATTTCTTTAATCTTTCCGTTAATATGGGCAGGTCACGGAGATCTTGCCCAATAATGGCGTAATGAAGAGAGTCCATGTTGGAGCCATCTGACAAACGTGCAAAAAGTATTTAAGTGCAAACTGCATTGGTTAAGGAAAGCTATAATTTTAAAATAAAACTAAAGTGCAAATTTTGAATTACACTGTTCTCAAACGAAAGGGTTGGGAGATGACTCCTTTTAAGTAACTTTAATCCTGAAAACTAGATGCTGAAAGGTAGACTGGGGACAATCTTTGGGGACTTTCTGAAGCATTTATTACAGAGTTACACATTACAGACATGCACTTTTTAACCCAAGAACTACAGTTGCTTTCTGTTGAATTTATACTTCTTTCAACATAACAAATGTTGTGAAATGCCCTACTTGCAAGAGAGATTTCTCACCCATTGTTACAGAAACTTAATCATTCAAATCTAAATCTCATTTTCAGGGGCAACTATGCACTTCAGCAATGACCATTCACTCCACACTTTTGGAGGACTTGCAATAATTCTCGAGACTCCCAGTACCAGACATGCACAATTAGTTAACACACCTGGGCTAAAGAAAAAAAATTATGCCAACAGATCAAAGGAAAGAACAGCCCTTTTCAATCATTATTTTATTCCATAAACTTCATTAAATGTAGGAGGAAATAAAGAACACAGTAAAATTTTTCTTTCTCACCTATCAGCAGGCTATTACTTGAATTTGTTTCTATAATTGGCTTTGACAATGGAGGCTTCGTTCTGTAGCAAAGAGCAAATAGTTACATATTGTTTCTTAGCAATCTTCTGATGCTTCTCAACTGACTTAGAGTTAAGAGGAATTTCAATTGTAAATCACTCATACATAAACATTAGAATGGCCAATTTCATAAAATTTACACAATCCACAAATATCTTTGAACAAAGCTGAACAAATCCTTACTTAAAATATCAAAGCAGATACTCTAATCCTCTAGAGAGGAAGAAGTTCACATCCCATCATGCCAGCTGGGGCATTTCAATTCAATTAACAAATAAATCTGGAACTTTACAAGTAGTCTCAGATTTTATGGTTAAACGACCATTTCTTCATGGAAGAAATATTGCATACATTAACATAATTCAGGGACAAAAGTTCGCTGTCCTTACCAGGGCTGGCCTATGCTAAGGGGGTGGATTCAGATAATGATTCAACAAGCTACTCAATTGCATCAAACTGCAACAGAAAAGTCAAATAGGAATAAGACTGCATAGACCACTGTCATACTAACTTAGAAGTACACTCCACACAGTCAACCCTACAAATTCTTCCTCACTAACATCTTTGCCAAGACTGGAAAAATTGTGCTGCAGACTAGTAAGCAGCAACTTGACAGTCACAATCGCCAAACTACACCATCAGAAAAGATCGACAGGGCTATGGAGGAAATGGGGAGAAGTTGGACAGGCTGAGATGCTCACCAGAGCCAGTCAATTTGGGCTAAATGGCCTCCTTTAATAGTGTACCATTCTATGATTCCACCTTACAGTCAATATCCCCAGAATCCTCCACCACCACCTCACCAGCACGACACAGCCAACAGAGGTGAAAGCACAATGGTCTACAATTAGGACAAAGTGGCCCTGGGTATTCATAGCATAGACTTTGGAGCCTGCGCAGTCTTATAGCAGGAGGTCAAACATGGGCAAGGAAACTACCTGTTGATTATCACCTACTACCCTCTCTCAGCTGAGAAACTAATGCTTGTCCAAGCCGAGTACCACTTGCAAAGAAGGGCTGAGGGTTACAAGGGCACAGAATGCATTTTAGATAGAGGCTTCAATGTCAAGAGTGGCCCAGTGGCACCAGCTGGGGAAGTCCCAAAGGCCATTTTTACCAGAGTGGGCCTTAGCCAGGTGGAGAGAGAACCGGCAGTGGTGGGGGAAGGAAAAAAGAAAGAGTTTGATCTTGTCCTTGCCAGTCCACCTGTCACAGCTGTACTTGTTCACAGCGATACCGGTAGGACTGATCACCTCACAGAGCAATAGGAGACAAAGTTTCATCTTCACAGATAGGAGCCCACCTATTGTGCTACATAGGTGAGACCAAGAATATATCTAGTAGGTGGGTATCAAAACTTGACATTCATAAGGCTCTTTGGGCCAGTAGCAACAGAATTAGATGCAACCACAATCTGTAACCATGGGTTACGCTATTCTTCACACTATCCATTATCATTAAGTCAGGGACCAACCTAGTTCAATGAGTAGTATATGCTAGGAGAAGTACCAGGGAAACCGAACAAATACTACCCTGAAGAAGCAATCAGCAGCCTTGGTGTTACCACAGACCAGAAAATGAACTAGAATGGCCAGAGAATATTGAGGCTACAAATGCAGGGGTCAGGTTTTGGAAAGCCTGTGGTAAGTAACTCTTAACTACAGCTACAAGGTAGAAATCAAGATTGTACTGATTACCTCAACTGCCTTGGTGAGTGCAACTCTACACCTTTCAAGCAGCTCAGGATAAAGCAAACTGCTTGATCAGCAGGCCATCTCCATTTTAATCTTCAGTTCTGTTACGGACTACGCCAAACCCCATCAAAATATATTCAGAAGAGAGAGTCTAGTCCCTAACATTTACCTTTTAAAATAAGAAAAAGTAAGGCATTGCATTCCAGATACAATGTGACAGGTCAAACTACTCGACTTTAGGTAAAACACTTTATTTTCACACTACAGTTAAAATACAGACAAAATTTAAATAAAAAGGCTTAACTGTAACTCTATTGAAATGCTTAACAAAATAATATATTAACTACTACTAATTAACTGTTCCAATATAGTAAAATCCCCTAAACACACCCTAGGCAAAGGCAAATTCAGTAAAATAGATTGTTTCACATGCAATTCTAGCAGCAGGAAGAGAACCCCAGCTTTTAGATGTAACAGAGAGAGGAAGAAAAGCTTCCACATCCAGCTTCAAAAGCCCAGCAACTTTAGAAAGTTAAAACTAAAAATCCTAGTTCTGCGGGAGCTTGACTCCACCCACTCAGGTTGCTTCTATTGAGCTAACTTTTAAAAATAAAACCACGGCCTCACAAACTGTTATTTTACTGGCTTTGAGCAGATCACTTGCCACCTCTGTCTCAACCTTTCCTCTTTAAAAAAAAAAACAAAATACATCTCAAAGCCATAGTATTGACTTCCTCTACCTCTGGTGCACAGCAGTGATGCGTACCAACGTGCGCTGCAGCACCTGGCACCTTCAATAGCACTTTGCAGAACAGTGACCTCTATCTGCTGGGAGGACCAAGACAACAGAAGCATGGGACCACCACCACTTGCAAGTTCCACTCCAAGTCTTGCATAATATTGCCTCTTCTTCATTATCAATGGGTTGAAATATTGGAACTCTCTCCCTTAAAACAGTGTGGGTGCACCTCAGTGGGAGACTGACAACTTTCACTTGCATTTCCTTCAAAGTCCCAAATGGACTATAGGCTGCTCTCTCTTTGCAGCCAGACAGCTGGTGGTGAGTTTAACCAGAGGGTCACCAGCTTCAGGCCAGGGGCAAGCTTGAGAACACAAGGCCTTCACGGTGACCTCAGCTGACACAGGAATGGAACCTGTGCAGTTGGCATCACTGCATTGTAAACCAACGTGGGATAACTGCAGACTGAAGAGCAATTAAAGATGGCCGATAATTGCTGGCCAAGCTCACATCCCATGAATAAACAAACAATTGAAATGTCTTGCCTCATCTAAACAACATTGCAAACTCATCAAGATTGTTAAATTAATTTCCATTTAGTCAGTAACAATCTTTATTCCTATGACTTCGGTATAATAAAAAAACATTCATTCATTTCCAGTCAACCAATTAAATTTCCTTTACCATTTTGTCAACACTTAGAACAAAACCTTTCTTATGGGAAATCTAGATATAGAGTCTCTTTTTTTTAAGTGGAAGACACCAGCAGCATTCCAGAACTTCAAGAAAATGAGGGGGCAGAGGTGAGTGTACTGATCATCATTATGGAGAAGATACTGGAGAAGCTGAAAGGTCTGAAGTTGGAGAAGTCACCTGAACCGCATAGACTATACCCCCAAGTTCTAATGGAGGTTGCTGAGGAGACTGTACAGGTATTGATGGTCATCTTTTAGGAATCACTGGAGTCAGGAAGGGTTCCAGAGGACTGGAAAATGGCTAATGTAACAGCCCTGTTTAAGAAAGGAGGGAGGCAGAAGACAGGAAACCATTGGGTGGTTAGCCTGACCTTGGTCATTTGTAAGATTTGAGAGTCCATTAACAAGGATGAGACTGTGGAATACTTGAAAGTGCGTGGTAAAATAGGGCTGAGTCACCATGACTTTTCCAAGGGGAGGTCATGCCTAACAAATCTGTTAGAATTCTTTGAAGAGGTAACAAGCAACTTAGGCAAAGGAGAGCCAGTGGACATGATCCATTTGAATTACCAGAGGCCTTTATCAACATGTTGCATAGGAGACTGCTAAATAAGAACCCATTGTGTTAGGCCAAGGTACTGACATGGACAGAGAATTGGCTAACTGGCAGAAGGCAGAAAGCAGGGATAAAGGGGTCTTTCTCAGGATGGCAGGGGTCAGTGCTGGGATAACAGCAATTCATGTTATACATTAACAATCTGGGCAAAGGAACGGGGGGCATAGTTGCTCAGTTTGCAAATGGCAGAAAGATAGATGGAGGGACAGGTAGTGCTGAGGAAGTAGGGAGTCTGCAGAAAGATGTGGACAGGCTAGGAGAGTGGGCAAGGAAATGGCAGGTGGAATACAGTGTTGAAAAGTGTGATGGCATGCACTTTGATAGTAAGAACAGGAGTGTAAACCATTCTCTAAATGGGGAAAAGGTTTTAGAAATTTGAAGTATAAAGGGTCTTGGGAGTCCTAGGATTCTCTTAAGGTTAACATGCAGGTTCAGTTGGCAGTTACGATGGCACATGCAATGTTAGCATTCATTTCGCGAGGACTAGAATACAAGAGCAGAGATGTACTGCTGAAGCTGTATAAGGCTTTGGCCAGACTGCATTTGGACCTGTAGTTTTGGGCCTGTACCTAGGATGTGTAAGCGTTGGAGGGGGTCCAGAGGAGGTTCACAAGAATGATCCTGACAATGAAGGGCCTGTCATATGACGAGTGGTTGAGGACTCTGGGTCTGTACTCAATAGAGTTTAGAAGGATGAGGGGGGCTTCTGATCGAAACTTATAGAAAATTGAGGGGCCTGGATACAGCAGATGTGGAGAAAATGCTTTCCGCAGTGGGAGAGACTAGTGCCCAAGGACACAGCATCAGAATGAAGGGGTGAACCTTTAGACTGGAGACGAGGAGGAATTTCCTCAGCCAGAGGGTGGTGAATCTGTAGAACTCAGCGCCACAGAGGGCTGTGGAGACCAAGTCATTGAGTGTATTTAAGACAGAGGTAGATAGTTTCTTGAAATTTAAGGAAATCAAGGGTTATGGAGAAAAGGCAGGAGAGCAGGGTTGAGCAATATATCAGTTATGATCGAATGGCAGAGCAGAATTGATGGGCTTAATGGCCTATTTCTGCAGCTATATCTTATGATCTCTTCTGAAATTTCTGTAACTATTTAATCATTCTATTTTGACAGCGAATTTATTAAATCACAGGCAACACTTTATGAAAAGTGACTTATTTCCTTCTAGCCCAAAGTATGGTTTGACAGAACAAAAACACATGCTTATGTTAGAAAATAACTTATAGTTATTCACTGAATTGTTTTATGTTCTTTAAAAGTTCCATTAGTTTAGGATGAGACTGGATATTTTTGCAACGATAACAAAAATCTGCTTACAGCTGAGAATGTATAACATGAAGTTTTTTCTGAATAAATCAATAGAACCTTAGCTAGCCAAGTGATAATTCTTTACAGGGGAATGGCATGATTGACAGTTTTAAATGTTGGAGATCAGTTCAGGAAGGTTAAAAGGGCTGAGAGATGGCAATGTGTTATTGCAAAGGCCAACGAGATTGAACTGAGGTGATAATTAGACAGGATAGGGACAGATCAGGACTGAGTTGAAAAAGGTGGGGTAGTGACAGGGGCTTTGAAAAGAACTTTTCTGATATTGCCAGCGTATGAAACAATGGGCATTGAGTTGCTCATACATTTTCCCACTTTTGCTGTTAAATGAATTGGTGTGTTTCTCTAATTGATATCTCACCTTTTTCATAAGAAAAATGAAAACACTAAACAGTAGCAGAAAATGGTCTATACTTTGTTCATTTTTCTCAGACTATTCAATGGTAAAAACATCTGGATAATGACTCAAATCATTATTTGATTTGTTTGTACTTCATCTCCAGGGACAATCAGAAATTTCTACTGCCCAAAAAGTAATGCCCATTTCCTAAAGAAACTGTAATAGTTAATAGTATTTTGACTGTACAGAAATAAATTAACTGTTAATGAAGTGTGGGGCTGGAGGAACGCAACAGGCCAGGCAGCAGAGGAGCAGGAAAGCTGACGTTTCGGGTCAGGACCCTTCTTCAGAATTTTCTCCATGTCCAACAGGCAAAGGAGTTGTGATTACATAGGCAAATCAGTCACGATAGATATGCAGTCCGAATATTCACATTTTATTACAACAGTAGCTAGTTTCAAAATGTGCGTGACAGTGCCCGACTGTTCAGCACTGGAACCATCTAGATGCTCTCTAACCAGTGCACTTGTTGTGCATTGATAATTAAAAAATTTGGCTTTATTATACTCGCATGCATGAACAGCTATTGCTGTATTCAAGTGCAGTAAGCATTTACCCCAGATGCAAAAGTCTCCAACATTATTCAATACGCAAGAGTACAATGGATTCAGGAAATCAAAGAACACTTTACTGCATTAGTCATGTCACATGAACACCATGCCAGTGAAGGCATGCCTACTGCAAAGCTACAGATAATAACGAGACTAGTTTCAAAAAAATGCGCGGTAGCTATGATTCTAGTGAGGCTGCTGAAATGCAGCCATAATTCTTTGCAAGAAATTTGTCAAATATTTCACCCAATATCCTTTGGAACTTATAGATACAAATCAGCCCTGACTGTCATTCCCCAGCTGTCACTGACCACCCACTGCATAAAAACCAGGAAATCTATATTTTCATCCTCAAACCGTTCAAGGTTATTGCTTTCCTGTTCCTTTGCAGCTGGTCTATTTATTTACATGTTGCTTACAAAGTGTTCTTTTATCATTTTGTACAACTTGGTGCTTATGATTAGACACAATGTGTAGTGCTGTGCCTATAATCTAACTAATTTTTGCTAAAATGTATTTAATTGTATCTAATATAGTTCTTATTTAAGTGGTCCTTCACTGTAGCTGACATTCACAACAATTGACATTCACATCAATTTGGAAGAGACTGACAACATTCCATAAATTGGGTCATCTGCTTACAGCATCTGGTTATAAAGAAGTTGGGCAAATTTACTTTGTTTTAAAACACATTAATCAAACATAACTTCTTTCCAAAATATTTTCTGTGAAAACAAAGAGAAGTTCAAAAATCTTCAAGTGTAATAGAGGCACTGATCAATCCTTCCTTGGGTAATGGAAGCTATGTCAGGGTTTGTCAACATGACACCTCTGTTCAAGGAAGTAAGAAACCAATTAACGTTAGACTAGTCAGTCTAACATTGACAATGGGTTAGCTTCTAGAGGTCACAATACGGAAAAAGAAATTCTCACCTACAAACATACGGATTAATTAAGGGCAGCCAAAATGGATTTGTAAAAGGCAAGTTGATTCTTGACGAATTTAGTAGAGTTGTTTGAGGAAATTAGGTGAATGTTGTGCACAGAAGACAACTGAAAAAGTGTGCCATGTAGAGGCCTGTTGATGAAAGTTAAGGTACACAGCATTAAAGGGAGTGTGTCAGGATTGGTATGAAGTTCATAAGAAAACAGTAGTGATATTAACAGATGTTGTTCAGACTGGAAAACTGAAAATGCTAGTCTCTCCCTTGTACCTCTGTCAGGCCCATTTATATATTAAAGATCTTATATCTGTGTTAATTTCCTATCAACTTTTTCATTATAAATTCCCACAATGAAAGTGACATATATAAACGTCACATGTTGTAAGGACATCCTCTCCCCAGTGGATACGTTGCAGTACTATCACTGTTGGAAACATTCGAATATAGCAATGAAAAGATTACATAGGCAGTTTCCATTTCACGTGAGATATGGGAATTTATGGTAGGAATATAAAAGGGTAAAACATATGATTTTAAGATGGAGACTGAATTACATCTTCAAAGCAAGTTTTAATAATTCCTCACCCTGTCGCCCTGGAAAGAGGAGAAACAGGTTACACTATTCCATGACATAACACATTGAACATTTGTTGTGCAGTGCCAGTTCATTAGACCACCCATACTTGAAGAAATTTGAAATGAACTAAATTGGCGACTTAATAACTTACTTGATCAAGTGTATTTTTCTCATGACAATCATTGGAAAGTCAACTTCAAAGTATTTTTTTGGAAGCAAGTTTTGATCCTGGAAAAATAAATTACCGTGTAATGGCAGATAAACAGAAAATTAAGAGAACTTTTTGAATAGCTTCACTTCAAGACGCTGCTGAAATCAGACAAACAACACGCATCTGCTTCTGGTTTTCTCCCACCGGTTTTACTTCTTATTTCAGGCTAATTTCAATAAGCGGATCTCCTACAGTTTGAAACAACTTTAAATATGAAATAAGTTACACACTTACAGAAAGAAAGTTCTCCAGAAAAGCCCGTGTTTTCTACACTTCATATTCCACTTTCTAAGAACATTTTAAACGTTAGTTTATTTTTACACTACCATTTAGGATCATTTCAAGTAGTCCAACATGACCGAACTAAAACATGCACTACTGAGTACATTCTCAAGGGACAGAACCCCAGTACAAATGATCAATTTAAACTGAAGCTCTATGTCAGTTACATGAAAATTTGACCTTCATGGTTAATGATACAAAGATATGCTGCAATGACCAATTGAAGCCAATTTTAAATTTACTTGCGATTCAAAGCTAATTCATCCATTATTTCCATATCAAAACACTCCCATTTGCTGCATGGTGGAGCTCTGCCAGCAGGAGGCAACAGCATAGTGGCAGTGTCACTAGACTAGTAATCCAGAGGCCCACAGTAATGTTCTGAGGACATGGGTGACAACTGGTGACATTTTAATTAAAAGCTAACCATTGCTAATTGAAAAACCCATCTGCTTTACCGATGTCCTTTAGGGAAGGAAATTTGCTGTCCTTAAATGGTCTGACTTACATGTTGTGGATTTGGAGTGGAGAGCCAACAGCAATCTGGTTGACTCTTAACTGACTTCCTAGGCCATTTCAAGGACAAACAGTTGAAGGGCAATTAGGGAAGGACAACAGATTTCTTAGGAAATCAAATTTTATAGGTAAAGGGCAAGAGTGGAATACAAACCTGGATGAGGGCGTAGAAGGATGGGTTAGTAAATTTGCGGATGACACTAATGTCGGTGGAGTTGTGGATAGTGCGGAAGGATGTTGCAGGTTACAGAGGGACATAGATAAGCTGCAGAGCTGGGCTGAGAGGTGGCAAATGGAGTTTAATGTAGAAAAGTGAGAGGTGATTCACTTTGGAAAGAGTAACAGGAATACAGAGTACTGGGCTAATGGTAAGATTCTTGGTAGTGTGGATGAGCAGAGCGATCTCGGTGTCCATGTGCACAGATCCCTGAAAGTTGCCACTCAGGTTGATAGGGGTGTTAGAAAGGCGTACTGTGTGTTAGGTTTTATTGGTAGAGGGATTGAGTTTCGGAGCCGTGAGGTCATGTTGCAGCTGTACAAAACTCTGGTGCAGCCGCACTTGGGGTATTGCGTACAGTTCTGGTCGCCGCATTATAGGAAGGATGTGGAAGCATCGGAAAGGGTGCAGAGGAGATTTACCAGGATGTTGCCTGGTATGGAGGGAAGGTCTTATGAGGAAAGGCTGAGGGACTTGAGGCTGTTTTCGTTAGAGAGAAGAAGGTTAAGAGGTGACTTAAGAGAGACATACAAGATGATCAGAGGATTAGATAGGGTGGACAGCGAGAGCCTTTTTCCTCGGATGGTGATGGCTAGCACGAGGGGACATAGCTTTAAATTGAGGGGTGATAGACATTGGACAGATGTAAGAGGTAGGTTCTTTACTCAGAGAGTAGTAAGGCGTGGAATGCCCTGCCTGCAACAGTAGTGGACTCGCCAACTTTAAGGGCATTTAAATGGTCGTTGGATAAACATATGGATGATAATGGAATAGTGTAGGTTAGATGGGCTTCAGATTGGTTTCACAGGTTGGTGCAACATCGAGGGCCGAAGGTCCTGTACTGCGCTGTCATGTTCTATGTTCTATGTTCTAAGTAAAAGATAGACCATGAGTGTACTGAATGGCAAAACAGGCTCAAATGGTCTATTGCTATTCCTATGCTTAATAGTTCCTTAATTCACTACTTTATTTCTTGGTAACCATCGTACATTGATCTCCCTCAAAAGTGGAAACAATCTGGGTTTACTCTAGAAAAACCTTCATAATTTTAAAGATTCAAGTTAGGTCACCCCAAGGCCTCGATTTTCAAAGATAAAGGAAAATGAGACCAGGTCTATTTTTCATTTCCTGACAGGTAGAACCTCTCAGTTCTTGTGTGATCCTTAAATCATTTTGGTACCTTTTCCAATACCTTTATACCCTTTCGTCATACGTCGACCAGAATGCACATTGCTTTCTAAGTGTAACCTAACTAAGGTTAAATACTAGTTTAATATACCTCATTAGCTTTTCAAATCTATGCTTCTAATCATATGATCTTCTTATTTTTCCTCAAGAGTTATACCTCAATTACCTATTTAGAAATTTGTCAATTTTATGCTTATTCTGCAACACATGATATTGCCCATTACAGCTTTTTTTATAAATCGAAGAATTCTGATTAAGATCATCCTTCGTCATTATAACCAATTTAGCAAACTTTTGAATGGAAATATACTACTCAGAGTACATCATGGGCTGTTACTCAGACAACTATGAAGAATCTTATTTATAATACCCAAGAAGACAGGCACAATTGTGCAGGAACAATTTAACATGAGTCTATGAGTCATCTTCATCACAGAAACAGCTCAATAATACTTGCCAGGCAGTAAATCTCAATGATTCAAAGCCCATAAAGTGAAAGAATTTTCAATATTTCTCAGCAAAAATACAATCCCTTCTGTCTTCAGGCTCAGAGATAAATGTTCACACTTACCAATGTGCAATACTCAACTGCACGTCCAAACACTGGTATTGTTAACTTGCAGTGGCGTACAATTTAACGTATTCTATCTTGTCAAAATTTAAAGAATGCCTCAAAAATGCATTAATTTTAAAATTTTTCATGATTACTGTAAAGTGAGTTTTACTTGAAGCACATGCGTGTGTTTGAACACACAGCAAGTTATTTTGGGATTTGAAAGCAGAGAAGTTGAAATCTGGTTTCAAAAAATATGAAATAAAAACATAAGCTAGAGACGTTCACCAGGTCTGGTAGCACCTGCAGAAACAGAACCAGCATTAACATTTCAGATTTGTGATCTTAACAGACAAAATGGCTCATGAAAGGTCACATACACTGCTTCTCTCTCCAGATGCTACCGGAGGTTCTAAGCATTTCTAGCATTAAAGCTATGCTATCACCACATGGTCTTGCAATACTGCTATAAGATTCATTTCACCTCTTAGAGTAAAAGATAAACTATCTTCCAATGCTAAGCAAGCTAACCAGTGCAAAACCAATATATTAGTAAATTGATGAGGTTCAATTATCTAAGGTGCAACATATCCCAACATCAACAAAAAGCAATTTCAGAAAGACTCAAAGATTTGGTCCAACATTTTTAATCAGGCTCAGTCAAATTTCCAGCATAAGAACTAGCCCCATGCAAACAAGAAATTAACATAATGACGCTTTTTTTGCTATGATCAGAAAATGTAATTTCTTCTCAGGAAATATTAATTTTCATGAGCACTGCATAGGTACGCAGATGTATCTAGTGCAGTGGTAATGCACTCTGATGGAGAAACAATAGAAAATAAAGGGTCCTATTCAAAAAGGTGTGCAGGAGCAGAGATACCTGGGTTTACATGAACGTAAGTCATGAAAAAATACAGGACAGATCGAGCTGTTAATGAAGTACACAGTATTCTAGGCTTCATAAAAGGAGCATAGAGTACAAGACTAAGGAGGTTATGATAAACGTATACAAGACCTGGTTAGATCTCAGCTGGAGTATTATGTAGAGTTCTGGACCACATTATAGGATGGATAGGAACACAACGGAGAAGGTGCCAAAGAGGTTTAAAGACAGGTCCAAGGATGAGCCACATCCGTTGAGGATGAATTAAGGGTCGTGATTGTATTATCATATTACTGCACTGGATTATAAGTCAATTTTACCTTGAGTCTCCAGAAAGTTGTGTCCAAGCCAGCACCGAGGTTTATAACCTGGCAATTGCAGTTAGTTTTCTTTATGAAGGCATCCAGCAATATATTCACAGCTTTTACACGAGCATAATAACCTATGAGCAAAACAACACCATTAATAGCCCTCGTGCACATCAGCTGGTAAAGGGGAAAGTTAGAAACTGGCAGAGTCACTGTGGTCAACCAATTGGTGATACTCACAATGTGGGCGTACACAGGAAGGCAAGCCATGAATAAAATATCAGAGATCTATCATGCAACCATTGAGTCAATTAAAGGACAGGAGAAGGAGCCTTTTCAAGATTTGGAGAGGAGGGGTCGAAACTGGTACAATCAAAATATTCAAAAAAATAAAATTCAGGCATATATAATACAGATGAAGTACACTTTTGTTTTCCAGTGCATTAGTTGTAAATATAGTAAGTCAAAAAAAAATGTGCATTGTAAGTGGATTCCTTACATCTGGAGTTCTTAACCTCAAACGTCCTGAAGGAAAGGTTCAGTGTTAAAACAAGGCACTATTCCTTAGAAAGTAAAAGGAAAAGTGAGGGATTGAGCTAGTCACCACAGTTTTCAAAGTTATCCCATTCCCCAAATGTAGGAGGAATGCTTGTATTCAGCAGAAATTGTGAAAATATTTTAAGAACAACTTCAGTAAAACCTCCAAATACTTCAACAGCTCAGCACCTTTATCCACTCAGTAGCTAAGCTAGAGTTCAGGAAGATCTGATACTTAGTCTATCTGTTCTAAATTAGCTAATATCATACATGTGCACAAATTGGTCCTGTATGTCTAATCTAGGAAGGGAATATTAACCAGGGTTTCTACTCTTGATCACTAACCCAGCTGAAAAAATGTTGTTTTTAAAAACAAGGACATGACATGGGCTGCCTTGCGATGCTTCACTCTGCTGGCATCTTACTATTGAGACTCGCGAATGAATGACTGCTTCCAATATCCTTGGAGCTGAACGCACATGAGGAGCCAACATGTTCAGGGAATGAGCATAGACAATTCGAAACACACAACAAGAAGCAAAATAATGTAGTACGAAAAGATTCAGGCAAAATCAGCAACATGTGGTAAAAACAACAATGTCCTATGTTTGAGATACATGCGTGAAACACATGTACTTTTGCGCAACTTCATGGCATAATAACGTAACAACTTTCAATCTGGTTCAAAATATTACTCTAGAAAGTTGGTTAGAGAAAAGGTGCTCGGTCATTGTTTGAAGAAGTTTGGCCAATAAATGAACATCAGCTTCATATGTAGATCCTTTCATTTTGTCAAGTGTCTGTTCAGAGTGCTCTCCCAGCACCAGCATTCCTTCTAATTTTTCTTCCAGTAGCTCGGGCCTGAGCATGGCATAGCATTAGTCAGAGTTATAGAGATGTACAGCACACAAACAGATCCCTTCAGTCCAACTCGCCCATGCTGACCAGATTTCCCAAATTAATCTACTCCCATTTGCCAGCATTTGACCCATATCCCGCTAAACCTTTCCTATTCATGTATCCATCCAGATGCCTTTTAAATGTTGTAATTGTATCAGCCTCCGCCACTTCCTCTGGCAGCTTGTTCCATACAAGCACCACCTTCTGCATGAAAAAGTCACCCCCTAGGTCCCTTTTAAGTCTTTCCCCTCTCATCTTAAATCTATGCCCTCTAGTTCTGGACTTTCCTACCCTGGAAAAAGACCTTGGCTATTCACTCTATCCATGCCCCTCATGATTTATAAACCTCTAAGGTCACCCATCAGCCTCTGATGCTCCAAGGGAAAGTAGTCCAGGGAGAGTTTTCATCCTCTCCCTATTGCTCAAACCCTCCAGTCCAGGCTACATCCTTTTGAATTTTTTCTGAACCCTTTCAAGTTTCACAACATCCCTCCCATAGCAGGGAGACCAGAACTGAATCAGACCTCAATGCTGTGATCGCCATGCAGACACTGATCACTGCGCATGCTCAGCAGCACAGTTTCAAGGGAATGTTGTCCATCATGTTTCTTGTCTTCAGCATCCCACTTATATTTGTGCATATCGACAAATTAGGAGCAAAAGCTGCTCTACCATTTAATAAAACCTGGCTGATTTGTTCACCTTATAAATTCCACATTCCCAAGTAACCACTCTAAACTTAACAGCACCAAATCTAAGAGAATAGATTGTAAAAGATTAGGCATCCCCTGACGGTTCACAGTGCCTGCAAGCAGCAAGCCCTGAGTTATTAGAGCATAAATAACTTAGGTCTGTACTGGGCTGGCTTATTTCAACTGCAGGTCGCTACAGACTCCATCTTTGGCCTTTATTTGGCAAGGAAGCAAAAAATAAAAATCAGCCTGCATTATTGGCTCCTCCTCAGTGTATTCCACTGATGCTGTTCGCAGCTAAACAGACAAATATTTGCTATCCGAGGTCTCAAGTAAAAACAGCCTCTTGGATAGTGAAAAAATTCCTTCCTGTGCCCATGGAAATGACTTCAGCTTGACAGCATCTACAGTCCTTTAAATGAGAGTAGGAAATATTAGAAAAAGGTAAGAGAAGACATAGAAAGGAAAGAGGAAAAAAGCTGCTACAAAGATGCAGGACTTACCTCTGTTGATTTCAGGAGCTTTCCTTTCATTTGGTTGCTTTATAAAATACTGTATGTAAGGGTCCTTCCAATAGTTCATACTGACTGCAAACCTACCAAACAGAAGACAGAACCAATGAAAAACAATGTTAAACTGACAGTAATTCAGCTTGTCCTGTTGATTCAGCTGTTGTAGCATTAACTGCACAATTAAGCAAGCTGCGTTAGGTTCCAAGGTAATTAGAAAAACTGCACTTTTACAAAACAAAAAATCTTTCTTTAAATTAAAAAGAAGTCTTCTCTGAATTGCATTCAGATGTACCTGTGATCCTGGGTGTTAAAAGGTAAGTTACATTTTGGAGGGTCAGGCTTATTCACAGTCTTACTCAAAGGGATTGCTATGTTAAAGAATTCAAAACAGATGCCAATTTGCACTTCCTTACACTGTGAAGTGTTCAGCCATAATGATGGTGCAAGGTTATTACACAGTTCAAAAGAGAAGTCTGAATCCACCTCAGGCAGAGGTACCACATGGAAGATCGACGCCAGCCTTCTCCTGAGTTTCCAGCGCTGGTCTTCAGACAATTCGATTCACTCCATGTGATACAAGAAAAAGCTGAGCACACTAGACTTGGCAAAGGTTAAGGGCCTTGTCAACCTCCCAGCTATAGCGCTGAAAACATGTATCTCACAACTAGCTGCACCCCAGTTAAGTTGTTCCAGCAGAGCTACAATACTGGCGCCTGACAACATGGGAAAATTGTCCAGGTGTCCTAACCTCGAAAAGCAAGACAAAATGCAAACTGATCAATTACTGCCCATCAGGCGACTGTAATTCACCAAAACAATGGAAGATGTCAACAACAGTGCTTTCAAGTATCAGTACTCATTCACCTAATGGTGGGGTCCTGGGGAGTGTTGCCAAACAGAGCTTGGAGTGCAGGTACATAGTTCCTTGAAGGTGGAGTCACAGGTCGACAAGATAGTGAAGGCAGCATTTGGTATGCTTGCCTTTATCGGTCAGTGCTTTGACTATAGCAGTTGGGAGGTAATATTGCAGCTGCACAGGCCACGTGGTTAGGCCGCTTTTGGAATACTGCATTCAACTGTGGTCTCCTTGCTGTAGGAAAGCTGTTAAATTTGAAAGGATGCAGAAAAGATTTACAAGGATGGTGCCAGGGCTGGAGGATTTAAGCTATAGGGAGAGGCTGAATAGGCAGGGGTTATTCTCCCTGGAGTATCGGAGGCTGATAGGCGACCTTACAGGAGGATTACAAAATCATGAGGAGCACAGATAGAGTGAATAGCCAAGGTCTTTTTCCAGGGTAGGAAAGTCCAGAACTAGAGGGCATCGGGTTAAGGTGAGAGGGGAAAGATTTAAAAGGGACCTAAGGGGCGACCTTTTTCATGCAGAAGGTGGTGCGTGTATGGAACAAGCTGCCAGAGGAGGTAGTGAAGGTTGGTACAATTACAACATTTAGAAGGCATCTGGATGGGTACATGAATAGGAAAAATTTAGAGAGATATGGGTCAAATGCTGGCAAATTGGATTAGATACATGCAGAATATCTGGTCAGCATGGATAAGTCAGACTGAAGGGTCTATATTTCCGTGTTGTACATCTCTAGGACTCTATATCCCCTTGACATTGTAAAGACTTTTCTTTTTATTTTTCTACATTTTTGGCTGTGATTTGAAGTGGGAAAAGGACTGGTTGACATCAAGGGACTGAGGAAGGAATTGCTATACTTCTTAAAAAGCAAACTACAAAACTCATTGTAAGTCATGTTTATACTGCTGCTTTATTGAAGTAGTGGGGAGGCTGTTGTCGATGGACCAGCACTGGGGGATGCGTACAAAGTGAAATTTGGTTGGCAACAATTTGCTGATCGGTTAGTGGAGTTGTGTCTCATTGCGGATACCAGAGGCCTGACAACATTGACTTGATTTGCCTGAGTAACTGAACGGCTTTCGGGTGTAAATGCTACAGGCAGCAGCCTTCAGACTACTACAAGGGTAGATGGTGTACCTTTCTCCCCAGTACAATGCCTAAAACCTGAAGAAAACCACGTTATGGCCCCTCACTAGTTATTGTAAATCATGGCTTTTAATCATAAACTAAAAAAAACTTTGCAGTTTTCGTGCCAGTCATTTTACACCTTCTGTGACAAAGCAAGATGAATCTAGAGACAAGAGATTGAAGAACTAGCAAGCAAAAAAAAAAAAAATCACTTCAGCAAACCTGTGGACTGGGATTATTGAACTGCGTACCAGGTTTCTTCCCTCTGCCACTGCATTTTTTTTGTCAGCATAAGGAAGCGAGGTTTAGAGGTGGGTTATAATTTTAAACTAGTTGAAATAAGTGTTGTCAGTTCATAATAGTTTACCTGTGATTAGAAGTGATTTATTTGTAATAAATACTAGATCTTATTAAGCACAGAAACCTGGTCCATACTTTCCGTTAGTCTGGGTCTATCCGATAGACAAGTTGGTGATTTTGTGTACATTGATAAAATGTTTAACTTTTCTGATGTCTCCAAGAATAGGACTTGACCAGTGCTACCCCAGTGAGACATGACAATGTTCATTGGCATTATAAACAAAATCTTAAAAGGGTTACCAATCATTAGAAACTGAATTTAACTAGCTTTATCAAAAAAGTAGCTCCAATAGGACAGAGGCTCGAATTCTGTGTCAAGTAACTCACTTCCTAACATCCCACCTTCTAATAATAAATAAATCAGGATTGTGATAGAAAACCCCTCACTTGCTTGGGCAAATGCTGCTTCAACACCACAAACATCGATATTGTCCAGAACAACGGAACTGTTTAATTGGCACACTATCCAGCCTGTTGCATAGTCACACTTCACTACCAGCACACAGCAACGTGCACACAGCAACATGCATCATCTACAAGGTGCATGCCAGCAAATTGCCAAGTCTCCTCCAACAGGATCTTCCAAACATGAGATCATTGGGAAAGACAAGAGCAGAAACTACATAAAACTGCCAGATCCCCATATAGTCACAAATCAACTTCGAACCGTGTCACCATTCTATCAATTGGTCAAAATCCTGGAATGCAGTACCAACTAGTACTTTTAGATAAAATACACGCCCAAGGACTGCAGTAGTAAAAGGCAATAGTTCACAACCAACCACACGAGATGAGGTGGAGGCAATAAATGCTGGACTTACCAGCAATGAGGTCACTTCCCAGTACTGAATTAAATAAAGCTCACCATAAACACAATACAACCACATCCTGCACCATGCAACATGTAACAAATTTTCACACACTATAGTTTGCAGATATACCCTGTACCAATACTTTAGTAGCTCAGCAACTCCTACCTTTTACATACTGTTGCATCATCACATGTGGAGCGGACTGCTTCATCGGCTGTGTCATCAGAGCCAGTGAAAGAATGGTTGGTAGCCATCAGAATCTCACACTGCAAGGATAGCAAATATTGCACCAGTGTAAATTGAGAAGATAACACCTACCTTGCACACATTCAATCACCCTTAAGCAAATAAAAAGTATTTAACTACAGTGTCAGCTAATTATTTAAACTGTGCTCTAACAGACAACATTTAACATTTATATATTTGTAATATTTGCCTGTTACTCATAGATTTCCAAACATAACGGTTGCATTTCTCTACAATTACCGAAAAGCCATTTGCTCTTTTAAATTAAGTGTCGTTCAAGAATTATTTTAAAGACTGCTTTGTTGAAAAAAATGCAAAGAAATTATTAAATTAGTTATGTTAAAAGTTAGGTAGCTTAGGTTAAACAGATTTTAAGTGATACCAGATTAGGTTAGTAAAATTTTGGAGAGTTAGACGCTAATAGAACATAACACAATGTATCATGAAGTTAGAATGGTGCGACAAGCTTAAGATTCAATTAAAACCATGTGCCTGAGGCTGCTCAATGATCCTCAATAAAGTGCATTGAAGGCTGTAGGGTTTGTGGGTGCAACACTAGCGAACCCAAACGCTGTCACCATCTGCTAATGTCTACATTCCTTCCCTAGGACTTTTGCAGATAGTAATATAAGAAAGTAACACCTACACTTCCTGCCTACGTAGAAAGGCTACATCGACATTGCAACAACGCAGCTTCTGATTGGCCACATCCGCGACGGATGGGACCATCTCATTGGTCGGTCTGGTCTGGGCCGTGTTGATCGGTGCAGCGTTCGTGCCAGGTGGGCAACGCTTCCGGGTTTCAATGGGGCAGCGTGTAGTCCAGTAAACAGCGGAGAACAAGTGGTTTGAGTGGATGCAAATTTAGAATGCTATTGAAAATTGAAATTTGGTGCATAATTTTGGTTAAGGGATACAAGAGATTTGTCTACGCCGGCATGCTTCAAAAACGGGACATTTGAAAGGCTGAGTGAAATCGCGAGCCTTTTATTTTCTGATGAAGGGTTTAGGCCCGAAACGTCAAGTTTTCCTGCTCCTATGATGCTGCTTGACCTGCTGTGTTCATCCAGCCCCACGCTTGTTATCCCCTTTTATTCTTCACCTTGGCCACATCCAATATAAATTTCCCCATGATTCTGCAATCTTCTAGACCTCCTGTATGATCCTATAGATTATGTGGTAATCTTATTAAAATCTATTAGATTCTGAAGCAGTTTACAAGGTAGAGACTGATAGAGCTTTCCGAACCTTTTATTATCAGTAGCCTCTTTTTGAACCTAAAAATTTGCCATTAACTTCAGGATTTTTTAAAAACATCTTTTCACTGGCTTTCTTTTTGTCGTAGGAGCCTGGCTCCCATTTTGTCAGTTAAGCCCGGTCCATCATTTTAACAATATAAGAATTTAGGAACCCCACAGCTGTTAAACCTCCCATTGGACCTTCATGGCAATCATTGCCTCAAGTCTTGTGTACCCAAGACCCATAGTTTGGTAAGCCTTGTACTATGAGCTTCTTTCTCCGGACTGGAATCTAGAACTCAGGAACATAAATCTCAGGCTAAAGGGTCCATCATTTGGAACTGGCAAGAAATGTATTTGCTCAATTGTTACGAATCTATCTATCTACCTAGAGTGTTGTGGAGATACCCGTCAATTAATTTATCTAAGGTTGACATAGATCGTTGATCTCTCTAAAATACAAAGAATGTGGAAATAGGGCAGGAAGGTGGATTGGAAGCTGAAGGTCAGCCATACATTTGAGATGCAACCACTATCCAAGATAGCACAATTAAATGAATACACTTATTACCAGATTGAAGCTTCATGTGGCCAGAACAACTCCCCCAGCCAATCTGTATCATTATCTTTAACCTCCCAGATTTCTGTGTCATTCATCACTTCATTTTGCTTTAGGCAATGTAATCACAAGGATATTTTGATTCAACATCTGAAATATCTGTTAACAGTTACCAAAATACTTTGCTTTTTATCTTACCTATGTTAAAAAGTTTAAGGGCCAAGGCCATACCTGTTTACTGTTTGGTAAGGACGTTACCTGTGTGCATATATCCACTGATTTTACCACTGGTCATAAGCTTCGGATTCAGAGAACATGGGTGTGAAATCGTGCCCTGCCAATTTACACTTGCTTGCAGACATTTTTATAAAAGTGTCTCAATCTTTTGTCTCAAAAATATTTCTAAGTTTCCAATCTTCAATGTTAGGCAACCATCCTCTGCTGCCATGTTAATTCAATGCCAAACCTGACAGTATAAGGTGATTCTAGATGCCATTCCTTTTCCTCGTTAATAGGTTTATATACAGAATGCTGTGCTACAAATAGCTAGCTCTTAACTACTAAAACACCAGTTTCCCAGGGGTCTCTGTTTATAGGTGCGGTAGATACATAAATAGGTTATTGAGATTATGGATATACTGGTGAAGGGCATTGGTTAGTTAACATGCAATTGACATATGATAGAGGTAGAAAGAGGGATAAAACTCTGCAGGCAGAATTTAGGGAACTAACGTGCGGGACCATAGAGGAAGTAAGCTCTGTAATTCTCCTAGTGCTACATACGAGTGAGTATAGAAATAGGAAAATAGAGTAGATCCATGAGTGATTCGATACATGATGCAGGACTGAAGGCTTTTGGTTCTTGGGACATTGGGATAAGTCCATGGGTGATGGGATTTGTACAGGCTGCATTGATTGAATTTGAATGGAACGATGACCGTTGCCCTAAGGGAGCAATTTATTAGTGCTATTGGGAAAGATATTAACTGGTGCGGGAATGGCAACTAGAGGGACAACACTAGAGAGGTAAAACAAGATGCACAAAGAATTGTGAGAGACAGATAATACCAGAGTACAAAACAATTTAGGAGGGGTCAGAGTCAGAGATAATGGAATAAAGTCTGAAGTAGATTTCCAGTGTTTTCGTTTGGATACATGAAACATAGTGGGTTTGGTGAGCTGCAGGCACACTGGTATACAGGACAATAACGTTGTGACAATAATGAAGTCCTGGTTCAAAAAAGTTTGGTTACTTTGGATGCAAGGTGTTGAGATAGGAAAGAAAAGATAAGGGGATCCTGTATTACCTGAGGATGCAATTATGTTGCTGGAGAAAGAGGTTGTCCTTAAGAGGTCAAAGACAATTATTTGATTAGAGCTGAGAAACGATTTTCCATACACTAATGAGTGCATTTTGTAGTACTCCAAGTAGTGGGAAAGAGAGTGGAACTAATTTGCAAGGAAGTTGCAGAGAAATGTAAAAACTTTGAAGTATTCATAATGGGGAATTGAATTATCCTAATGCAGACTGGAATAGTCCTAGTCTTTACGTGAGGGTTACAAAGAAGCATGATTTGTTAAAATCTGTGTAGGATAATTTCATGAGATAACAAGGTGTAGAGCTGGATGAACACAGCAGGCCAAGCAGCATCAGAGGAGCAGGAAAGCTGATGTTTCGGGCCTAGATCCTTCTTCAGAAATGGGGGAGGGGAAGGGGGTTCTGAAATAAATAGGAAGAGAGGGGGAGGTGGATAGAAGATGGATAGCCGAAAAGATAGGTGGACAGGAGACAGACAGGTCAAAGAGGTGGGGACGGAGCCAGTAAAGGTGAGTGTAGGTGGGGAGTTAGGGAGGGGATAGGTCAGTCAAGGGAGGACGGACAGGTCAAGGGGGTGGGATGAGGCTAGTAGGTGGGAGATGGGGGTGGGTCTTGAGGTGGGAGGAGGGGATAGGTGGGAGGAAGAACAGGTTAGGGAGGCGGGGACAAGCTGGGGCCCCACCCCCATCCCCGACCTCCTAGCCTCATCCCGCCCCCTTGACCGCCTCATCCCGCCCCCCTCATTTTCAACTGGAAGCAGGTCATGTCTATTGACTGTACCTCAGCTGGAATGGAGATTGAATTCCATGCCACTAGTGTTAATCTGATCCATGCTCTAGCTGTCTAAGCAACTGAATAACCAGTTAACCAACCCCCTCTGGAATATGAGATAACACAGTGTGGAGCTGGAGGAACACAGCAGGCCAGGCAGCATCAGAGGAGTACGAACGTTGACGTTTCGGGTTGGGACCCTTTCTGAAGAAGGGTCACCACCCAAAACGTCAACTTTCCTACTCCTCTGATGCTGTCTGGCCTGCTGTGTTCCTCCAGCTCCACACTGTGTTATCTCTGACTC
>JAHRHZ010000022.1:26834092-26891492 GCA_024137785.1 Ginglymostoma cirratum | reverse complement strand
CTGGCCTGCTGTGTTCCTCCAGCTCCACACTGTGTTATCTCTGACTCCAGCATTGGCAGTTCTTACTGCCCCTCTGGAATATGTCAGGTTGATGACACAAGTGAGATCTAGGCTGTATATAAGAAATACAGAAATAAAGACAGAAGAGATGAAAAGAGACTAGCATCCAGCATAAGAGATAATATACAAGGAGACCCGAATTTACGAACCTTCAACTGATGAACTCTCATATTTATGAGTGAGATCCCACGCACGGTTGTATTAATATTAACTTCAGAGATTCGACAAGCTAGCGTGTCCTTTTACTTACAAATCACGATTTTATATTGTCCTGTATTATGTTCTGACTTGCATACAAATTGATTTACAAACATACTCAAAAACAGAACCCATTCACAAGGCGGGGACTGCCTGTAAAATCACATAGTAAAAGGCAGATAAAAGGAGTGGGTAGGGCCGATTAGGGACCAGAAAAGGAGATGTGTGCATTGACGCAGATGGCATGGCTGAGGTAATAAATGAGTTCTTAGTACATCTCTTTATCAAGGAAGAAGGTACTGTCTAGGTCATGGTGAGTGAGCAAGTAAAGAATACACAAGAAAGATTTGAAATTAATATAGAGGATATATGGATAGGATGGTTATATTCATCAGGGCGGAATGAGATGAATTGGAAAGACAAAGAAAAAAAGTTGAAATTGCATATGTACTTGCCATAATCTTTCAATCCTCTTAAGTTACAGGAATCCTGCCTGAGGACTGGAGAATTGCAAGTCTTTAAATCCTTATTTCAAAGAAGATATACTGTAAGGATAAGCTCATCATCTACAGTTTAATCCAGCAAAATGTTGATGAGGGTAATGTGGTTAATATGGTGTACATGGATTTCTAAAGAGTATTGAATAAGTGCCACTTAACAGGCTTATCAGCAAAGGTGGAACAGATTGCATGAAAGGACAGCAACATCATAGAATTGGTTGAGTGACAGGAAAGAGAGATTAGTGGTGAGGGGTTGTTTTTTGGACTGGGTATAGGTAAATTCTGGGATTCCTCAAGGGTTGCTATTAGTGCCATTGTTTTTCTTGATTTATATGAGACATGGATGTGTAGACCACAATTTCAAAATTTGCAGATAACAAAATCTTGGAAGAATTGTGAACTGTGTGATAAACTTCAAGTGGGTATGGACAGGCTGTGCAATGGTGATGTATGGCAGAGAAACTTTAATTCAGAGAAATGTAAAGTAATATATTAGAATGAATGAGGAGAAGTAATATAAAAAAAACCCTGAAAAGATACAATTCTGTAGCAGATGAAGAAGCACAGGGGCCTCTGGGTGTATTTGCAAAATTTGTTCAATGTAGCCAGGCGTGGAAAGAAAGCGATTAAGAAGATATTTGGGAACCTGTGTTTTATAAATGAAGACGTAGAATGCAAAAGCAAGAAAGTTAGAGTAAATATTTATAAAACACTGGTTTTACATCAACAAAAGTGTTGTGTTGTGTTCTGTGGCATCTTTAAAGTTAATATTAATACACCAATGTGTGGGATCTCGTTCGTAAGTACGAGAGCTCATAAGTTGAAAGTTTGTAATTTGGGGACTCCTTGTATACTATCTCTAATGCTGGATGCTCGTCTCTTCTCATATATAGTAGAGATGTAAAGGCATTGGAGAGAGTGTAGAAAAATTTACCAGAATGATTTCAGATTTGAGAAACTTCAGTTACATGGATTAATTGGTGAAGCTGGACATTTTCTTTAAAAATCAGAAGGTTGAGAAGAGTTTCATATTTAAAATCAGACCAGATAGAGAAAAAATGTCCTTATTAGCAAAAGAGTTGAGAAGTAGAGGACACCAATTTGAGGTAATTGGCCAAAGAAGCAATGACAGCACCAAAGAAAATGTCTTAATTTGGTGAGTGGTTAGGATTTGAAATGCAGTGCCTTACAATGTAGTAGAGGCAGATTCAGTTGAGACTTTCAAATGGCTAATTATTTAAAGAGGAAACATTTGTGGGGATACAAATATAGTGCAGGAGATTGGGATTAACTGCCTCACTTATAGATAGCAGCAATGGAATGACAGGTCAAATACACTCCAGAGCTGTAACCATTCAAGCATTTTATGATTCATCACAAAGTGACATGGGATGCTTTTTCATTGTATTAGAGGTATCTTTTTTAAATTCTTTCGAGAAATGTGGGAGTCACTGGCTAGGCTGCCTTTTAAGGCTAATTCCTAATAGTACTTGAGAAGCTGGCGATGAGCCACCTTCTGGGACTGCAGAAGTTCATGCAAGGTAGATGCACCCATTGTGCTGTTACGAAAGGATTTCTAGCATTTTGATCCAGTTACAGTGAAGGAATGGCAGTATACTTCCAGGCCAGGGGCTGTATAGCCTGGAGGGGAACTTGCAGTTGGTGGTGTTCCTATGCATTCATTGTCCCTGTCCTTCTAGATAGTAGAAGTCATGGGTTTGGCAGGCTGTTGCTTGCTTAGTCTGTGGGACAGCTCTCTCAAATTTGGCACAAGTTCTGGAATGTTGGTAAAGGAGAACTTTGCAGGCCTGGCAGGGCTGGGTGTTCAGTTGTTGATTTTAGTGCTCAGATTGATTTGTCTGTTCCCATTTTCATTCCTCTCACCCATTTCATTGTGGTTTGACACTGAGTGGCTTACTAGATCATTTCAGATAGCATTTAAAGGTCAGCCACATTTGTGCATGAAATAATGTCACAGAAGCCGGGTCCCATCACCAAGTCACCCTTTATTTACTTGTGCACAGTACACTGGCTGTGGTCAGCCAGCTCAGAGTCAGCCCTCAACTAGGGAGATTCTAATCTCCTGGTTATATTGGTCAGTCAAGGCATTCCCGATTGGCCCAGCTTAACAACCCCAATCAAGAATCTCATAGTTAATGAGGTCAACCTTGTCCCAAGCACTACAGAGTCCAGCTGGGGTGACAACTAAAAGGCCAGACCAGGTAATGATGGGAGATTTCCTTTCCTAAAAGACATGAGTAAAACAGGTGGGCTTTTACAACAATGGTTTCATGGTCACCTAACTGCTGCAGGCTTTAAGGATTGAATTTAAGGATTAACTGCAGAGTTAAGGATTGAATTTAAATTCAGCTGTGCTTTGGTATGCTTGCCGTCATTAGTCAGTGCATTGAGTATAGGAGTTGGGAGGTCATGTTGTGGCTGTACAGGACATTTGTTCGGCTGCTTTTGGAGTATTGCATGCAGTATTGGTCTGCCTCCCATAGGAAGGATGTTGTGATCCACGAGGATGTTGCCAAGGTTGGAGAATTTCAGCCATAAGGAGAGGCTGAGTACGGTGGGTCTACAGAGTGTTCTGCAATAACGCGATAGTGGAGTTTCGAGGCTGGGGGTCACCTTATAGAGATCTATGAAATCATGAGGGGCATGGATAGGGTAAATTGACAAGGTCTTTTCCCCAGGGTGGGAGAATCCAAAACCAGGGGGCATAAGTTTAAGCTGAGAAGAGAAAGATATAAAAGGGACCTAAGGAGCAACATTTTCACACAGACGGTGATGCATGTATGGAATGAGTTGCCAGAGGAAGTGATGGAAGCTGGTACGATTACTACATTTAAAAGCCATCTGGATGGGTATATGAATAAGAAGGGTTTAGAGGGATATGGGCCAAATACTGGCAAACGGGACTGGATTTGTGTAGGATATCTGGTCAGCATGGACAAGTTGGACCAAAGGGTCTGTTTCCGTGCTGTATATCTCTATGACTCTATGACTTAATGGGATTTGAATAGCTATTCCAGAGTATTAGCCTGGGTTTTTGGATTGCTTGTCCAGGGACATTACTAGTAGACACCCAGACCCTGGACAATAAATAAAAGATCTGTGGAAGAAAGTTGAGGCCCTTGAAATGTGGACACCAAGCCATGTTTAAAATTCCCTATATAAATCCTAAGACAAATGAAGTTCTTAAAATTGCAAGGGGTAAACAGAACTCCATAAAAGAAAATGCCCATATCTCTGCTATTTTATCAAAGCCAAAAAACTACCACGATCTCTTTAAGAGGGCAAAGTACAGGGCAGTAAAAAGAGTTGACCTAGGTATAGTTGGATGCCAAATGTCAGAAAATGTGGATATGTGAAGGTGGCACAAGACAACGGAGTGTTACATACTATCTCTTGTTAGGAGTAGCTACAGGACCAAGAATTTTATAAAATATGAACTTCCTTTGAACCATCGCTATCACTTTCAACCCCTTTGGTGTCACCTGCCATTTATACCAACATGGATTGAGATTGTATACGTAGGTTATTTATAAATGCCTGGAACAAGGGTTCTAACACATACCCTTTGATCATGTGATCTTGGCTTGTTACAAATCAGTGTTCATCTTACATATACTACAGAGTATAGTCAACGATTAGTCATTTTCCTCGGTGACCAGAGTGTAGCTTTAGCTGTTTTAACAGGCTCAGAAATACTTGTACTCTGGGATTTTAGTCATAATTCTATGTGATACCATTTAGTAACACCAGATGGCAGAAAAAGCAAGTTTCATCATTTAACATAGAAGATAGGAGCAGGAGGAGGCCACTCGGCCCTTCTAGCCTGCTCCGCAATTCTTCACGATCATGGTTGATCATCCAACTCAATAGCCTAATCCTGCTTTCTCCCCATAACCTTTAATCTCATTCACCCCAACAGCTATATTTGGTCGCCTCTTCAATACATTCAAAGTTTTGTCATCAACTACTTCCTGTAATGAATTCCATAGGGTCACCACTCCTTGGGTGAAGAAATGTCTCCTCATCTCCATCCTAAATTGTCTACCCTGAATCCTCATACTGTGACCCCTGGTTCTGGACACACCCACCGTCAGGAACATCCTCCACGCATCTACCCTGTGCAGTGTTGTTAGAATGTTATAAGTCTCTATGAGATTCCCTCATTCATCTGAACTCTAGCAAAAACAATCCCAAACTAGTCAATCTCTCCTCGTACATCAGACCCGCCATCCCCGGAATCAGCTTGGTAAACCTTTGCTGCACTCCCTCGAGAGCAAGAGCATCCTTCCTCAGAAAAGGATACCAAAACTGTACACAATATTCCAGGTGTGGTCTCACCATGGAACAGAGGATTGATCAACGACAGGTCCTTTGGAATTCCAATTTTTATGAATGTGTAAAAACAATGAAACTTACTTTTTTCAAAATACTAACACACAGATTTGTACATTAACTAACATTCATATGTTTATTGATGATGTCCAGCAAGCCATCAATGCTGAAAATTGGCCTTTCTTGAGGTTTTGGCATGCGTGCATTAACTTAACCATGAGGAAATATAAAATCTGCTAAAGACCCTTTTAAATAGAATAGTTGGAGAACACTGAATGATAACTGACGTAGCTCCTGTTTGTGTGTGTTTTATTTTATACATTAAGTGAGCTCCAAATATACTAATACAATTATTGAAATTGGAAACTGAAGTGAGGGAATCTGATGTATAGATAAACGCTTCATCTGCATACGATAGATATTGTGCTTTGTCCTTTCCATTGCCTATCAACATAGAAAGATCATCAAAACTCTTTAGATGTATAGATAGGATGCATTCCATGGAAGAACCTTCTGCTTGAGTGGTGCCTTTCACTTTCTAGAATATTTCAAAGTCTTCACAGCTAACAATTTTTAAAAAACATTTGCTTTTACTGCCATGAAGCAAACATGACAACTGAAATACGCCAAATAAATCTTGACAAGAGCAATATGATGAATTACCCTTTTTCTCTCTGAAGATCATTATGTGGAATTCTCTTCCTCTAAAAGCAGTGGAGGTTGGATCATCGAACTTATTCAAGGCTAAATTAGATAGAACTTCTGATAGATAAGGAAATCAACGGTTATGAGAGGCAGACAGTAAAGTGGAGTTGAGACCACAACCAGATCAGCGGTGAAACAGTAGTTTTGAATGACTAAATGATGTTTCGGTTTTTTTTGGGAGTGCTGATTGAAGAACAAACATTGGCCATTTGTATAGTCATTATGAGAATTCCCTGACCTTTTTTTTGAAAAAGTATCAATCGATCCTTTATACTCACTTCAAAAGACAAATGCGATCTCGGTTTAATGTTTCATTTGAAAGAAGGCAATTAAGCTGGCCCCGAGTTGTCCATTGCCTATCAATATGTTGCTCAATTCCAGGAATCAGAACGTGATCTCATAACCTTCTGGCTGAAACATGAGAATGTTTCCACTTACCAGGATAATATGGTTGTTTACATCAGAAGAAAGGTATTCTTATTGTTATATTTAAAATCTTCAGCTGGAATAGATAGAATGGTTCATGAAGCGATGACCAAAGTTATTTCTTTTAATCTCAGCAATAAAGTGATATAAAGGGTTTGTTTTTGGGAAGTAACTGCTTGCTTGGAGATGGTTGTTTCTGATATATCAATAAACACATGGAGATTTTCTTGGGAAAGAAAAAATTCTGAAACATCCATAAGACTCAAAGAAAACCAGAAACTCAGACAAATACAGTATCTGATCAGTCAGGCAAGTACATTCGAGGTCATACTCAGGTGTGGGATACAGAGGTGTACTGGACACAGGCAGTTCCTGGCTTACTCTTTGGACTTTCACTTTTACATTCGGAGTGCACTGATTTTCATGAGTTGCAGATCTGACTTATTAAAAGATGAAAAAGAAAATGCATTTACACACAACCATTACCTAATCTTCTCCATATTCTTGTGAGAGTATTCAGAACTATGGGTGGCCTCTTGACTCTTTAGTGAGACAAATGTGAACTGGGAGCTTTGAATTCCAGGAGTGACAATGAACACCCCCCTCACATCCCCCTCCGCCCGGTTTACTGCTTCTGTTGTTGTTGTTGCCTCCGCCCCCTCCCTCCCTTAGTAACGGAAGTGGGAGGTAGAGGAACTTCCGGCTGGCCCTTAGTTGGGTGGCGGTGCAACCTTGTTGTGAGCTGGGCAGTTCAGAGCATCCCGGTGCGGACAAGAGAGGGGGTGTGGGGGTGAGAGCGGGCTTACCGGGAGCCGGGGAGGAGACAGAGGAAGGGGTGAGGGGGTGTTTGTATAGCCTCGGACAGCTGCGGGTGTTTGGTAGGGGGAAAGAGCGAAAGCCCGAGTGTCCGCACACGGACGGCCCCGGGATGTGCCCAGCGGCCTGGACACACTCGCTGTAAAAATCCACTCTTCAAGGCGAAACTTCCAAGCTAGCCGGCCCAGGAGAAACCATGAAGAAGCAGTTTAATCGGATGCGGCAGCTCGCCAACCAGACTGTGGGAAGGTAAGCACCGTCACCGAAACTTCCCAGAGGAGGCAAATAGTTTGTTATTTATTTTTGGGGGGGGGTGGTGTTAGAGCGATCGGGTCTGCAACTCATCGGAGAGCTCGTGGGAGTCACATCTGCAACTTTCGAGACTGCTCGTTCCATTGATTTCCACTTTTAAAACAAAAAAAAGGCTCCTAGTAGAGTTGTACTCAGGCCCCTTGCACCAAGGTAGTTTCGGTGCATCGGTTTCAATCTTGTCTCAAAAGCTCAAAGTTCCCCTCCGGGCGGGGGCCAGCGTGCGATCTCAGTACAATTTTCGGAGTTGTCACTTTCTGTTTACTGCGTTAACGTTTTCTGTACATCGTGCTGTGGCTTTATGTAAAGCAGTGAGGCGACGGCCGATGAAGTGTTGAGTGACTATTACCATGTCGCTAGCTTTCAATGCAAATCAGACTATTTTGGTAAAGTAGGTGGTTTGCCACTAGGGTAACTCGACCCTTACTTTGAGGTGATCGGTCTGCTCTCTAAAACTGTCACAACTGGCGTTTACTGGGAGTCCATCGGACGCTGCCTAAGCTCAAACATTGATCAACGACGAGTTTGCAACTTCGAAAAACAGTTTTGCAGAAAGTGGCGGAAGTGACCGCGGCACTGGCTTTAAGTACATTAATTCACATGTTGCGGTGCACATTATGAGCGATATGGTTGGATAAGTACTTTCGATCCTCTGATATTGAAATGACAGGACTTTGGAATTAAACGTGCATTACAGGGCGCCCATTACAACGCCGACTCAACCCCGAGGAGAAGAAGGGATCCACGATAGGACACTAAACCCTTTTAGCAAACAACCTCTCTCCGCTCCAGACTGCTCGTTTGTCTTATCTTGGTTTCCGATCCCTTGCAGCGACCCAGTCAGATCGGATGCTTCCCTGATTGTCAAATTAGTATTCTGGGACATGTTTGCCTGACCACCATTTAGCTCCGTTTTCCCCCTCGTTTTGATTTGCCTTGTGATTTCAGATTTTTTTGTGATCAGCAATTTCTCAACAGTGCCTATTTCATTGCTTTTGGCGATGGAGTGCAGTACATTGCCACTTCTATGGTAGGCCACTTAATGTCTGTTACTTTGCAGTTTATAAAACAAGAATTAAAATTGAAGAGAAAGACAATGCAAATTTGTTTTTTTTACTGTAAATGGAAATTGCGAGAAATACACCATTTTTGATCAGTATTGTGAATATGTACCCTTAGAGTGTGTACTGGAAAATTAAATGCATCTTCTGGCTATAAATTGACTCGTCTCTCGTTATGATATGTTCATGCTATTGGAAGGAGAAATAACCCAGTTGTGTGGGTGCTAATTGTTTAATCGGGCCTACATATAGTTAAGAAAAATCTGAAAAATTGAGGCTGACATCCAAATGTCATAAGTGTCATAATAAACCTGAGATTATTTGATCTATTTTGATATGTTTTATTGAAATATTAAATTGCATTGTCGTTGAGAATTTGTTCGTAGTGGTAACTAGTTAGCATGAAATGCCTGTGGAGGTAACAAATCAATGAGAGCAGATCTGTTAACTGTAGCATGTGCTTTTATGCCTATTTTGCACATTAAGTCTCTCAATTTTCCTCGGAGAATTTGTTTCAATTGTGTGTTCGATGTGTTGGCTCCGTAATTTGAGACGAGGTCTTGTGCTGATCGTCACTATTTTGTTAGGAAGATTGTCATGATTAAAAGCAACACAGTTATACACTTTAATGGTGGATTCTTCATTAGGGGATGTGAAATGCACTAAATAGCAGGCTGTTGCAACCTTGATGTGATGGAGTATTTGTACTATAGATAGATGGACTGGTACTTCATCTTTGATTGAATTGATTAACCTTTTCAGGTCTGCCTTTCTGCAACATACCTGGCTGAGTATTGGTTGCAGTGAGACCAAAGCATCTACTTGAGATCTCAGCAGGTTGGAAAATAGCCATCATGAAGAAACAATGAAGACAGAAAGCCAGAATATATATACCACTCAAGGAAAATGTTGGAAGCAGTTATTAAGAAGCTTATAGCGAGCGACTTAGAAACTCCCAATTCATTCTGGAAGAATCAGTATGATTTTGTGCAAAGGAAATCATGTTTGACTAATTTATTGGCATTCTTTAAGAAAGTAACAAGAAATGTACCAGGACTATAAAGTAGAAAAAGGGGAACCTGTGGATGTCTAAGACTTAAATTTCCAGAAAGCATTTGAGAAGGTGGCACATCAGAGATTACTCCGCACAGTAAGAGATCATGTTATGGCGGCAACACGTTCGCATAGATGGAAGATTGGTTTGCCAAGAGGAAACATTAGGGATAGATGGGTAATTTTCAATATGGCAAGATATGACAAGTGGAGTGCCACAGGGAATGGTGCTGGGGCCTCAGCTATTGAAAACTTATCTCTGATTTATGTGAAGGATCCAAACATACAGTAGCTAAACTTGCTGATGACACAAAGGCAGGAAGGTAAGCTGTGAGGAGGAAGTACAAACGGATATATACAGGTTAAATGGGGGGGGGAGGAGGGCGATGACGGAAGGGGTATAATTTAAGAAACTATGAATATGTCCACTTTGCCAGAAAGAAGAAAACAGCAGCATATTATAGAGTCATAGAGCATGGAAACAGACTGTTCAATCCAACCAGTTCATGTCGACCATTGTCCCAAACTAAACTAGTCCTCTCAACTGCCTGCATTGGCCCATATCCCTCGAAACATTTCTTATGTGTACTTTTCTAAATGTTTTATAAATGTTGTAACAATACCTGCATTGGCTACTTCCTCTGGAAGTTCATTCCACACATGAACTGCACTCTGTTGTAAAATTATTTAAATGGAGATGTGGGAAGTTTAACATTGTGTTCTCCCATTTAAGACTGAGATAAGGAGAAATCTTTTTCCCTGAAGGTCATGAATCTTTGAAATTCTCTTTTCTCTAGAGAGTAGTGGAAATAAGGTATATGAATATTTGCTTGACTGGGAAGGGAGACAAACATTGTCGGAGGGTAGACAAGAATGTGGAAATTGTACCAACACTGATCGTGTTGAAGGATGGTACAGAATTGAGAGGCAGAATGGCCTATTCCTACTTCTAAGCTGCATGCAATAGACAGAACTAAGAGACTTCTCACCTGATTATTCCGATGAAAGATCTCAGTCTAGCTCCATGCAGTTGTGAATGGTGATGAAATAATCAACCAGTGAAGGAAGCTCCACAAATATCTCCATTGTCAATGATGGAAGAGCCCAATACATCAGTGCACAAGCTCAGGCTGCCATTTGCTGTATTTGCTGCCATCTTCAGTCAGAACTGCTGAACATGATTTCTGCTTCTTTCTCAGTTCTCCAGCAGCTTAGATGCCCATCGTTAATTTCTTTCAACTCTCTCCATGGGATAATAAGGGACTGAAGGTGCTAGTTTCTACAAAGACTATGGGTCTTGACAACTTCCTAACAGTACTGCTGAAGTTTGGAGTACAAAGACTAGTCTCACCCTTAGTCAATTTGTTTGAGAACAACAATACTGGAATCAAGTAGCAGCTTTTCAATTTTGAGTGGCATTTATCCTAATGCTTCTCAGTCTTTGGCTACCTAGTGCTGACTGGGGAAGGCCGGTCAGAGGACTTTGCCATTGGACTGTTCCTAGTGCTGGCTAAGGTACCATTGATAGGTTCAGGTGGCAGATGTTAGAAGCTAGTTTAATCTCACTGCCTGTCTCTGTTCTGTGGCTATGTCTGTGTCCATGGAGAGAGAGAGCACACAATGTCTGTGGCTTGAAGCTTTCCATGCTCTGGGGTCTGGTGTGCCATATCAATACTGGAAATCACATCTTTAAGATTTTATTGTAGTTAATAGTGTGTCTTTCACATGAGGACCTTAATTGGTTAATGATGCCAAAAGAATATAATACTGTCATTTACCTGACAATATGCAAAAATTACCCACTTGTGCCCTGCCGCCAAGAGCAGGATAGTTCCAATCCAGCCATTTCTGCTCTTTCAGTCTACTCTCGATCATCAGCTAAGTGATGGATGGTATTTTTGACAATGCTATCATGTAGCGCTTACTCAGATATAACCTGTTATTTGGCAGTTGGTTTAGGCTCTGTCTGAGTCACTCAACTCCTGACCTCCACACATCCTTGATCTAAATATGGATAAATGGCTGAACTCAAAAGGGGATGCAAGAATCATTGTCCATGATGTCAAGGCAGCATTTAACATAATGTGATATCAAAGAAATCTTTCTTAAAAAAAATGTTAAAATGAATGCGATTTGAGGAAACTCCTCTTTGGTTAGAGTCATACTGAGCACAGAGGGAGAGAGTTGTGGTTGTTGAGGATAATCGCCTCAGTTCCAGGACATTACAGCAGGAATTCCTCAGCGTAATGCTCTAGGCCCAAGCATCTTCATCAATGATCTTTCCTCTGTTGCACCTTAACTGGGAAGAGTATGCTGATGATGTACCCTGCTGTTTCACAGCCATTAGTGTGTAAAATATCAATTCGACCACAAGGTGACCACTTTGCCTGACTGACTGCTATACGGGACAAGAACAATTTGCACCAGTTTGTTATTAACAGAAAATGACTATTTATTGTAAGTACACTTAATCCTTTCTTTTTTCTACTATTTGATAAAGTTAGTAATTTGTCCTTGTGCAACTTAAACTGCAACCCTTTAAAATTCCAAATACACACACATATACCATTAAAACAGCCAAGAGATTGTTGAACACACATCATGGGTAGAAGAATACAGTCTGGGGAAAAACAAGTCTGAATATCTGAAGAAGGGTCTAGGCCCGAAACATCAGCCTTCCTGCTCCTGTGATGCTGCTTGGTCTGCTGTGTTCATCCAGCTCTGCACCTTGTTATCTCAGATTCTCCAGCATCTGCAGTTCCTTCTATCTCTGAATATCAAATGTCAGGATCACAAGAGTGTGTCCTGTAGTTTGTTTTATTCTCGCAATAACATGCTGTTGTCTAAAAAGCAAAGTTATTGTTCACTTAGATTGTTGGTCCAGTGGAGTTAGAATTATATCTTTTGATCTTTCTTGTTTTCTTCTTTATTTTCTCTCACTCTTGCTGAGTTTTCTGCAACTTTCAAAGATTTGACTCTGTTCTTAGCCTAGTTTGCAGATTATTTGCAAGTCTCCTGTACTTCCTGTCCAGGAAGCATTGGTTTTATTAGGGTACAACTTCACAACTAGAGTGTGGCATGGGCTACCATCCTCAGTTTGCCATATTTGAGTGGGGACAATGAGTTTTTTTTTTTGTTAATCTTTTTGTTAATCACGTCTAATTGACACTTTAACCATATGAACATAGGCAGCTGGATCTGATATAGCGTTCACTTGATCTTCATACACATTCGCCAGTGAAAATCACTGGACTGTGTACGTTGACCAAATTATTTTAAATTCCCAGACCCGCCATGCAAAACCATTTGCATCACCTTACTTACATCTCTGATCAACAAGCACGGCATAAACTGGGATAGGTCAGGTCTTCAGCTCTGTGTCTGTGTACTTATCTTTCTAGTTAGATCTGTAGGAAAAAATGTCATGACATAGGTTACATTGTAATATGCTATTGCAGTGTGTCAGAATACTTGTGCAAAAACATAATAAATTGCACCAGGATATTTGTTCTGATTTTGTTTTTGTTTTGGTCAGCTAGTTCAAAGATGACAAGCCATCTTTATCTGAGTTTCTTGAGAATCTTTGTTAGTTCGGAAAGTATGGCATTTGACAGTGTCCAGTATTATGGAGTGCTGGCTCTAACATCAGCCTGACATTGTACACCACATTTTAAATATTTATTTCACTCTGAAGTCAAATGGATTGGATTACTATCTGCTCGTCAGCACATGATCTCACTTAGCGACTGAACAATGTAAATTTTATAGGTCTGGCAGTTAAATATAAAGTGTATGTATTGATCATAAGTTGTCATGTGTGCTCAAAAGCAAATATTTCTACATTTCTGAAATGTAGGTAACACCACAATGTCTGACAGGCTAAGATGGGTTAATTCTTGGGCACTCTGCTGCATATCTATTCAGTGACAGTGGAACATTGTGTCATTCCTCAGTCTGTCACGCAAACCAGCCTTCCGTCCATTGACTCCATCTATACTTCCTGCTGCCTTCGGAATGCAACCAACATAATCAAAGACCCGTCCCACCTTGGTTGCACTCTTTTTCACCATCGTCTGTTGGGCAGAAGACATAAAATTTTAAATACGCTTACGAACAAATTCGAGAACAGCTGTTTCCCCATTGTTATCAGACTTTTGAACAGACCTGACAAAAGTTAATATTGATCTTTCTCTCTGCGCCTTCTGTGTGACTGTAACACTGTATTCCGCACTCTGTTCTGCTACCTGATGCAATTTACATGCAGCGAGCTGCCTGTAGAGCACACGAAACAACACATTTCACTGCATCTCGGGTACGTGACAACAATGAATCAAATCAAATCAAAAATAGATCTTTAAGTTTATTTCCCTTAACTGTTGTTTGAATTTCATTTGAAGTAATTAATTGTGTCTTTTAAAGGCAATGAGTTCAGGGTCATTACCATTTCTTGGGTCAAAGGGTTCTTCCTCTCATTTCCTCTGAATTTTATACCTTGAACCTTAAAGCTGTGTTCCCCAGAGCTTCTGTGATTAGCGCACAGAGTCAGCTTTTCTTGCTGTGCCTTTTTTAAACCAGCCACAAAATTGTATACCTATATCGAATCTCTCCTCCATGTTCTTTTCTTCAGTATGTCAAAGGATGAGTATGAATCTGAGGGCTGTACTCACAAGACATGTTTCAGAATTTCCCCTGGTCATTGTCCATATAACTGTTTATCCTTGCACTTGTGGGCCTTTGCTGATTTTAACCGGGCTATCACTTGAAGCTTTAATTTATGACTGTTTCCTCCCTGGAAATCATATCAGAGGTAAGTATTGGTGAACTTCTTCCTCCTTCATAATCCTCAAATTGCTGATTCTTAGGAAAGATTCATTGGCACTACCTTAAAGATACTTTGGCCTTATAATGAGTTCAGTGTAAATTTATCAGAATGATAATTTGACTCTTGGAATTTAGTTAAAAAGACAACTAGTATCACAATCTAAGGATGTGGGGTAGGCTATTTAGGGTTGAGATGAGCAGTTTTGACCCAGAGAGTGGTCAGCCTGTGGTATTCTCTGCCACAGAAAATATTTGAGGCCAGAATATTTAATATTTTCATGGATGAGTTACATATAGGTCTTAGGGCTAAAATGATGAAAGGGGACAACAAGGTGTAGAGCTGGATGAACACAGCAGGCCAAGCAGCATCATAGGAGCAGGAAAGCTTGACGTTTTGGGTCTAGACCCTTCATCAGAAATGGGGGAGGGGAAGGGGGCTCTGAAATAAATAGGGAGAGAGGGGGAGGCGGATAGAAGATGGATAGAGGAGAAGATAGGTGGAGAGGAGACAGACCAGTCAAAGAGGCGGGGATGGAGCCAATAAAGGTGAGTGTAGGTGGGGAGGTAGGGAGGAGATAGGTCAGTCCAGGGAGGACGGACAGGTCAAGGGGGCGGGATGAGGTTAGTAGATAGGAGATGGGGGTGGGGCTTGAGGTGGGAGGAGGGGATAGGTGAGAGGAAGAACAGGTTAGGGAGGCGGGAACGAGCTGGGCTGGTTTTGGGATGTGGTTGGGGGAGGGGAGATTTTGAAGCTTGTGAAATCCACATTGATACCATTGGTCTGCATGGTTCCCAAGCTGAATATGAGTTGCTGTTCCTGCAACCATCGGGTGGCATCGTTGTGGCACTGCAGGAGGCCCAGGATGGACATGTCGTCTGCGGAATGGGAGGGGAAGTTGAAATGGTTCATGACTGGGAGGTGCAGTTGTTTATTGCGAACCGAGCGCAGGTGTTCTGCAAAGCGGTCCCCAAGCCTCCCCTTGGTTTCCCCGATGTAGAGGAGGCCACAACGGGAACAGCGGATGCAGTATACCACATTAGCAGATGTGCAGGTGAACATCTGCTTGATGTGGAAAGTCGTCTTGGGGTCTGGGATGGTGGTGAGGGAGGAGGTATGGGGGCAGGTGTAGCACTTCCTGCGGTTGCAGGGAAATGTGCCGGGTGTGGTGAGGCTGGAGGGGACTGTGGAGTGGACGAGGGAGTCACGGAGACAGTGGTGCCTCTGGAAAGCAGACAAGGGTGGGGAGGGAAAAATGTCTTTGGTGGTGGGGTCGGATTGCAGATGGTGGAAGTGTCGGAGGATGATGCGTTGGATGCGGAGGTTGGTGGGGTGATATGTGAGGACGAGGGGGATTCTGTTTTGGTGGTTGTTGTGGGGACGGGGTGTGAGGGATGAGTTGCGGGAGACACGGTCGAGGGCGTTCTAGACCACTGCGGGGGGGATGTTGCAGTCCTTGAAAAACGAGGACATCTGAGCTGTACGGGAGTGGAATGCCTCATTCTGGGAGCAGATGCGGAGGAGGCGAAGGAATTGGCAATAGGGGATGGCATTTTAGCAGGAAGGTGGGTGGGAGCAGGTGTATTCTAGGTAGCTGTGGGAGTCAGTGGGCTTGAAATGGATATCGGTTTCTAGGTGGTTACCCGAGATGGAGACGGAGAGGTCCAGGAAGGTGAGAGAGGTGTTAGAGATGGTCCAGGTGATCTTAAGGTTGGGGTGGAAGGTGTTGGTGAAGTAGATGAACTGTTCGAGCTCCTCGTGGGAGCACGAGGCGGCGCCAATAGAGTCATCGATGTAACGGAGTAAGAGGTGGGGTTTAGGGCCAGTGTAGGTACGGAAGAGGGATTGTTCCACTTAACCTACAAAGAGGCAGGCATAGCTTGGGCCCATGCGGGTACCCATGGCCACCCCCTTTGTCTATAGGAAGTGGGAGGAATTGAAAGAGAAGTTGTTGAGGGTGAGGACGAGTTCAGCCAAGCGGATGAGGGTGTCAGTGGAGGGGGCCTGGTCAGGCCTGTGGGACAGGAAGAAGTGGAGGGCCTTTAGGCCATCTGCATGGGGAATGCAGGTGTATAGGGACTGGATGTCCATAGTAAAGATGAGGTGTTGGGGACCGGGGAATTGGAAGTTCTGGAGGAGGTGGAGGGCGTGGGTGGTGTCACGGACGTAGGTAGGGAGTTTCTGGACCAAGGGGGAGAGAATGGAGTTGAGATAGGTGGAGATAAGTTCAGTGGGGCAGGAGCAGGTGGAGACAATGGGTCGACCAGGGCAGTCGGGTTTGTGGATTTTGGGAAGGAGATAGAAGCGGGTGGTGTGGGGTTGGGGAACGATGAGATTGGAGGCTGTGGGTGGAAGGTCACCTGAGGTGATGAGGTTGTGGATGGTTTGGGAGATGATGGTTTGGTGCTCGAGGATGGGGTCATGAACCAGGGGGCGGTAGGAGGAGGTGTCTGAGAGTTGGCGCCAGGCCTCAGCGATGTAGAGGTCAGTGCACCATACTACAACTGCGCCTCCCTTGTCCGCGGATTTTATGGTGAGGTTGGGATTGGAGCGGAGGGAGCAGAGGGCTGCACGTTCTGTGGGCAAGAGGTTGGAGTGGGTGAGGGGGTGAAGAGGTTGAGGCGATTGATGTCTCGACGGCAGTTGGAGATGAAGAGGTCGAGGAAGGGTAGGAGGCCTTGGGGTGGTGTCCGACAGCAGGAATAGGGTACTGTGTTGGAAGATCTGCCATGATCATATCGAATGGCGCAGCAGGCTGGAAGGGCTGAATAGCCTCCTCCTGGTATTTCTATGTTTCTGTGATAGATTGCAAAGGTAATTAGGGGAATGGAATAGAGAAAAACAAAAAAGTGTTATATTGGTTTGGGACCCCAAGATTCTAATAGTCTAAAAGTTAGAGCCAGACTTTCAGGAGTGAATTTAGGAAATTGTCCCACAATTGAGGGATGGAAAACTTTTGCATTTTCTACATTTCTGAATTCTGTTCTTAGAAATGTTTACCCAACTTGAGTCACCCTCTCCCTGTAGTCCTTTTACTTTGCAATTACATAAGCCAGCAAGGTCAGATTCTGTTATTAGTGCGGATTTCATCCTATATTACAACACATATGTGAATTGCTTTGACGTTGAAATGCTGAAGTGTCTGTAGTGATTTAACACTAATGCATTGGTTCATAGTCTTGAAAGTAAACAAAGAGAAAACTAATATTTCTTTCAACTTGAAGTTAAATGATTTCACCCATTTTGATGCAGCCTAGAAGTAGTTATGTTTCACTTTAGATGAAAAAGGTGCTATAATATTCTGGGTTCTTGTACTGCAATATTTTGTTATGTAAATGTGGTTTTTTGGTCTCTCTAATTCATTTCCTTTTGTGCTCACAGTGTCATTCCTGACAAAGAGTGGCAGATGTTTGAAATTCCTTTGGCTATAGCAATTAGTGCCGTATCATCTGTGATTAATTTTGTTCAACAAAGGTATTATGGGATGTAGGGTAAAGATGAATATTTGGAATTAGGTTGCAGATTAGCCATATCCTCATGAGCAACAGGCTTGAGCCAACTGACTTACTCCTGTTCCTGTACTAACCATGCGCTAACTCATACTGTTTAATTCACCACCACCCCTGCTCTAGCTCACTTACACTGTCTTCTTGTTTCAGCATAGCTGCTCTTTAAAAATTCTCACTGTTGTTTTCATATGCCTCTATGGTCTTGCCTCTCCTCATCTCCGTAACCACCTTCAGCACAACAATTCTGTCAGATTTCTTGTGTGCGTCTGGTACCTTGTGCATTCCTGATCTTAACTGTACTGTTGACAGTTGCACTTTCAACTGCCTAGGCCCCAAGCTTTGAAATTCCCTCTGTAAACTGCTCCTCCTTTAATGCACTTGTTACATGCTTCTTTAGCCAAGTATTTGGTTTTCTATCTTAATGTCTCCTTATGTGACTCATTACTTGCTAGTTGACACTCTTGCCAGTATGTTTTACTACAATAAAGGTACTTCATAAACAAGTTGTTGATCTTGATCACTTGGGCAACTGATGCTTTGCCTGTCTACAGAGGAGTACTGAGCTGATGAATGAGATGATGATTCAGGGCTGCAGTAGGAGTTAACTACCTTTTCAGTTCTGGTTGCTGATTTGAGACGTTTAACATTACTGCTTTGATGCATTTTATAAGTTCACAATATGTGACAGCATCTAATTTGTTTTCTTCACCCTCTCCCCTAAGAGAAGAGCACACACACTGACTGGAACATCATTAGAAAGTGTAGCCAGTCCTGTTTAATAAGTTGCTCGGACAGTTCAATTTTCCTCCAGTACCTATATTCCTTGCGAGGGAGTAGTTTTCTTGAGGGCTAAGAAGCTGCTGAGATTTCAAATGGACCAATTTTGTCCATAAAAAAATGACGTGGCCTCTTGGCACATTTGAAAGTACTTTGAGAAGTTTGTAAACTCAAGATCCACCCTCTCACTTGAACACATAAGTCAGGACTGGATCCAGAATGGGGTTTTGAGCTCTGAGACAGCGATGGTTGACTTGGAGCTCTGACTGAGTTATAATCAGTGTTTCGTTTCTAGTAGGTCACTAGTCTCTCAATTACACCCAATCCTGCTCTCTGTTTGTGCTGAGGGGTTGGGGCAATTTGCTAACTTGAAAATGGTGTCATGTTTGGATAAAGTTGGGGAAGCACTGATCTAGGTTAATGTTCTGGTACAGAATTACGGGATTGCTGTTGTGTTGAAGGTAAAGCGTTTTCTCTTCAGATATAGTCTGACAACTTATTCTTTCATGTGTGATACTTCACCAGTATCCCACCTGCGTATTGCTGCAAATCAGACTGGAAAGTCTTTGTCTTTGTGTGAAATACAATGTGATAATTTCCTCTTAAATGTTATTTGATTACAAACAGCACGTCTGGGCAACTAATCCCCATTTTAAAACTAGGGAAAAAGAAAGACACCTACTTCATGCAATGAGTCTCCCAAAAAATAAATCTTTTTTTTTCATAATCATGGGGCAATTTTACCTCCATTCCTAGTAATTAAACCCAAGAATCACTTTTTGCTAATGTTTATTTGGGTAACCTTCTGGATCAGATCCCTTGCTACCTAATGTGTCAGGGTAAAATTTGCAAAAGTAAGAAAATGAGAAAAGCCACTTAGCTGATACAGTTTGCCCTGCTGAATGAGACAGAAGAAGGCAATCTGTTTGAAATGTTCCCAAATTATTTTAGCACTTATTAATCCAAAAAGGACTCTCAGCTGTGTAGCTGTGGAATTCCTTCCGCATATGTTTCCACATCTCCCCTCCTTTAATGTGCTCCTGAAAATCTGCCTCTTTGACTAAACTATTGATCATCTGTCCGGAGATTTCCATATATGGGTAAATATCGAACTTGGCTTTTTATATTGCTGGGAATTGCCTTGGGATGTTGTGCTACATCAAAAGTGCTCCATAAATATATCTTGGAAGGAGGATGGAGTGTGCAAACTTCATGGTACTATTCCTCCTAAATGGACATTTGAGTCAGAGAGCTGTACAGCATGGATACAGACCCTTTAGTCCAACTCGTCCATGCCAACCAAATATCCAAAATTAATCTAGTCCCATTGCCAGCATTTGGCCCATATCCCTCTTAAACCCTTCCTATTCATGTGCTCATTCAGATGCCTTTTAAATGCTGTAATTGTACCAACCTCCACTAGTTCCTCTGGCAACTCGTTTCATACAGGCACCACACTCTGCGTGAAAAAGTTGACCCTTGGGTTCCTTTTAAATCTTTCCCCTCTCGCCTCAAACCTAAACCGTCTAGTTTTGGACCCCCCTACCCTGGGAAAAAGACCTTGTCTATTCACCCTATTCATGCCTCTCATGATATTATAAACACCTATAAGGACATCCCCCAGCCTCCAATGCTCCAGGGAAAATGGTCGCAGTCTGTTCAGCCTCTTCCCTATAGTTCAAACCTCTTTCCCCCCCCCTCCAATCCCTGGCAACATCCTTGTAAATCTTTTCTGCACCTACTCGAGTTTAACAACATCTTTTACCCAAAAGAATTAGACATTTACTTCATTAAGTGAGGAAGTTGTGCATTGTATATCTTTTTATTCAACCTGTTTGGAAATTCTATGACTCGTGTCTGGGGCAGTAGGGACTGGAACTCTGACCTTCTGACCCAGAGGTAGGGACAGTACCACTATGTCACAAGAGCCCTGAAATTGTGCATTGTAGACTGATTCCTGTGCGTGAATACTTGGGTGAGGAAATGTGGCATTATTGGAAGTGAAAAACATCTTTTAGCTGCATTGACAAGATGGTGGATGTCTTCTTCCTCTCCAGTGAGAAGAGACCAGTATATTCTTTAAAGCTTTCAAAAGCCTGTAAATGCAGAAGTGCGTGGTATGGGGTTGGGAAAAAGGAACAAGTAACTCTGTTCTTTCCTGTCAGTAGTATATTAGCATACTGTGTAGCTTGTTCATCACTGAAAGATGATACTTGACTTTGGATAATCTATTCCATTTGTTTCCCTTGTAGTTCCTTGCGACCATTTTCGATTTTCAATATGTGATATTTTTTGCAATGTGATCACAATTCTTTTTGCTTTGCAAGTTAGTCTTGAACTTTACTAAACCGTCCACCTCACTCTACCGCTGTCGTGAAAATCAGGTCTGTCATTATTTTGAACAAGTGTTAGCAGAGACTTTTAAATCTGATATCCCATCCTTTTGGGTGTTCCGGTATTGATAAGAAGTGTCTCCTATTCCCCCCTCATGTCTTTACAGTTGTGGCCTGTGAATCACTCAGGAAGCCACCAACCCCAGGAAATTATGCTCCTCTCTGGAAATGCAGAGTGCTAAGATTATTTGAAATTTCTTAGGACTTTGCTGGTCTTAGCATCTTCCTGCCCATTTTGATTGTTTTATCTTTTCAATATTTTTGTCTTTAAAGGGACATTAGCGATGATTCATGTTTGACACTAAAGCAACTCTACGTCACTGACATTTGTTTATCAAAATAGACTTGCCACCCGTAGTTAAGCACTTAGTAACTCAGCCTCGTCTCCAGTTGTGGGTCTTGCTGTTCTCATCCGAATCCTCTTCAGAGAATCGAGAAACTCATGCCTGTAAAATGACACTGATTAAACTAGGAAGGAGAGAATGCTGACTGATAGGTCCACATACTGAGAGAGAATTGGAATTTGTTTTAAATAAATCCAATCTTACTTAAGTTTCTAATACTTTCATGTGAAATTGAGAAGTATTCTGAATTTAAAAAGATGCCCCTTTAACCCTATAAAATCTCTGCTAGCATTTAGTTGTTTGAAATTCATCAAGTTGAGTTTGGAGTTGACATCTAGTTCTGAAGTTTCCCAACTTTTTCAGTAGATATTCAGTACATTTTTGTGTTCCAGTTGAATTTGCCATAGCAAGAGTCTTTAACTGCTGTGCAGCAGCAACCTTTGTCCCCGGTGGAATATTAATTTGATTATTATTTTGGCTCCCTAATTGAATATAGTTGTGTAATTTATTGGGCCACTGTTTCTGGATTATGATTAAATTCTGTTTGACAAGATGCAGCTGTTAACTTGTAATAAGATCAGGTTCAACTTCATAGTTGTAGAGGGAGGTTAATTTACCACCTAATGTTGCATACTTGCTGGAAGATGTTCGAATTATTTCTTGCTACTAAAATTCTGTCTATGGCAACTTCCTTTTTTTTTTAACTGTTATAATCCCTTCACTTATTTTGTACTTGCCAAGTTGGAAGTCATCTGCTGGGAAAAGGAGCAATTTGTTTTTGTTACCTAGTGTTGATGTAAGTACTCCCGGATTAAATGCAGTATAGTTTAGATGTAACGCTCCTGCTAATTTGTTCTAGCAAATATTTGTGAATCAGGTACAGTATGTGTAAAAAGCAGAATGAATCTGCTGATATACCGTATAGCATTAATCACTTCATTATCAAGTAGAGCACAAGTTTATTTCTTCTACAGTACAGCAACATTCTGTTTTAGAATTTCAAATGAGCATTTCGTTTTGCACTGTCTGTCTTTCAGAATTTCACTGAGTATCCTTCTGGCCTCTTAGATGAGTGCATCCACCTGTGACAGTATAGGCAGTGTCTTTTAGTTCTCTATAATTGTATTCCTTCAGGCTGAAGTTATGTTGGAAAGCACCTGTACACTGAAATAAGACTATTTAACATGCTGACTCGCTTGCTCACCAGCATTGAGATCCCAGAATACTAAAATGTTCAATTTATAACTAAAGCCTCTGTCCTCCCCCCAAAAAAGTCTTGTTTACTGCTACTTTGAGAATTTTGCATTTGCTCATTTCTGGCCTTCAATGTCATTGATTTCCTTTGTCCCTCATAGCCATTTAATTGACTGTCCAAGCCTTGAGATCTGCAGTTCCTTCCTAAACCTCTGTCTCCGCAGCTCTCTCACGCCCGCTGTCCCTCCTTAACACCCTTAGTCAGTTGTCCTTTTGTCTCCAATTTTGGCTTGGTCAAATTTGATCTGCTAATGCTCCTGAGAAACACCTTGGGGAAGCTTGACTACATTAGTAACAACTTGTATTTTATATAGGTGCCTTTACCATAATACACATCACGAGGCACTTCAAAGCAATGATAAAAATCAAATAATGAGCTGTGATGAGTTGAAGACAGGAAAGTTAAGGAAGTGGTAATAGGCAATCTTAATAACAGTAGCAGGAATATGAGATCAGAAGCTCGTCTTGCTCATCTTGAGTATGCTATGTCAACAAAGCTATACAAATGTAAATTTACATCATGGCTCATTTCGAAGGTCAAAGTGTGTTGAATACTATGCCATTCTCTTCTCCTCGTCTGTGTTTCTCTTCATGGTTATGCCAAAACGTTAGGGGGTGATTCTCCTTTTCCTGCTGCATACGTTCTGATAACTTCTGTGATGATAGGGATATTTCCTTTAGAATCTTCATGAACTAAGTTTTGTTTTAATCATAAACTAACAATAGACTTTATTAAGGAATCTGGTTGATAGATTTTGTTATTTAAAACTGGCTTTAGATAAGATGTTTAATTGACCAATTGTTAACTGATGAAAGTATTTTTATTTTAATTTGTGACCAGTGCTGTAATGGGACTAGAGACACAGGGCATTCCTGCAGTCTCTGTCATAACAAGGTTGATGAATAGAGTGCAGTGGTCGTTGTCCATATAGATTTTAAGTAAACATTCAACAAAGTAAAAGGCTTTTTAAAAAAATTGAGCCTTATGGAATGGGAGGGTCAGTATCCCATGGATTAACGACAGAGAACTGAAATGTGTGGTGAATGGTTGCTTTTCAGACTGAAAGGTGTTAGTGCGAGGAGCATAGCTTTCCTCTTTTTTTGCTACGTAGGAAATGAATCTTGGAATACTGAGCAGAACTGCAATCATTGTCAATGATGTAAAATTTGGACCAGTGGCAAGTAGAAGATGATAGGAATTGACTGCAATGGGACATAGCTAGGCTAGCAGTGTATGAAAAGCTAGGTAATAAGTTCAAAGTAGAACCACAAAGGTGGTAATTTCTCGATTACTAGAGTCACACGTAAATTGACATAAGGCACAAATAAGATTAAAGAAATAAATACGTAGTTCAAAGCCCTTTGTGGGCACAGTGGGTTCCACTTCATAGGGCAGTGGCACCAGTACTAGCAAAAGTGGGATCTATACTGTTGGGAGAACTTATGCCTGAACCATACTGGGACTGGTGTTCTTGTGAGCTGTACAGCTAGACATGTAGAGAGAGCTTTAAGCTAAAAAAGAAGGGGTTAAAGGATCAATGTAGTAAATGAAGGGGTAAGGTTGAAGCCAAAGAGCAAAATGGTGATATGGGACTAGAAGGTTAGATAATTCATTCATTATAAATTGATTAAAATTAATTAACACGAGTGACAGGTGATGTGTTGCAACTGCAGGATGTGGGTGCTTCTGGATGTCAGTGTGATCAGAGCAAACACATTTGCAGCAAACATCTGCAGCTGCAGGAACATCGGTTCAGAGTCAGTGGGCTGGAGGTTAGGCTGCAGAAGCTGCAGCACAAGAAAGGCAGGAAGGAACGCAGAGCAACGACCGAAAAATACACCGTTGTTGAAAACTAGCTATTACAAAGATAACAAAATGTTAAAATTAATTGCTGTGGATATGTGTATGATAGTCATAGAAATAGTAAATGAATTAACAGTGCACATTGAAATAACTGTCTGATGGCCCTTACGAAGAAATGACTGCCTACTGGCAAGGATTGAGTCCTTAATATTGAGGGCTGTGTGATACTTGAGAATAATAAGAGTTAGGTAAAGATGAAGTGGCTGCACACTTAATCAAAGATGACATTTGTGTGATAGACATTATCTTGGTTCAAGAGATCAGGATGTGGAATTGGTTTAGGCATAGATGAGGAATAGCGACAAATAAATCATTAGTAGAAGTTGACTACATGCGTCCTAATAGTAATCACAACATAGGACAATATATACAAGATGAGCTATTGGGTAGTGATGAAGGAATGGCAATAATCATGGGTGATTCCAATCTACACCGACACTGGAAAAATCAGTTTGGTGATTGTAGCCTGCAAGAGGATTCATATAGTGCATTCAAGACAGTTTCTTGAAGCAACATGTCTTGACACCAAGCAGAGAGTAGGTTATGTCAAGCGTGGAGTTGTGTAATCACAACAGGATTAATTAACAACCTCAACATAAAGATACTTCTAAGCAGCCGTGACCACAATGAGGTTGAAAAGGTGAAGAATAGATCTAAGACTAGTCTTTAAAACTTAAGTATGGAGAACTGTGTGGGCCTGTGAGCTGCTGAAGTGAACTCAGATAACTAGGCTAGGAGATCAGTAGAGAAGCCATGGCAGACATGTGAAGGGATTTTTCGGAGTATGCAAAATAAATATGTTCCTACTATAAGAAAAAACTTCCAAGGAGAGGACCTACCATCGATGGTTAACCAAAGAAGTTAATGAAAGCGTCAAACTTATGGAAAAAGTATATAGTTGTGTAAAGATGTGTGGCAAGTCAAATGATTGACTGGTCAGAATATAAAGAATGGCAAAGACTGACCAAAAGATTAATCGGGAGGAAGAAATTGAGAGGAAGGGACTTGAAACTCCTTTAAAAAATGGAAAGCAAGAGTTTCCAGAAGTATTTAAAAATGAAGAGAGTGAACAAAGTGAGTGTTGGACCTCTACAGAGTGAGAATGGGGAATTCCGGGCAGATAATGGCCAATGAAATGAAGAAATATTTTGCTCCTGTCTTCACTAAAAAAGAGCAAGAAACTACAGTCCAATCAGTTTGATATTTGTTGTGAGGAAACTGTGAGGATCGATCATTAAGGAGATTAGTGCTGGGCATTCAAAAAAAAATTCAAGGAAATTGGGAAGAGTCAACGTGTGAAAGGGACATCATGATTGTCCAATCAATGGAGTTCTTTAAAGGAATGGTACCCAAAGAAGAGCCAGTTAACACATATTTGGATTTCCAAAAGGCATTTGACAAGATGCCACATAAAACTTTGGTACACAGGGTAGAAGCATATCATGTAGGTGTAACATTCTAGCATGTCAGAGGCTGAGGGTTGACCTTATAGAGGTTTATGAAATCACGAGGAACATGAATAGGGTGAATAGCCAAGGTCTTTTTTTCCAAAGGTAAGAGTCCTTAGCTAGAAGGCATAGCTTTAAGATGAGAGGGGATAGATTTAAAAAGTCATTGTCATACAGCATGAAAATGGACCCTTCAGTCTAATGTGCATGCCAACCATAATCCCAAACTAAACTAGTCTCACCTGCCTGCAGTTGGCCCATATCCCTCTAAACAGTTCCTAGTCATGTACTTATCTAAATAGTTTTTTAAACACTGTAACTGTACCTGCATCCATGACTTTCTCTGGCAGTTCATTCTACACATGAGCCACTCAGTGTGTTAAAAAAAAAGTTGACCCTCATTTCCTTTTTAAATCTTTCTCCTCACACCTTAAAAGTGAACCATCATTCTTGAAATTCCCCACCCTAGGGAAAAGCCATGTACCATTCACCTTATCTATCACTGTGGATGGCACGGTGGTTCAGTGGTTCGCACTGCTACCTCACAGCACCAGGAGTCTGTTTGGAGTTTGTACATTCTTCCCGTGTCTGCGTGGGTTTCGTTCGGGTGCTCTGGTTTCCTCCCACAGTCCAAAAATGTGCAGGCTAGGTGGATTGGCCATGCTAAATTGCCCGTAGTGTTCAGAGATGTGTTGATTAGGTGGGTTATAAGGGGATGGGTCTGGGTGGCATGCTCTGAGGTTCGGTGTGTACTTGTTAGGCTGAATGGCTTGTTTCCACACTGTAGGGATTCTATGATCTATACCCCTCATGATTTTAAAAACCTCCAAGGTCATTCCTCAACCTCCTACTTTCTAGTGAAAACATGTCCCAGCTTATCCAGCCTCTCCCGACAACAAAAACCTTTCATTCCTGGCAACATCCTGGTAAATCTTTTCTGAACCTTCTCCAGCTTGATAATATCCTTCCTATAACAGTGTGACCACAACTGCACACAGTAATCCAGAAGAAGCCTTACCAACATCCTTTACAACCTCAACATGATATCCCAACTCCTATACTCTGTAATCTGAGCAATGAAGGTAAGCGTGCCAAATGCAGCCTTCACCAACCTGTCTACATGTGACACAAACTCCAAAGAATTGCGTACCTGAACCCCGAGGTGTCTCTTTTCAACAACACTACCCAAGGCCTGACTTATACAAGTAAAAGTCCTGCCCTTATTTCATTCATCCAAATTAAACTCCGTCTGCCAGTCCTCAGCCCATTGACCCAGTTGATCAAGATCTCTTTGTTGATTGTTAATTGGTTTTATTGTCACGTGTACCAAATTACAGTGAAAAGCTTTGTTTACGAGCAGTACAGGCAGATCACAGCAAGCAAAGGATGTACAGATTAAAAAGATTTAGGCATACAGGTTACATTGCAGAGATAACCTTCTTCATTGTCAACTATACCACTAATTTTGGTGTCATCCGCAAACTTACTAACCGTGCCTTCAATATTCTCATCCACATCATTTGTATAAACAAACAAAAGTAGACTCTGCACCGATCCCTGTAGAACACCGCCGGTAACAGGCCTCCAGGACCTGAGAGGTAACTTTTTCACGCAGAGGGTTGTGCGTGTATGGAAAGAGTTGCCAGAGGAAGTGGTGGAGGCTGGTACAATTACAACATTTAAAAGGTATCTGGATGTGTACATGAATAAGAAGGATTTAGAGGGATATGGACCAAATGCTGGCAAATGGGACTAGGTCAGATTGGGATGTCTGGTTCGTGCGGATGAGTTAGACCAAGGGGTCTGTTTCCGTGCCAAAGGACTGTTGACTGACAGAAAGCATAAACGGATCTTTTTCTGAATGGCAGGATGTGACAACAAGATGCCACAGCAGTTTGTGTTGGGGCCTCAACTTTTCACAGTTTATATCAATGACTTGGATGAGGGGAGTGGAAACAGGCAAATTTGCAGATGACATAAAGATAGTTAGGAATGTATGGCGTGAAGAGGCCATAAGGTAAACATAAGTTGAGAGGGCAAACTAAAATCTGGCAGATGGAGTATAATATGGCAGGAAGATTTAAAAAAAAGCAGCATTCCATAAGTGAACGACAGCTTCCAAGGTGCAGAGTAATTTATGCATGTGGTACATGTAAATAAGATGGCTAATGAAATACTGCCCTTTATTACCACAGGACTTGAACATTAAAGTAATGAGATTGTGCTTCAGCTATACAGGGTATTGGTAAATGGTGAAATCTTGGATATTATGTGCAGCTAGGACTCATTTATTTAAAGAATGATGTAAATGCGTTGATGTAGTTTAGGGATGGTTGCTATACTTCATACCTGAATTGAGCAGGTTCCCTTTGAAGAAAGGGGTGAAACAGGCTGGGTCTGTTTCCACTGCAGTTTAAATGAGCCAAGGGGGAGTTGACTAAGTATGTAACATCTTGAATGGTCTTGATAATGTGGATGTGGAACTGATGCTTCTTTCTGGGAGTGGTCCAGAACGAGGGGGTCCTGTTTTAAGATTGGAAATCACTGTCTTAAGACAGAGATGAGAATAAACAATTTTTTTCTGAAGATTGAGAGACTTTGGAACTCTCAGCCTCAGAAGGTGGGGGCATGGTTATTGACTATTTTTAAAGCATAAGTAGATTTTTGTTAAGTTAAAGGAATATACCATTATCAGGATTAGATAGGAATGTAGGATTTCAGACATGAAACAGATCAGCTGCAAGCTTATTGGATGACAGAGTGGGCTGAAGGTCTTAATGGGCTATTTCTGCTCCTAATTCATATGCTTGTATGTAAAGTGTGTGTAGGAACAGAGATGCCGGAGGTGCATCTGCATTGATATTTGAAGAAGGCAGGACATGGAGAGCAAAATGCATGGGATCTGGGGCTCCATAATTAGATGCATTAAATATGAAAGCAGGGATATTGCACTGAACCTTTATAACGAGTTAAGTTTGGGATTATAACAAAAGCAGAAGTTGCTGGAAAAGCTCAGCAGGTCTGGCAGCATCTGTGAAGAAAAAAATCAAAGTTAACATTTTGGGAACAGTGACCCTTCCTCAGAACTGTTGGTAGCTGGGAAAATGTCGGTTTATATGCTGAAAATAGGGAGGGGAATTAGATAGGGAGTAAATGATTGGATGGAGCCCAAAGTGAGAGGAGAGCAGTTGGATAGACAAAGGAGTTGATAACGATTGGGTAGGAGGGTGAATAGTTGTTAATGGGGCCTAATAGTGACTAACAACAGGTGATGTGTAATGGCAGGCTATGTGATAATAAGCCCAGGTATATGAAGTAGGGGGCTGGGACATGGCAGAGTTTAGGCCCTAAAATTATTAAACTCGATATTGAGTCTTGGGGGCTGTAGGGTCCCTAAACGGAAAATGAGATGTTGTTCTTCCACCTTGCGTTGAGCTTTGCTGGAACACTGCAGCAAGCCAGAGACAGATGTTGGCCAGGGAACAGGGTGGTGTGTTAAAGTGGCAGGCAGCAGGTAGCTCATGGTCTTTTTTGTGAGCAGAACGTAGATGTTCTGCACAGCAGCTACCCAGTCTACACGTCGTTTCCCCAATGTATAGGAGACTACATTGTGAGCAGCGAATGCAGTAGACTAGATTCTGGGAAGTGCAGGTGAAATGTTGTTTCACCTGGAAGGTATGTTTGGGCCCTTGGATAGTGGGGAGGGAGCAGGTAAATGGGCAGGTGTTGCACCTTCGCTGGTTACAGGGGAAGGTGTCATGGGGCTGTGGGGGGTGTTGGGTGTGAAGGAAGAGTGGACCATGGTGTCCTAAGAGAGTCTCCGACGCACACGTTCAGATGAGACCAACTTCGACAAGGGAGGCTCTGAAATGCCCACCTTCTTCCTCAACCGAGGATTTCCCACACTTCCGCCCTCACCCCTTCTCTTCCCTCCCGCAACAATGATAGGGTTCCCCTTGTACTTACCTACAATCCCACAAACATCCACATCCAGAAGATCATTAGACGCCACTTCTACGTCCACCACCTCCAGCGAGATGCCACCACTGGACACACATTCCCCTCCCCTCCCTTGTCCACCTTCCGCAGGGACTGTTCCCTCCGCTTCACACTGGTCCACTCTTCTTTCACGCCCAACACTCCCCCACAGCCCCACGGCACCTTTCCCTGCAACCGCAAAAGGTGCAACACCTGCGCATTTACCACCTCCCTCTCCGGTATCCGAGGGCCCAAACATACCTTCAGGTGAAACAACACTTGATCTGCACTTCCCAGATTCTAGTCTACTGCAATCGCTGCTCACACTGTGGTTTCCTCTACATTGGGGAAACAAAGTGTAGACTGGGTGACTGCTGTGCAGAACATCTACGTTCTGCTCACAGAGAAGACCCTGAGCTACCTGTTGCCTGCCGCTTTAACGCACCACCATGTTCCCGGGCCAACATCTCTGTCTCTGGTTGGTGCAGTGTTCCAGTGAAGCTCAACGCAAGCTGGAAGAACAGCACGTAATTTTTCGCTTAGGGATCCAACAGCTCCCCCCACCCCCCGCCCAAGACTCTCTCAAGTTCAATAATTTTAGGGCCTAAATTCTCATGTCCTAGCCCCCTACCCCGCACACCAGGCCTTGTCATCACATAGCTTGCCATTACTCATTACCTATCGGTAGCCACTAACAGCTATTCGCCCTCCTGGCCGAATCATTATCAACTCCTTTGTCTATCCAATTGCTCTTCTTTCTTTTCAGGCTCTATCCTGAAGTTTACTCCCTACCCCATCCCCCTCCTATTTTCTGCATATAAACCGACATTTTCCCAGCTACCATCAGTTCTGAGAAAGGGTCACTGGATCTGAAATAATAACGGATTTTTTTGATTCACTGATACTGCCAGACCTGCTGAGCTTTTCCAGCCACTTCTGATTTTGTTCCTGATTTACAGCATCCACAGGTTTTATTCAGTTTGGGATTGTAGTTGGAATGGACTGGTTAGACTGCGCTGTATGATTCTAACTAGAATATCATATTCATTTCTGGTTGCCACTTTAGCAAGGATGTGAGTGCCCTTGAGCAAGTGCAGAAGACATCGCCAGAACAGTTGCAAGGTTAGAAAATTCTGGTTGAAACGTGAAGGTGGTAAAGCTTAAGTTGTTCTCCTTTGAGCACAGGAGATTGATAAGAGATTTGATGGATATGCCAGGCTGTGACAGGGCTGGGTAAGGTAGATAGGGAAAGAAGGGTTCCCATGAACTGCTAGGGCCACAGACTTGCAGTGTTGGTCAAGAAATGCAGGAGGAAGAACTTTGTTGTACGAGTGCCAATGACCTGGAATTCTCTCTCTGTAAACTGGGGAGACTGAAGCAGTCCGAAAGGAGGATATATCTGCATGGGTGTGGAGGAATGGGACTGACTGAACTGTCTTGTGGTGAGACAGCCTCACAGTGGACCTGAAAAGCTTTCTTTTTTGCCTTAGACGACTAAGGACTTAACATTTCTTGTCTTCAATTGATAGCATGTAGATGTGGTCCCAAAGCTTGATTGCAACACCACTTTTGTGGATATTAAGTGGTCTTCTCAGTTTGTAATGTGGCAGGTAGGGTGCAAGCTGGAAATGATCAGCCCGCCATATTGATTAAGGCTATAAAAATCAGTGTGCAGAGCTCTGTCTGCAGTTGACCTTCAGCTAAATATCATGTTTGAGGTCCACCCTGTAACCTTCATTCGTCTTGAGGCAATGAACACCGGCTGCACTCATGAAAACCAGTTTAGCCCTGCAGGTGATCCTGAAAGACAGTGCTGAAGGCCACAAACAACAAAGTAACATTTAAAAAATGCTTTCTTGTATGTGGAGCTCCACAACCCAGTAATCAAAGAAAGCAGGCCTCTGACTGCCAACTCTGAGTAATGCCATTTGCATTCTTTAGTTACCGTTCAAACTTGCCGAACCAGTTCTACTCCCAAGACTGTGCAGAAGCTGTTTTGGTGGATGTGGTGGATGGGGTGGGGTGGGGGGGGAGGATGGGGAGGATGAGTGCGCAGTGGAGGGTGAACTTTGGTGCTAGTCTGTAGCATTAAACCTTGGGCTGAAATCCTGGAGCATCTAGTCTGGCTGTATATTTTAAATGACTTAAAATAGCAATCCCTGCAGTTACTGCAAAGTGGACGAACATGTTTCTTTGCTGAATGTGAGTGTGGCAATGTCCTGTCAAACCTACAAAGAAAACAAACCAGTATTACAGGACATTGAAAATGGTCCCATTGTCTGATCCCAGTAATAATGCACGCTTGGTGTTTGAGCTCTCATTTAAAGCTCTTGGGATTTAGTCATGTGCTGGCAGCTTGTTTATTTCAATAATGCGAATTTGAAGCAGGTGAGGAATATGCGAGTTGCTGAAAGGTGCAGTTGATTGCTTTATCTTCGCGGGCTGGTCTATTACCCACCTAATTGTTTCAAAATATTTTAATAAACTGCACAATTTGAGATTTCTCTCTCCCAAGAGTTGTTTACTTAAATGGTTGGATTTTCAATTGCCATGCAAATAATTTATTGATAGTCCAAACTTTTTATAGCAGTCATTGATCTCTGGTAAAGAACTGATTTGTAGCAAGGCCAGTCATCATTTTACTTCCAATATGCTAGCCGTCATTTCCCAGCCTCAGACAGTGTTAAATTGTCTAATCCTATTTTGGTCGTACCCTCTAAATGCACATTTAAATTGCATCATTTGTGGGCAGTTAAACAATAATTTGAATTTTTTATTGTATGTAATTGTACAGAAAACTGTCTACACAGCCTGGACATAGTCTGTTAATTGTTTCTGAGATTAGTAGCACAGAAACAGACCCTCCGGCTCAACTTGTCCATGCTGACCAGATTTCCTAAACTGAACTGGTCCCATTTGGCCCATATACCTCTAAGCCTTTCCTATCCATGTACCTGTCCAAATGTCTCTTAAATGTTTAATTGTACTCGCCTCTCCCACTTCTCTAGCAGCTCGTCCCATATACGCACAACCCTTTGCGAAAAAGTTGCCCCACGGGTCCCTTTTAAATCTTTCTCCTTTCACCTTAAACCTATGCTGTCTAATTTTGGATTCCCCTTCCTGAGGAAATGATCTATGCACCTGATTTTATAAACCTCTATAAGGTCACCCCTCACCTTCCGAAGCTCCGGGGGGGAAAAAAGGTCCCAGCCTATCCAGCCTCTCCTTTATAACTTTAAACCCTTGGTCTCAGTAACATCCTTGTAAATCTTTTTTTGCATCCTTTCCAGTTTAGTAACAGTCTTCCTATAGCAGGGTGACTAGCACTGTACGCAATACGGTGTGACCTCACCAGTGTCTTGTACAGCCCTAACATGCCTTCCCAACTCATGTACTCAGTGAATAAAAACAAAGTTGCTGGAAAAGCTTGGCAGGTCTGGCATCACGTCTTTTCCAGCAACTTTGTTCTTGTTCCTGATTTACAGCATCGGCAGTTCTTTTGGTTTTTATCCTGTACTCGGTGCACTGACCGATGAAGGCAAACGTGCCAAATGCCTTTTCACCACCCTGTCAACCTGTGATGCCACTTTCAAGGAACTGTGTACCTGCACCGCTAGGTCTCTGTTTGATAACATCTCCCACCCCTCCCCCCATCAGTGGCCCTAGCATTAACTGGAAATCCTGCTCTGGTTTGTCTGACCAAAATGCAACACTGGCCCAGTTGATCAAGGATTCCGTTGTAATCTTAGATAACCTTCTTCACTGTCCACTGTACCACTAATTTTGATGTCATCCACAAACTTACTAACCATGCCTCCTGTATTCTCATCCAAATCATTTGTATAAATGACAAAGAACAGTGGACCCAGCACCAACCCTTCTGGCATGCTGCTGGTCACAGGCCCCCAGTGTTACTGAAAATTACTTTTGCTGAATCTTCTTCAATTAGTGATTTTATTATTATGGAGAACAGTTTTGTGAAATAAATTCTATAAAAGAAAGAGAGCCAATTGCTGTCATGTGAGCCCATGCACTACTTGGATGTGTTTCATTTGTTTTCCTGAAAACTTGGTTTGGATCTGAAAGATTCAAAATAGCAAACATTGTCAGTCCCACAATAAAATAGACAGTTTACCTTCTATTCTGACCTGACCAGACATTGAATTAATTATAATAGATGAACTAACTGCTGCTTGGCACATTGCAGAAACTAGTGTGCTGTCCATCTCAGATGTCCTCATTCTTCAAGGACTGCAACATCCCCCCCCGCAGTGGTCGAGAACGCCCTCGACTGTGTCTCCTGCATTTCCCGCATCTCATCCCTCGCACTCCGTCCCCGCAATAACAACCAAAAAAGAATCCCCTTCATCCTCACGTACCACCCCACCAACCTCCGCATCCAACGCATCATCCTCCGACACTTCCGCCATCTGCAATCCGACCCCACCACCAAAGACATTTTTCCCTCCCCACCCTTGTCTGCTTTCCGGAGGCACCACTGTCTCCGTGACTCCCTTATCCGCTCCACACTCCCCTCCAGCCCCACCACACCCGGCACTTTTCCCTGCAACAGCAGGAAGTGCTACACCTGCCCCCACACCTCCTCCCTCACCCCAATCCCAGACCCCAAGAAGACTTTCCACATCAAGCAGATGTTCACCTGCACATCTGCTAATGTGGTATACTGCATCCGTTGTGGCCTCCTCTACATCGGGGAAACCAAGCGGAGGCTTGGTGACCGCTTTGCAGAACACCTGCGCTCAGTTCGCAACAAACAACTGCACCTCCCAGTCGCGAACCATTTCAACTCCCCCTCCCATTCCGCAGACGACTTGTCCATCCTGGGCCTCCTGCAATGCCACAATGATGCCACCCGAAAGCTGCAGGAACAGCAAATCATATTCAGCCTGGGTACCCTGCAGCCCAATGGTATCAATGTGGATTTCACAAGCTTCAAAGTCTCCCCTCCCTCAACCGCATCCCAAAACCAGCCCAGCTCATCCCTGCCTCCCTAACCTGTTCTTCCTCTCACCTATCCCCTCCTCCCACCTCAAGCCCCACCCCCATCTCCTATCTACTAACCTCATCCCGCCCCCTTGACCTGTCCGTCCTCCCTGCACTCACTATCTTCTCCCTACCACCACCCCCCCCCCCCCCCCCCCCAATACTCACCTTTACTGGCGCTATCCCCGCCTCATTGACCTGTCTGTCTCCTCTCCACCTATCCTCTCCTTTATCCATCTTCTATCCGCCTCCCCCTCTCTCCCTATTTATTTCAGAACCCTCTTTCCCTCCCCCATTTCTGAAGAAGGGTCTAGGCCCGAAACGTCAAGCTTTCCTGCTCCTATGATGCTGCTTGGCCTGCTGTGTTCATCCAGCTCCACACCTTGTTATCGCTGCTATCCTTAACTGTACTTTCTATAATGAATAGGATTAATACTGGAATGATTGACTTTTTTTTGTCATCCAGTGTACATTTGGATATCGTAAAACAACTGGTTCGGAAATAGGCCTTGGCTAAGATAAACAGGAGTAGTTTTTGCATATGTTGTGGGATAATTTTTGGTTGAATGTGCTGTCACATCAAGTGAAGGAGTTGGGATGCAGTATGCTTTCAGCTCTTAAAACAATCATCAGTACTGAGCCCAGTAAATGGCAGTTGGCACTGCTACTACAAGCACAACCCATCAGTGCTATGGGCCTCTTTAGCAGAAAAGCCATGCAGTGGATCGCAAGTGGAGACAGATTGGTGATTTATTATGCAGGTGGTTGCAGATACTGTGTGAGGTATGAAAAGGGTGGAGGAAGGAATGACTAAGCAAAACATTCAGGGTAAGGAAGGGAAATAGTAGGCGAGAAGAGAGGAAATGATAAGAAGAGCAAAAGTAAGGAAGATGGAGAGTAATTAAAATGATGTCAAGAGAAGGTATGCCAGAATGAGAGAAGGATGCAAAAGATATCAAAAACATAAGAGTGGGAAATGAGGGAATTCCAATTAAATTGTTTTCCAACATAACAAAAATGAGTCTATCTTGAAGTAGTATATTGCACATGAAGCTCATTTAGGATGTGAGTGAGGAAATAGTGATATATAAATGCAAGGATTCAAGATTTCTAGTGGGGCACATTTATGGTCACAGTTAGCCTGTCGGAGAATATTCCAGAATCAAAACTTAGAATATATTTTTTTTCATGCTGAAGTTTGAAATGTTTGAATCCATGTTGTAAAACATACATAAATGAAGAGTAGGTACATAACAGGGTGTGGCTGCATTGCAGAAGCTACAACTTAGGTTTGTCTACTGCACCTTGTCCTCTATTTATACAACAAAAAAAAAGCCTCATCACCAGAACTTTCCAACAAGTACCAACCAATCATTGAGCTGGTGGTGAGAAGGTCACTTCCTGTGAGATCCTTGTATGCTGGACACTCTGCGCCACTGCTTTGCATACTGACCTTGAAGCGGGGGGAACAGGGTAGAGGCTGTCACACACTTCTTGCTGGAATGTGCCTTTGCAAAGGAAATCTGGAGAAAGAATTTGTGGATTTTGTCAAGGTACATTCCGAGCAGCTCCGTGATACCGGACTCTGTACTGTACAGCCTGTTCCCCAGGAAGTGCACTGAGACGAACATGGACCGTGCCAGGGGACCATCAACTTGGTGAAAGATGCTTTTTGGTCTGCCCGAAACTTGTTGGTCTTTCAGAACAAGGGGTTGACCTAGACCAAGTGTTGCAGACTGGCACATTCCAAGGACTATGTGCTGAAGGGCGTACTAAAGCTCAGGGCAGCGCCTGCCAAGGCAGAGTGGGAAAAGACCACTATCCGAATTCTTTCTGCCGAAGTTAAATGGGTGTCCTGTTCAGTTATCGGACCCTCCCAGGCCCTCAAATATACGTAAATATAAACTTGCATAAGGAAGAAATGCCTTTTGGTTTGTTTGTTTGGATAGAGTCAAACTCCAATGTTTCTTCATTAAAGTACATTCATATGCTACTGTACAAAACCAAACTGCTTCAGTGACTACGTATGTACGTAAAGATATCTTTATGAACAAAAAAAACCAACAAACTTTTCTGTTACCCCTAATCGCATGATTTGAGTCTTAACATTAAACTGAAGCTGTAATTCAATTTATATTTGAAAAATATGTTTTGGGAAAATCTCCCAATGTGTCTTGAATTGTACTGAAGAAGGAAGAACTGAAGAAGTTTTGGTAAGAGTGACCATTGAATAGTCCTTGTGAAGATGAAGTCTTTCGCATTGATAATGTCTTATGTTGTGATATTATCACTGTTGTAAATAGGATATACTTAGAACAGATCTAGTAACTCGACTGGGCATCCATAAGACACTGTTGGCCATCAGACCTGCAGAATTGTTTTCAAACACAATCTGCAAACCTCATGGCCTGGCATATCCCACACTCTACCATTACCATCAAGTTAGGGGAATCAGTCCTGGTTCAATGTAGTGTACAGGAGGGCATGCCAGAAGCACCTAAAAATAAATTGTCAAACTGGGGAAGCTACAAAAAAGACCACTTGCGTTCCAACCAGCCTAAGTAGCAAGTGATAGACAGAGCTAAGTGATCTCACAACCAACAGATCAGATTTAAGATTTATCTACATACAGCCCTACCACATTGAGTTGTGAACGGCAATGGCAGTGACTAAGAGGGCTTTGGAGACAAAGTCATTGAGTGTATTTAAGACAGGGATAAGTTCTTGATTGGTGAGGGACTATCAAGTGTTAAGGGGAGAAGGCAGACGAATGGGGTTGAGAAACATATCAGCCATAATTGAATTGCGGAGCAGACTCAATAGGTCAATGGCCTAATTTCTGCTCCTTTACCTCATTGTCTCTGAGACACCAAAAATCATTTATCACATTCTTAAATAGATTAATTGGTGCATCTAAAACCCTCTAAAATAACCCTCTAAGATAGAAATTTGCCAAGACTCTCAAATCTTTCACCATTTCAGCTTTAAATGGTTGACCCCTATCCTGAAACTGTATGCCCTTGTTCCAGATTTCATTGAGATCATCTAATTCTTATGTTCTCTTGAGTTCATAACCCAGTTTATACAGTTCTCTCCTCCTGGGAGCTAATATCGTGATGCCTTGCTCTCCTGTCTTTATGTAAGCCATTAAATACTGAAGTCAGAATTGCACAACAGTATTTCAGATGTGATCTCGCCCACATACAATTGTAGGAAGACTTGTATTCTTGTACTCCAACCCTCTTGCAATAAGGGCTAACATGCTTTCCCAGTTGCTTGCAGCACCTGCATGTTGATGTTTTGTGTTCCTTATTTGCATGCACTGAAGTCTCTCTGAGCATCAACACTTATAGGTTTCATATAGATTATTTTCCAAAAAAGTTTTTTCTATCTTAGTGAATAATCTCTTCACTTTGCCACATTACACTTATCTGCCATCTTATTGCCCACTCACTTCAACTGTACGCATCCCTCGCAATCTTTTTGTGTAATCCTCATAACTTGAATTCGTGCTTGGCTTTGTATCTTAAGCTAATTTAGATACATTCCTTTCTCTGCCTCCATGTAGCTTCATTAGTCACAGCCTGCCACTTTGAAATGCCCTATGTGTTCCTGCTTTCTGCTTCTTATCCATTAACCAGTACACTACCATTTCAATATATCACCCCAGTTACTCTGAGCTGTCTTTCCCCTTACCCCCAGCTTACTTTTATTGGCATAACCATTCCTTTTGCCCTCACTTGCTTATTTCACCTCTCCTTAAATTCATCCATCCTTTTCATCTCAACCACTCACTGTAGCAACAATTTTTGAGTAAAGAGGTTTTGCTTAAATTCCTAACCCTGTCGTTCCCACAAGTGGAAATAATTCCTGCAAACACAACCAAAATCTTCCATAATTTTGACAAGTTCTATTAAGTCATCCGCTCAGACTTGGATTTTGACAGCAGCAATGTCGGAATGCTAGTTACATCACAGTATCACAGAATTCCTACAGTGTAGAACCAGAGCATTTGGCCCAACAAGTCCACTCTGACCGTCTGAAGACGTATCTTCCTACCGTTCCCTGTAACCCTGCATTTCCCATGGCTAACGCACCTAACCTGTACATCCCTGAACACTATGGGCAATTTAGCATGGTCAGTCCACCTAACCTGCACATCTTTGGACTGTGGGAGGAAGCTGGAGCACCTGGCGGAAACCCACGCAGATGTGGGGAGAACGTGCAAACTCCACGCAGACAGTTGCCCAAGGGTGGAATTGAACCCGGGTCCCTGGCACTGTGAGGCAGTGGTACTATTTGGCTCAAATTTATGTGAGAATCAAAAATATGTAATTGACACATCCTTGAAATGAAGAATAGTGCTGTTTCTTGCCTACCTTTATTTTGAGGCAACAAAAATTGGTAAACCTTTATTTTCTTGCTGCTTTTATCATAGTGGATAAATATATATGATCATGGATCAATATTTGGGAGGGGACAAGAATCGAAATTACTGGGAAAAACTCAGCAGGTCTGGCAGCAACTGTGGAGAGAAACCAGAGTTAACATTTTGAGTCCAATGATTCTTCATCAGAACTGGGAGGGGAGGGGGCATTTAAATGCAAAAGATGAGTCCAATCTGCTGAGTAGAACTAGAATGGTGCTAATATTGCTAAGTGCCTGATGATTAATTCAAGTGAGTGCAATATTAATGTGTTACCATTAGAATAGAAGGTTCCAATGATTCACAATTGGAACTCTGAATTACGTTTCTAAAAATGCTTATTGTTAAGTCTTGTAATATGTGGTTGCTGCATGTAGTTTACAACTGTCAGAGAATTATGAACTTCTTCATTTCCTACAAGCCAGTGCTGGCATTATGGGATACACACCGCACAGATGCTTCCTCTGTTTGTACTGACCCGAATCCATTTTTGATTGTTGTCTGTTATTTCCTCATGCCTGAGTTAGTTGCTTTTTGCTATAGTACTTGGTGATGTTTTTTAACATTCACTATTGTAGTATTCCTGACCATTATTGAGACCAAATTGGTATGGTGGTGCACAATTAGAAGGATAGTCTGTTGTTCAAGGTATGCTGCAATTAGTACTGTACATTCACTGTTACAGTTCAAGAATAAACTTGTGTTATTTGTCAAAGAGGCTGCAGTATAATTTTAAATAGGAGGGTTACCTGGAATGATCTATCCCTTTCACCTCTTTAAACCATATAATTTTCATTTCATGCAGTAAAAATGATTTTAACTGCTTCAGCATTTTGGAAGCATGTACAATAGAAACTGCCTGGTTGTCTGTCCTGTGGCTCACTATATTTAGTAAGCGACTCAGTTGTTCTTCATGAAAGTGATTCTGATGGATTCTGTTGTCTAACATGAAGTGTTTTGTAACCAGACGTGTAGGACTTCTATAAAAAGCAGTTGAGACAGTCAAAGTAATGTGTTCAATGTACCCGTGCAGAGATAAGTCTAGTGTTCGGCTCTGTTGGCTTTTCTGTTTGGCATTGTAAGTTTTCTTATCTTGCTAATCAGCTAATTCAGGCAACAGAATTGACCAACCTAATAATATTGCCAAGATGTAAATTCAAAATGAAATGGCAATTGGGGTTCTATTTATTTTTATCACGACATTTGTATTTAAAAAACAGTCAAGTGGAGCCAATCAGCTGTAATTACTTCTGGTAGATATGAAAAATAAAATATTTTGTTTGGGTTGTCAGTGAGTTTACAATTGTAGTTGAAACTATCCTTTTGTTGCACATCTGACCTGAGATCTGACAGTGAGCATGTGTTTACCAGCTGAATTGATGCACCTTTCTGCACCAACATGAGGTTTTCATGATGTTCTTCTGTTGGATAGCCCATTGAATGTGTGTGTGACATTTCAAACTTCAATTGTCCAGCTAGATCCTGCTTTTATCTTACTAAAATTATCATAGTCACACTTTCCTTAGAAGTGATTTTGTACAAATGTTCTACTGAATAATTTTAAAGTACAAGCTTGTTTTATTTACAAACCATTTGGAGATTCAGTACATGAAATTCTACCTGCTTTAAATTGATTCATGGGATGAGGGAGTCCACTGGCTAGGTCAGCATTTAGTGCCCATCCCTAATTGCCCAGAAGGCAGTTAAGAATCAACCACATTGCTGTGGATCTGAAGTCACATGTAGGCCAGACCAGGTAAGGATGGTAGTTTCCTAAAGGACATTAGTGAACCAGATGGGTTTTTCTGACCATTAACAATGGATTCATGGTTATCATCAGACTCTTACTAACATATTTTTTAAAAATTGAATTCAAATTTCATCGTCTGCCAAGGCAGAATTCGAACCCAGTTCCCCTGAACTTTACCTGCATCTCTGGATTAACTGTCCAGCATTAATACCACTAGGCGATCACCTCCCATGTAAACAAGACCAGTTAGGGATGGCAGATTTCCTTCCCTGAAGGCCATCAGTAAAGCAGATGGGTTTTCCAATTGGCAATGGTTAGCTCTTCATTAAAATTTTATCAGTTGTCATCTAAGCTCTCGGAACATTACCATGGGCCTCTGGATTACTAGTCGAGTGACACTGCCACTGTGCCACTGCCTCCTGCTGGCAGAGCTCCATGCAGCAAATGGGAGTGGTTTGATATGGAAATAATAGATGCACTAACTTTAAATTGCATGTAAACTTAAAATTGGCTTCAGTTTGGCATTACAGCATATCTTTGTATCAGGTCAAATTTTCGTGTAACTGACATAGAGCTTCAGTTTGAATTGGTAATTTGTATTGGGGTTCTGTCCCTTGAGAATGCACTCTGTAGTGCATGTTTTAGTTTGGTTGTGTTGGACTACTTGAAATGGTCCTAAATGGTGGTGTAAAAATAGCTTCTAAAAAAGAATATGGTGTGTATGGACATTTGGAATAGAATACGTCTCTGCTTTGAATGTCAGAGATTACAGCAGAATATAGATTGGAGAGTTGGGCAGATAAATGGTAGATGGAGTTCAATCTGGACAAATGCGAGGTGATGCATCTCAGAAGATCTAATTCAAGAGCAAACTATACAGGAAGTGGAAAAGTCCTGGGGAAAATTGATGTACAGAGAGACCTGGGTGTTCAGGTCCATTATTCCCTGAAGGTGGCAATGCAGGTCAATAGAGTGGTCAAGAAGCCATACGGCATGCTTTCCTTCATCGGACGGGATATTGAGTACAGGAGTTGGCAGGTCATGTTACAGTTGTATAAGACTTTGGTTCGGCCACATTTAGAGTACTGCGTACAGTTCTGGTCACCACATTACCAAAAGGATGTGGATGCTTTGGAGAGGGTGCAGAGGAGGTTCGCCAGGATGTTGCCTGGTATGGAGGGCGCTAGATGTGAAGAAAGGTTGAGTAGATTAGGATTATTTTCATTAGAAAGACAGAGATTGAGCAGGGACCTGATTGAGGTCTACAAAATCATGAGGGGTATAGACAAGGTGGATAGCAAGAAGCTTTCCCCCAGAGTGGGGGACTCAATTACTAGGGGTCATGAGTTCAAAGTGAGAGGAGGAAAGCTTAAGGGAGATATGCGTAGAAAGTTCTTTATGCAGAGGGTGGTGGCTGCCTGGAACACGTTGCCAGCGGAGGTGGTAGACGCAGACACGTTAGTGTCTTTTAAGATGTATCTGGACAGGTACATGGATGGGCAAGGAGCAAAGGGATACAGACCCTCAGAAAATAGATGACAGGTTTAGACAGGGGATCTCGATCGGCGCAGGCTTGGATGGCCGAAGGGCCTGTTCCTGTGCTGTAATTTTCTTTGTTCTTTGAATGCCAGTATCCTATAATAAATAAAATGTACTAGGATATTCAACCCATTATGTTGAGCTTTATGCAAGAACAACATAACACAACTGGTTCCACTCCCATGCCTTTTCCTTGTAGCCCTGCAATTTTTTTCTCCTCAGGTAATTATCTAAGTATATGTCTCAATCGGATTCCAATCCCCTCCAATTCTTCTAAACTCTGGCTAATACAAGCCGATGTGAACCAATCTCTCCTCATATGACTGTCCTGCCAGTCAGCCTCGTGATCTTTTGCTGCATTCCCTCTATGGTGTGTATATCCTGTTTTGGGTTGGGAGACCAAATCTGCACACATCCAGATGCAGTTATACCGAGGCCCTGTATAACTGCAGTAAGAAGACTTCTTGCAATAAAGGCCAAAATACTATTTGCCATCTTAATTACTTGTGGCATCTGCCTGTTTACTTTCTTTAGTTTACAAGGACATCGAGATCCTTTTGTGTATTCATATTTACCAATATATCACCATTTAAATCGTGTTTTGTCTTTGTTTTCATACTGAAATGAGTAACTTTGTATTTATCCATTATGCATTGCATTTGCCCACAGATTCTAAATCACCTTGAAGCCTCCTTGCATCCTCTTCACAGCCCACATTCCCACCTATTTTTGTGTTGTCAGCAAATTTGGAAATGTTACTGTTGGATCCCTGATCCAAGTCATGTATATATTTTGTGCACAGCTGAAGTACTGATCCCTGCAGTATATCATTAGTCACCACCTGCCACTCAGGGTGGTGGGGGCGAAGCATTTATTCCTATTCTCTGTTTCTGGTGTCTCAACCAATTTTCTATCTATCCCAGCATGTTATCCTCAATCCAGTGTGTTTTAATTTTTCCCCACTAGGCTTTTATGTGGTACCTTAACAAATGGCTTCTTGAAAATCAAATACACCACTGTTCCACTGGTTCTCCCTTACCTATTCTACAGCCTCAAAAAAAAGCGCCAGTGGGATAGTTAAGCACAAATTCCCTTTCATAAACCTATGCCGACTCTGTTTAATCTCATTAATGCTTTTTAAATGTTTTTGTTGTACACGTTCTAATCGAGCATTACTCACTGTTGATGTTAGGCCAACTGGTCTGTGGTGAGGTTTCCTCTCCCTCCCTCCTTTTTTTAAAATGGTGTGGTTAAATTTGCCACCCTCCAAACTGTTGGAACTTCATTGGATTCTATATAATTTTAGAAGATGGCCACCTGTGCATTTAATATTTCTAGGGCCATGATTACAGCTGTACCCTTAATTGCATGTGTTACTAATCTCCTGTTTAATGCCAGTAGACAACCCCCACCAATATTTTCTGCCCCTTGTGTTTCTTATCTCCACCCATACACATTCCACATCGTGATTTTCCAAGCCAAAATCCTTTCTCACTATTGCACTGATTTTATCCTTTACTAACAGTGCAACCCACCCCATTCCTTACATGTTTGTCCTTCGTAAGTATTGAATACCCCGCAGTGTTGAGCTCCTTTCCTTGGTTACCCTGTAGCTATGTCTCCATAATCACAACGATATAATAACTATGTCTATTTATGTTGTTCATTCATCTACCTTATTGCAAATGCTCTGTGCATTAAAACACAATTGCTTTAGACATGTCTTTTTAACCTTGATAGTCAGTTTAGCTTTATTATGCACTATGACCCTATTTGATTTTGTTCTTTTGCTTCCGGCTTACTTTTGCTTCCAGCTTACTTTTGCTTCCTTCCTGCATTTCCTTTCTAGCTTTGTTTTCTCCCATTTGGGCCTCTCCACTCAGGTTCCCATTCCCCTGCAATTCTAGTTTATTGGTCTCACTCCTGCCCAGATGCAACCCATCCTGTTTGTACTGTGTATCTTCCTAGAACTGGTGTTCCAGTGCCCCAGGAAACTCCTCCATACACCACATAGGTACTGTTATTCCTACACTTGCTAGCATGTGGCACTGATAGTAATCCCCAGATTGTTACCATTTTGCCCCTTTAAATTAATGTCTCTGCATTCTAAATTCAGCTTGTAGAGCCTCATTCCTTTCTTTAACTATGTGTTGGTGCCTACATATAACAAAACCACTGGCTGTGCGCCCTCCCGTGCAAGACATTCTTGGCTCTGGCTACAGAAAGGCCTGTCCATTCCCCTTACAAATGAATCCCCCATCACCACAGCCTTGCCTCTGTTCTTTGCCCATCATGTGCAGCAGATACCCATAGTGCCACAGACTTGCCTTTCACTGCTATCCCCTGAGAAGTCATCTCTTCCACCCTCGCCCACATAAAACAGTATCCATCTCTGAAACAATTTTAACCCCACTGCAAAGCCTCTTCTAAGCATGCCTACCCTGAAGAATTTACCCTCCTCCTTTTGGAAAAACCTCAGTGGATTCTCCTCTATCCATCTTCTATCCGCCTCCCCCTCTCTCCCTATCTATTTCAGAACCCCCTTCCCCTCCCCCATTTCTGAAGAAGGGTCCAGACCTGAAACATCAGCCTTCCTGCTCCTCTGATGCTGCTTGGCCTGCTGTGTTCATCCAGCTCTACACCTTGTTATCCAAATAGTATATCTGTTCAAGAGGCAGGCGACCAATGGTTCTCCTGCGCTACCTGCCTTCCTGTAGTCTGCTGGGTGGTCACCCATCCCCCTTTTACAGGTTCAGTCTTTGTCATCAGTATGACCACCTCACTGAACAGGTTTTCCACAATAATCTCAGCAATGTGCATGCCCTACAGTAAGTTCACCTGCAGTTCCAGCTCCAATATGCAGGTAGCCAGTAGCTGCAACAAGGTACACTTGCGGCACACGTGGTCATAAGGGACATTGGAAGTGTCCATGACTTTCCACACAGTGGTGGAGGAGTATATAGTATGGATGTTAGCTCTGCTGCCATGACTTCCTTTTAGATTAATCTTGCTAGTTCCTCCTTTAAAGGGTGGTACCAGTTATGCTAGGAACCTTCTTCCACACCAAACACTCCCATTACAGTCCAAAGTCCCTTATTTTGTTCAAACTAACGGACTGTAGCAGTTTAATTGATTAAAGGAAAGTATAGGTATTCAACTGAACCTTACTCTGGATGCTTTCTCATTTAGAGCTGTTTAAAAATGCGCCCCTACCGGCACTCACTGAGTTCACCCCTGTACCCACGCGCTGCTTTATTCAGAGTTCCTCCTGGTCTATTTCACGGTGATGCTGATGGCTGCATGCTCTTCCCAGCCCCACTTTCAGAGGCTGTGCTGTGTGTTGGACTTAATAGAATTGAATCTCATGTTATAAGTTCAAACTTAAGACAAGTATCTTAAATGTCATGAATGGTAGAAACAGGTAACTTGATTTGGCTGGAGGAGAGCGTAAGTGTTATCATTAGTTTGTCAGACACAGCTGGCTGTACCAAAAGAATCTTCAGCCATTTGTTTTTTCTCACCTTAAAGCAACAAATGCAGGAACGCTGCAATGAATATGGAAGCTGTTAGAAATATAAATCATGCAAGTCAGGATCTGAAAGAGAAAGATAATCCTTCAGCAATGCCCAAATCTTGAGGAGCCAGAGCTGCCTCCTTTTAAAGATTTGGTATCTTCCCAGCCTATGCAAAATGACAAATCATGCCCTGGTCATTTGGCCAACAATTACTATTTTTCAAATGTCTGTTATGTTGCCATAACAAACACCGGAATGGTCGGAGGCAGGAAGTATGCAGCAGTAGGAAATAAAACAATACATTCTGAACTTTGAGCTTCTGATAGCAGACTGCATTCCCGTCCCATTGCAGATGGTGTAATGTGAAAGTACCTTTGACCAGTCTGACTTGGAATCATTCGTTGTACAGTGCTTTGCTTGGAGAAAGCAGAGTTTGTGCAATGTTATTGTGAGCATGTGCACAGAACTCTGTTCACTAACTGCTGTTTAAGTTTATAACAAAAGGGCTAGAAACTTAAAGGGCAATCAAATTCTAATCTGATTAGAATTTTTGAAGTATTCCCTCGAGGGGGAACAGTGGTGTTCCCCATGGCTCAGGGCTAGGACCACTAACATAGAACGCAGAGTAGAACGTAACTTTACCAGTGATACCAAACTGAGGATTAGCAAACAGTGAGGAGAATACGAATCAACTGCAACACAATAAGGCAATGAACGAAAGGGTGGAATTTGATAGAAAAATTTTGTCCTTTAAGGTGCCCTGTTTTAAGTTGTTTTGATTTAATGTTGTATTTTTCATGGTTTTTCTAATTGGCATTGTGGACTTCTAGGAATGTTTTAAGCTGGGTGGATGTGGGGCATGTCCCAGTGGTTGCAATTTTGGAACTGACCCCCATGCTTGCCAGCATTCATATTAGACACTAATCCTCCCGCTAGCCAAACTTCCACCTGGCAGCTGACACTCTCTCACGCTATTATCACCTCTCCAATGTGCAACTCACTCCAGATCTTTTAGTTCTCACTCTGTTGGTAACTTGGCTCCCTTGCTACTCAGGGCAAGGATTCAGGACTTAGAGGTGACTAGTGGGAGGTTCAGCGAGTGAAAGAGTTGGCAAGCAGGAGTGTCAGCTAGTGGAAGGGAAGGTCTGAAAGTAAATTTGGCAGCAAGGCTGATGTTAGGGGAGTAGATGTGAGGAGTAAGAGCTAAGTACCTGTCGAAAGAGTTTTTGTTTTTACTTCTTTATTTGTATATTTATTTTAAAATATTTCATTTACAAATATAGCAATTTAGCTATGTATAGTATTTAAACTTAGAGGATATACATTTTATCCTTATTTTTCTCAGGAAATGTTCAACAGAACCTTAATTGAAGCTTTCACATGGGTTATATTGGGAAAGTCTGAGTAGCTTAACATTGTTCTATAGGTAACACATTTCGTGACACAACTGGAGTGTCAAGTTATGAGTGATATGGATAAGGAAAAAACTATATTTCTTAATAGAGAGGTCAGTAGCCAAGGGTACAGTTTTAAGATAAAGAGCTGGAGGTTGAGAGAATTTGAGGAATTTTTTCACCCAGAGGGTGGTGTATATCTGAAATGCACTACTTAGAAGAGGGGTACAGGCAGAAATTCTCAAGAGTGTTAATAAGTACATAGACGGCCACTTGTAATGCCACAGCATACATGGTATAGGCAAATTGCTGGAAAATGGGATTGAAATAGATGAAGCTTTGATTATTGGCACAGAACTGACGAGCCGTAGGACCTTTTTTCTGCGTTATTAAGACGCTATTACTCTGTCCTCTAGTTCTTGTCAGCTGTTGGCTACTTAGAACCTTTTTTCTTGGTCTGGGTTACAAAAACCTGTTTTAGTCTTGTACAGTTTCATAAGATCTCTCTTCACACTCCTTTGCTCCAAGGCAAGCAAACCCAGCTTCTTTAATCGAATCTTGCAACTAAAATCATTCATTTACAGAACTGTTCTGGGAAAACCCTCTCCACCTACTTGGCTTCCTTCCTGTAGTGTGTTAACCAGAACTAGATACACCGCTCCAGTTCTGGCCTAATTGGAGGTTTATCAAGTTAAAACATGTCTTTGTTGCTCAAATTGGTGATACTCAAGAGACAAGGAGATGAGCATCGATATCTCTGTGGTGTGGTCATAAGAGATTAGAGGTATGGAGAAGTGAGGCAATGAAGACACTTGTGAAAAAAGAGATGGGTATTCTGAAAGCAATATGTTGGTGAACTAGGAACCAGTCAGTGCCGGTCAGAGATGAGCTTAAGGAGAGTTGGCGCAAATGAAGACAGGTAAAATTTGAATAACCTCTGGTTCCTTGCGGTCATGATGTGGAAGAGCAGCCAGGAATACACTGGAGTAGTCAAGTCTACAGGTAACGAAGGCAGAAATGAAGTTTTTATTCATGGTCACCTAATAAGGCTAGAGTGGTATTTCCTGAATACATTTCACAAATTGCCACTGCTATTTTACCTCCCCTAGGAAATCGTGTCTTTTTGGTTGAGGTGGTAGTAACTGGCTGAAGGATTAGTGGAGAGTGGCTGAGATTTTTTCACTCAGCGAATGCTGGGGTTCTGAAACTTTAAGTCTGGAAGAGTTGCAGAGGCAGAAATCTCCATTGCATTTAAAAATAAAATCTGGGGTATATGCTTGAGGTTCTGCAGCCCTTAGGGCTGGGGATAGTTTATCAGCTGGCATGAAGATGATGGGGCAAATACCTTTCATTTATGCTTTAAATTTATTGTGTTTCCTGGTCAAGATGGAGCTTCAAGTATCTGAGTTTTGAGTTTGGATTGTTAGAACCAATTTTACATTCAAAGTAGACTGCTTAAATTTCACTGACATGACCTGCAGCATTCCTAAACATTCTAATTCTGCATCAACAGCTCAGTACTGTTCTTGACCTTTTTTGACTGACGCATCAACCAAGTATTGCTTTCTGTGTTTTTGAGAATGTTCCTGTTCAGTGTTTATAAAAATGAAATTTGGATAGGACTGTGATTTATTTTTTATTCATTCTTGAAATGTGGGTGTCACTGGCTAAATCAACATTTATTGCTCATCCATAATTGCCCTGGAGAAGGGGTTCGTGAGCTGCCACCTTGACCTCTGCAGTCCTCGGGTGGAGGGACATTCATACTTCTGTTTGGAAGGGAGTTCCAGGATTTTAACCCATAGGAGGAATGGCACTAACCTCCCATTACCGGAAGGTGTTTGGCATGGAGGCACTGCTGCCACGAAGTGGTGTGGCTGCACGTGTACATAGCTGATCCAAACTTCTGCAGTCGAGGTCAGCATACCAGTCATGGCATTGATTTCCTTGCAGCTGGAAAGAAATTAGAGGGAACACTACTTTGAGAGGAACTTGGAGCTAGTGGTGTTCACTTGCATTTGCTGCTCTTCAACTTCTAGGTGGTAGAGGTCACTGTTATTAGACTGATGAATGGAGTCTCTAACCTCGATTAATGCTGATCTTGCTAACATTGATCTCGCCTAGCATGATCCCTGTGCAGTATTATCTGTATGCTTCTGTCCAAGTCTTTTTACAACTTCTGATCTGTACATTCTTGCTTACTATGATCTGCCTGTACTGCTCATAAACAAAGCTTTTCACTGTACTTCAGTACACGTGGTAATAAATCAACCAGTCAAGCAATTAAACACTGTCTCCAGTCACTCAGCAACCTTCTGCTGCTACCCTTTTGAGGCCTATTGCCAAGCCAATTTCTGATAATTCTCACCAAGTTTCCTTGAATTCCATGTGTTTTAACCTTCTCAATCAGTCTCCCATGTGGTACTTGTGAAAACTTTGCTAAAATCCATATAAACTACACAAGCCGAACTTCCTCATCCTCACACTTGATCACATTTCTGGTCGATGGTAACCTCCAAGATGTTGATAGTGGGGGATATGGTGATGGTAATGCAATTAAATATCATGGGGCAATTATTAGAGTCTTGTTATAAATGGTCATTACCTGTCACTTGTGTGGCACAAATGTTATTTGCTATTTTGTCAAATGCTGCCTTAATGTCGAGGGTGGTCACTCTCTCACTTCATCTGTGATCCTGGCAAAACTGAGCATCACTGAGCAGCTTATTTCTTTGACAGTGCTGTCCAGCAGTACTTGCAATGACCCCTTCCATCATATTGCTGATGGTCTAGAGTTGAAAGAGCAGTAATTGGGCAATTTTGGTTTGTCTTGCTTTTTCTGTACCAAGCAAACCTTTCTACATTGTCAAGTAGATACCAGTGTTGCAGTTATTGTCGTCATCTCCCATCTAAAAATTCTTCATGATGCATGTGATGTTCCTACTCTGCAAAGCAAGCATTTGTTACAGGGAACTGCTCTTTAACAGCACCTTTTTTGAGATTTCTGATAACGAAGATAACAGCACTAGGTGTTGTGGCATCTTTTAAAAGTCCCTGGGTGCTTTAGCTTAATTCTGTTAGTAACATGAAAGTGGTGAAATAAACTTAACCCTCTTCCTAGGAGGAAGCAGATCTGTTTTCCAAACAGATGGTTGACTGATAACTGAACAGACAGATACTTGTCTAGACCATATTTACCGCAGAAGTGCTGGAACAGCTCACATGTCTCAAATCAAAAGATCATTTGTAGTATTAAGCTACAAGTTGTTCTGTCAGTCACTGCCACAGCAACAAACATAATTTACTTAAGGAATTGTTGAATGGAAACCTTCAAATATTTTGACATAGGCTGAGCAAGTCACTTTCACGATGCAGATTTCCATTTTTGGAAAATAGCGATACAACATAATGTTAAAATTTGTTTAAACCATTTTAAGCATTCTATAATAGACTCAGTGCCATATTTGCTGAAAATAAATGTTTACTTTTGTGTGATGACACATCAGTACTGAGTTTGTCTTTTAACTATATGAATTCCCTCAAATGACATTTGTCAGTCTGTGTGTACGATATATTAGGCAGGGACATTAATCTGCAATAACTGATTTCAAGTGCTGTGTGGGGAGGGAAAACTGAGAGGTGTATGAGTTTATATATGAACTATTAACGTTGGCACAAAATCTGCCAATATTCACTGAAGGCACACTTCATATTGTTTTCTAAACAGTGCAGTGAATGAGTAATGATATTCCTCACTATATCACTGAAGGCCATTGTTTCTGTTAATATCACCGACTTTCCCATAGTTATCAGTCTGTGAGGCCAACTTCTTAAAAGAAAAATTAAGCTTCAATATGCATACAATGTAATAGTGGAGGCCTGTCACCGGTGGTGGTCCACGGGGATCAGTTCTAGGTTCTCTCTTGTTTGTCATTTATATAAATGATTTGAATGAGAATATAGAAAACTTGGTTAGTAAGCTTGTGGGAACACCAAAATTGGTGACATTGCAGACAGTGAAGCAGGTTTTCAAAGATTACAAAGGAATCTTGATGGGTCATTGGGCTGATAATGACACACTGAGTTCAATCTGGATAAATGTGAGGTATTGCATTTTGGTACAGCAAACAGGGGTAGGAGTTATGCAATTAATGGTTGGGCTTTGGGTAGTATTGTAGAACAGAGGGACCTAGGGGCTCAGGTACATAATTCTTTGAAGTTTGCAATAGGGTGATTAAAAAGGCATTTGGCACGCTTGCCTTCATTGCTCTGTCCTTTGAATACAGAAGTTGGGATGTAATGCTGAGGTTTACAGGACATTGGTTAGACCTTTTTTGGAATGCTGTGTCCAGTTCTGGTCGCCCAGTTATAGGAAGGTTATTATTAAGTTGGAGAGGGTTCAGAAGAGATTTACCAGGATATTGTTGGATATGGAAGGTTTGAGTCATAAGGAAAGGTTGGATAGGCTGGGACTTCTGTCACTGGAATGTAGGAGGTTGAGAGTTGACCTGATAGAGGTTCATAAAATAATGCGGAGTGTAGACAGAGTTGATGGTAATTGTCTTTTCCCTAGGATGGGGATTTCAAGACTAGGAACACATTTTTAAGGTGAGAGAGATTTGAAAAATGATGGTGGAGGGGTGGGGTGTGCAAATTATTTACACCGAGGGTAATTCGCATGTGGAATGAACTTCCTGAAGAAGATAAGGCTGCCATGTATGGATGCAAATGAATTTCTGATGGAGTGCTCAGTCATAATTTATTAACAAACAACTCCTCTGGACCTAAAAATGTAATTTTACTACTCTGGAGTCATATTCTTCATTGAAATTTTATGTGGCCGTGGCGATTTATATTTAAATGTTTTTTAACTAGTTTCCTTCTGTCTCATATCTAAATCCTATCTGGCTCTTGCTGTATTTATTTCTGATTTGTACATTATTGAAATCCAACTTGCCTTGCATGTTTCACTGAGGATTCTTCAGTATTACTGATTCATGAGCCATATTGTTGTTTCTCTTGCTCAGTAATACCATAGACCTGTAGAGGCACTGTGCCAGAAAAGATACCGGATTTGAGGAATTCTCTGTTGAAAAGCCCACAAAAGGTTATTGTTGAAAGACAGAATAATTTAATTTTGCCTATGGACAAAAATACACGTTCCTCAAGCCAGACTGTTGTTTGAATTGTCTGAGTCAAAAAAGTAAAAGTTCGGAACTTACTCCTGTAAATAACCCAGGCTGACTTTTCAATGCAATCAAAACTAAGAGTACTGCATTGTCAGAAATACTAAATTCTGCCCTTTTGGATGATCTCATTTGTGTCCATTTTGAAATGTACACCAAATGCCAGCTAACTGTCTTAAGTTGCTGAAAAATCAATAGAAAAGTTGTAGCAATTATGAAATAAATGCAACATTTATCTAGATATAATCAACGTAAAAGAATTTTGGAATTAAGATTCTAAGTCACCGAACGGTGTTTCTGATCTGTAAATTCTGCTTAGATCATTTCTCCCCATATGCTGTCATTCCCCTCTGAATAGTTCAGACAGTTTCTGTTCTGTGCACTTGGGTAATGGTTATTTGAAGCTGTGTTGGTGTTGGAATGAATGCGAGTTTTTTTTTTCTGCAAAACTGTACTGTTGTGCTGTTAGTTTACACCAAATCAGAACAGGCTGCAGTTTCATTTTGTGCAAGGGTAATTTTAGTTGAATTACAAATATATCCTGAAGTTTAAAGTCAGTAAATCTAGTTTACACCCTTTTTATTCCGTTATTTACAATTTGCATAGGGACTGTGTTTAGAAGTGCAGAAAGACTTGTTTTTTGGGAAAGTAAGGTACAGACCCCGATTTCATTTCACAAACCACGTTCTGCTTCAGAGTGATTGATTGTCTTTGTCTTTGCTTATCAATTGCTTCACTTCTGCCTTTGTTTAGTAACTTAATTTTTAACTTTAACCTTCAGGTAGTAGATATATAATCCCACCTACAACATGGATACTTGAAGGTCCTGTGTGATTGGTTTCGGCCAGATTTGTAGATTATGGCTGATTTGCTTTATATTGTATAAGTATTCATCAAAAAGATTATTTCACAAAGTTTGTTTGATTTTAATGGGAGTACTGCATTCTCGAAACTGGTGACAAATTAATTTGGTTTATGTAACCTATGACACTTAAAATGGGAAATATAATGAGCTTTTGTCTTGTTTCCGAAGATGACAAGTTCTTTCATTACTGTCCTTTCAAAGTTTTCCACTTTGTATCAGTTTGTGATTTTCCCTGTTCTCAACACCCCAGAAAATTGGAGAAACAGTTAAACCAATTAGGGTTTTATTCTTTAGAGTTTAGAACAATAAGTGGTGATTTTACTGAAACATGCACAATTCTGAGGGGTTTTGACAGGCACAGTAACGAGGAAGTGTTACCACCAGTTGAGGAGCTTGAACATTGTTACAGAATAAAGGGGCAATCACTTAAAACTGAAGTCTGACAGAATTTCTTCTCCCTGAGAGTAGTGAATGTCTGGAATTCTCTATCCCAGAGAGTCGTGGAGATCAGACTGTTGTAGTAATTAAAGATGAATTAGATAGATTTCTGAAACATCAAGGAATTCAGGGCTGGAACAAAAGAGGAGTTGTGGCCTGGAGCAGATCAACCTTGATCTTACAGAATGCAGGGCCGCTTGAGGGTCTGAATGACCTACTCCTCTTTCTTATGTTCTTATACAAGTTTACAAAATTGAGCTTTTGTGACCTGATCTTTAGCAGAAATTAAAATTGGTCCACCGGTATCACATTCTAAGACATAACCAGTCCTGTAGCTCTATCAACATTCTATGTGAAATGTTAATTATAATGTCACCACTACTTCTGCATTTAGATTGGGGAAATGCAACAAACAGTTCGACAATGTTGTCTTCATGGATTGAAATTGTTAAACTTCGCAGTTGCCAGAAGATGTGATACCTCGTAAGGACTGGTACAGAGAAACATAGGAGAAAGGAGCAGGGCAAGGCCGTTCCACCCTCGAGCCTGCTATGTTATTCAATACGATTATGGCTGATGTTTGAGCTCAATATCCTACCTTATAATTTCAGTTGCCATTTTAATTCATGTTAGAATCCCAGTTGATGATACTACAAAACAGGTCAGATCACAGAATGAAATCTGGCCTGATGGATCATCTTGTTTATTTTGGTTAACTTGGTGGTAATTCTTTTGAAATATAGTCGCACAAGGTAGCATATTTTCCTTACTCTTTAAAAGAAGAGCATATTGAACTCCCCTGTTTAATGAGTTTATCTTTAGTCCATTTACTATGTGTATCAAAAGAACTAGAAGATACAGTAAACTTGCAGCTGTGAAATAATAATTGGTTGACTTGCATTTCAATTGAAGCCTTTTAACTCTAACCACAGTGGATCTGTGAAATCTGTCTGGAATGAAATACGCTCAAGTAGAAATCCTGCAGAAGAAAAGGAAATGGACAGTAATATATCAAACATACATACATTTTACTTCACATTCAAGTTTCTGCACCAAGGAGGGGTCACCAAGGATCTTGATTCCATGCACCCTCCTATAATGGGAAAAGGCCCTTTAAGACCATCGAAACTGGCCCACCATTCAGAGAGAACATGGTTAATCTGATCTATTACAAATATTTGCTTTAACCAATAATTTTTTGAACCATTTATAACAAAGGTGTTCGGATCTTGGTTTCAAATCTAACAATTGATCTAACATCAGTTGTTGTTTGTGGAAGGACGGTACCAACTTCTGCCACTCTTGCCATGTGCATTTCTTAATTTCGTTCCTGAAAGATCTAGCTCCAAGTTTGACTGTACATCTGTTTATAAACACTATAACCAGTGGAAGTACATGGTTCCAATCTTCGTTCCCTGTTCCCCTTTACATTTTGAACTCTTTGACTTAGTTATTTCCTTAGCTGTCTAAATTTCAAGGAACCCAACATCAGTTTGTGTAATTTCTGCTTGTAATTCAACACTTGGAGTCCATGCTGCTGCATTTCTTTCAAGAGCAAAATGTTCTTCCTAATGCATGGGACCTAGAACTACTCGTGATACTCCAGTGTGATCTGATAAAAAGCATGGCATTTTAATGAACTGTATACCTGAGCTTCAAAGTCTCTTTGCATCTCCAATATTTCTACCTTTTTATCTTTTGAGTATACCCTGTAATTTCCACTTAGATTCAACACAGATGGCCTCACATTTCCCTAATTTGGAATCCTGGTACAGGTTTAAGACCTTTATCTAGTGTGTCAAATTAACCAGAATCTCCGAAAAGGTTGTTGTAAAGGCAGAGTTTGTTTTAGATCAGTAAATGATCTAGAGTCATAGGGTTTGTTTCTGTGCTGTATGACTCTTCGGTCCAACCAGCTGAATCCCAAACTAAAGTAGCCCCGCCTGCCTGCTCCTGGCCCATATCCCTCCAAACCTTTCCTATTCATATATCCATCCAAATATCTTTTAAATGTTGTAATCCTATCCGCATCCACCACTGCCTCATGAAGTTCATACCACATACGTGATACCCTCTGTGTAAAAAAAAAAAAATTACCTCCTAAGTCTCTCTTCTCACCTTAAAAATGTGTCCCTTAGTCTTGAAATTCACCATCCTAGGGAAAAGACAACTACTGTCAACTCTATCTATACCTCTTATTTTATAAACTTCTAACAGGTCACCTCTCAACCTTCTTTGCTCCAGTGAAAAAAGTCCCAGCCTATCCAGCCTTTCCTTATAACTCAAACCTTCCATATTCGGCAGTGTCCTGGTAAATCTTTTTTGAACCCTCTCCAGCTTAATAATATCCTTCTTATAACTGAGTGACCAGAACTGGACACAGTGTTCCAGAAGAGGTCTCACCAGTGTCCTGTACAACTTCAACGTAATGTCCCAACTCCAAACTCAAAGGACTGAGCAATGAAGGCAAGTGTACCAAACTCCTTTTTCACCATCCTGTTTATTTCTGACGCAAATATTAAAGAATTATGTGCCTGAACCCGTAGATCCCTCTGTTGTACAACACTACCCAAGGCCCTACCACTACTTGTGTAAGCCCTACCCTTGTTTGTTGTACCAAACTGCGATACCTGTCATTTATCCAGATTGACCTCCATCTGCCGTTTTTCACCCCTTTGACCCATTTGATCAGAACCCCTTTGTAACCTTAGAAAACCTCCTTCAGCGTCTACAGTGCCTCCACTTTTGGTGTCATCTGCAAACTTACTAACTAAGCCTTCTATGTTCTCCTCCAAATCGTTTATATAAATGACAAACAAAGGAGCACCCAGAACTAATCCCTGTGGAACACTGCTGATCACAGTTTCTATTTATAAAAGTGGGCTGGTGGGAATGGTGAGCAAGATCTTTGTACCTTTTTCCAGGATCTGCCTGTCACTTAGCAGGAACTGATTGGGGTCTCAAATGTAGTCACCTCCAGTTGGAGTTCTTCCCTTTTAAGTGTTGCAACTTCTTCAGGAGCAACTGCTCAGAATCCACACTTTCACCATATGAATATGTGAATAATGCAGAAGAGGGGACTGGCTAAACTGGTGACTGGAGTCAGGAGTATTCTACATGTAAATGCATATCTGCATTCCTGCCTACCCCTAAGAATATTTCACTCCCCCACCACTTGCTTACCAAAAGTCAATTCACTTCTGCCTTAAAAATATTCAAGGATTCTCCCACAACCTTTTCAGGAAGAAAGTTCTAAAGACTTATGACCCTGAGAGGTTTAAAAACAAACAAATCTTTACATAAGAGATAACAAGCATGGGGCTGGATGAACACAGCAGGTCAAGCAGCATCATAGGAGCAGGAAAACTTGACGTTTCGGGCCTAAACCCTTCATCAGAAAATCAGATTTTCTGATG
>JAHRHZ010000022.1:26802325-26833692 GCA_024137785.1 Ginglymostoma cirratum | reverse complement strand
CATCAGAAAATCTGATTTTCTGATGAAGGGTTTAGGCCCGAAACGTCAAGTTTTCCTGCTCCTATGATGCTGCTTGACCTGCTGTGTTCATCCAGCCCCATGCTTGTTATCTCGGATTCTCCAGCATCTGCAGTACCTTTTATCTCTGATACAAATCTTTACATAATCTCTTTTCAAGTGAGCGACCATTGATTTTCAAACAGTGACCCGCCCTTTATAGACCCCCCCCCCATTAAAGGAAACTTGCTCTCCACATCTACCCTGTCAAGACCCCTGAAGATCTTAGGTTCCAAACAAGTCACCTTTTCATTTTCTAAAGTCCAGGTACAAGTATGGCCTGCAGAACCTTTGTTTCATAAGGAAACTCTCTCATTCCAGCTATTAGTGTCTCAAACCTTCTCTAAATGGCCTTCAATGCATTTCCATCCTTCCTTAGATCAGGTGACCACTTCTGTGCACACTACTCCAGATGTGGTCTTACCAGTGCTCTGTATAAGTGAAGTATAACCTTCCTATTTTTGTATTAATTCCTCTTGGAGTAAATGATAACATTCTGTTAACTTTGCTAATTACTTGCTGGAGCTGTAAACTAACCTTTTGTGATTCATGCATGAGGACACTGAGACCCCTCTGTATATCAGGACTCTGCAGTCCCTCACCTTTTAAATAATAAGCATTTTTAACTTTTCTGGCCGAAATGGAAAGTTTCACATTTTCATACATTGTACCCGTTTGTCACAACTTTGCCCGTTCAATTATCTTTATTTAAAATTTTATTCCTGGGCTGTTGTCCTCTCTGACACAGCCTACATTGATTGTCTATCCCTAACTGCCCAAAAATCAGCTAAAAATACATGTTGTGGGCCTGAAGTTACATGTAGGCCAAACTAGATAAAGTGACTAATTTCCTTCTTTGTGGGTCATTAGTGAGCCAGAAGGTTTTATTTGACAATTGCCTGTTGTTATATGTACACCACTCCAGCAAGTGACTTCTTGCCTTTTAATATTTCTCATCTCTACCCAAGCTGTTACCATGTCTTGGTTTCCTGACTGTAGGCCAACGTTAACTGACAGAGCAACACTTGTACCTTTTCATATTTTCCTGTCATTCCTAAATGCCCTGAACCAGTCAACATTCAGTCACACTCCATGTCATCCTATAGCCGTGTTTGTATCAAATCGTAAGTTTCTTTTCTATGTACATCTCAGTTAATGTGTTTTACCTTGACATACATTCATGTACAGAGCTTAAAAGCTTTATTCTTTCACTTCTTTAAATTTCTAGAAATTTAAAGAAGCGGTCTCTGTTGGTGGGCTCTTAAACTGTATTTCCTGTCCGTTCATGTTATTGTCTGTTTATCATTTCCCTTTTGACTTAGCTATACTCATTTGCAATATCTTTCCAAATTTAATCCCTTGACCCCACTATTTAGTTAAAATCCTCTCTGCATCTCCAGCTAGAACACTGGCCCCAACACAATTCAGAAACCATCCCTTTGGTACAGATCCCAATTTTCCCAGTAATGGTGCCAATGCCCATATACATCAAAAACCACTTCTGCGTATTCATGTCTGATCTGATTTTCCCCATGCCAATTTGTACATGACTCATGTAGTAATCTATAAATTTTGACCTTTGAGATTCTGCTTAATTTGGCACCTGGCTCCTCAAGCTGACTGTTTTCCTCCTCCTTTGCCCCACATGCTGTTAGTGCCTATGTGGGTCCTAATGATCGGATTCTCCCCTTCTCACTGAAAGTTCCTCCCTAACCTTGAACTGATGTGCCCTGAAGCTGGACAGGCAACACCGACGTCTAGACTCAAGCTCCTTGTTGAAAACAGTGTTAATCCTCCTCATGACACTGTCTCCTACTACCACTTCTGCAATTTTGTTTTGTGTTGGTAACATTACTGGAGTCAGTTTATAATGGATCATAATGCACAGGTAACTTCTTGAAGCTTGCAGTGTTTAACGCAAGCTTACTCCTGTATGATTACTGTTATAATGGTACTTTATCAGTACGTAGCAAGAGGAGGAATTCTGATGTTTACAGATGTTGAGAGGTTTGATTAATATACATGGGGGATTAAGGTGAAAGGATGAACACAATGGGTGGAGAAAAGAGAAAATCCTTGTTTGAGATAACCGTACATGTAATGTGAAAGGGCAACACTTTATTTTGTAACTAAGCTTTCTCATCATGTTTAGTTTAAACATGATTCTAAACAATTATTCTTTTTATATTTCAGAGCTGAGAAGACTGAGGTGTTGAGTGAGGACCTTTTGCAGGTAGAAAAATTTGCGTTATTAAAAGCTATGACTCCAGATGTAAGGCAATTGAACATATTTAACGAAGATTGCAAATAGTTTGGAAACCTTGCTGAATCTGAGGAAAGAGCCTCAACTCAGAAGCAAACATTGGATCAAATATATGTTTTAATGGAATACTAAGCACACTATTATAACTTTTTGTTTGAAAATAGACAAACACTGTGTCTTTGCCTATATGTACAGTCCACATTTGAGGCATGGTTTCTCTTCTTGTCAAGCAGTAGCACACTTGTTTTTTTCCAGCTTTAATCCTGTCCAACCCCTGAGGCTGACTGAGTTAGAGCAGTGAATAATTTTAAATTTTACTGCTCAGACTTTGTCATTCCATTTGTGATTGTAGATGGTTATTGACTTCTTTGTACAACGTAGAGTATTGGCCTTTTCTTTTAAGGTGCGAGATTTACTCATTTTACATGGTCGATAATCCTGAATGTCATCGGTGGAATCCAGTTGAACAGTACCTTCCTGAAAATGTAATGCAACATGTGAAGAATGTGGAAGTTACTGCGAAGAAGCAATTATGCTGGCTGAAGGGAGGTTGCTGTAATTAGTTTAAGTCCACTCTTCCAGGGATTGTGAAACTCCTGCATAATTGTGAACCTAGAAAATAACCAAAAACTGAACAGTAGCTTTAATAAAACTGCAACATCCTTTCAAAAACTGACAAGTCCAAAATGGACCTGCATAATTATCTACATCACATTAAATTAAGTTCTTGGACTGAAAAAGCAGCTGGACGCAGTCTCGTAACTTAAACTGAACCAAATGATGCCTTCACTTTCAGTAGTTAAATATCTGCAAAGGAGTACAGATGTTGAAAGTAATATTTTTCTCTGAGGGGGCTTGTGGCTTGAAGGTCATAGAGTCGTGGAATAGTTACAGTATAAAAAAAGTCCTTTCACCCCTTCACGTCCTTACTGGTTTTTGGCGAGTCTGGGTACCATCCACTCCCTATAGCCTTGCAAATTTTTGCACTTCAGTAATTATCCAGTTTTCTTTCATTGAAATCCAAGGTTGAATTTGCTTCCACGATCCCCTCAGAAGTGTACTGTAGGCCCGTACCAAAGGGGCATGGAAAAAGATCTTCCTCATGACATCTTTGGTTCTTTTACCATTTGCCTTCAGGATTTTCACTTCACAATTGAAAAGAAAATGGCGTAGTTCCAAGTCAATGTTGTTTGACCAGAGAGAACTTCACAGATAGTTGTGTTTCCATGCATCTGCTCCCTGGTCCTTCAGGTAGTGGTATTGGATTTGGAAAGTGAATCAATGAAGTTTTCATAAATTGTTGCGACGCATTTTGTCGATGGAACATGCTGCTACTGTGCAACATTAATAGTTAGAATGGATGTTTTAAGGTGGGGATAGGGTGTCAATCAAGCACTGCTTTATCCTCATTGGTATCAAGCTTCCTGAGGGTTGTTGGAGCTGCAGTTATGTATGCAAATAGAGAATATTGCATCACTGGCTTGTGCCTTGCCAAAGATGGGCAGGTTTTGGGAAGTCAGAAGCTGAGTTATGGATTGTATAGTTTCCAGCCTCTCACCTGCTCCTGCAGATGCAGTATTTATGTCGTTGGTGCAGTCTCTGTCAATGGTAACCCCCAAGATGATAGTGAGAGATTCAACAATGCCATTGAATGTTGAGGGAAGGTGTGTAAATTCTCGCTTCTTGGAGATGTTATTGCCTGGCACTTGTGTGACACAATGTTACTGGCCACTTATTAGCTGAAGCCTGAATGTTGGCTTCTTCCATATCTGTACAATCATCATTCATGACTTCTCAATGTTAAGCACCAACAAACATCCCCACTTATCATAGAATCATAGAGGCTATTTAGGCCCATCAAGTCTACACCACCTCTCCAAAGAGCATCCCACCTGGATCCACTCCATCCCTGTAACCCTGCATGGGGTTTTACTGCATGGCATGTTCCTGGACACTGAGGCAGACTTCAGCATGGCCAATCCACCTAACCTGCACATCTTTGGACTGTGGAAGGAAACCGGAGCACTCCGAAGAAACTCGCAGACATGGGTGAATGTGCAATCTCCACACATACAGTCACTCAAGACTGGAATCAAACCTGGATCCCTGGAGTTGTGAGGCAGCAATGCGAACCACTGCACTACCCTTCCACTCCATTATGATCTAATAATGGAGGGAAGGTCATCGATGAAGCAGCTCCAGCCTTCTCAGCCTTTCTAAATTTTTGAAAGACTATTAGATTCATCTGCTAACTTAAAACTCCATGTTATTTCTTCTTGCTGTCCCCGTACTACATTTTCTGTATCTCTGATTGCATGTTTATTGCACCAGAATTACTTGCATTAAAAAATTTGCAATTCAGGTCCCTTTAAGTGCATTACTTGGTGTTTATAAATGATAGTTTCATGTCATATACTTTAATTTTTATACATGAAGGGAAAGTTGAGGAAGGAGTACAGGTTAAGTTCCGTGTCCTCCTTGGGCTCTGTTTCACATTTTGAGTTGACATTTATATTGTGAGGTATATTCTTCTGATCCTCTAGAATGTTTGGTATGTCTTATTCACTGGAGGATTGGTGTAATGTTCAGCATAACATTGATAGTTTTTTTTATTTACCCACAATGTTGTTAAGAAGGAATTCCAGGATTTTGACCCAGCAACTCTGGTGAATTGACAATATGTTTCCATGTCAGAATGGTGAGAGAAGCTTGCAGGCAGTGGTGTTCCCATGTATCTGCTGCCCTGGTCATGTCAGTCAAGCAGCTGCTTTGTCCTGAATGGCGACAGCTTGTTGATTGTTGGAGCTGCAAGTGCAGAGTATTCTATCACACTCGTGACTTGTGCCTTGTAAATGGTGGATAGACTTTGGGGTGTCAGAAGCAGGATTCCTAACCCCTGACCTGCTTTTTGCGATCTCAACACTTGCGTGTTTAATCCAGGTCAGTTTCTGGTCAGTAGTAACCCCACTATATTGATGGTGGAGTTTCGGTGATGGTAATGCCGTTGAATGTCAAGGAGTTATGGTTAGCTTCACTTTTTTCGAGACGGTTATTACCTGGCACTCGTATCAGTCCAAATCTGGTCTATCTACATTTGGACATGGAGTACTTCAGCATCAGGGATGTCGTGAATGGTGGCAAAGATTGGGCAATCATCAGTGAGCATCCTTCTGACTTCATGATGCAGAGATGGTCATTGAAGCAGCTGAAGATGGTTGGACCTAGGACAGTACTCTGAGGAATGGCTGCAGAGGTGTCCTGGAGACGAGGTGACTGACGTCCAGCCAGTGCAACAATCTTCCTTTGTGGTAGGCATGACAGTAATCAGCGGAGAGCTCCCCACTTGACTCCCATTGACTCAAGTTTTTCTTGGGCTCCTTGATGCCGCACTCTGTCAAATGTGACCTTGATCTCAAGGGCTATCTCTCTCACGTAACCCCTGGAATTCAGCTCTTTTGTCCATATGTACTGATGTCAGGAAGTGAGCAGCCCTGATATAACTCCAACTGAGCGTCAGTGAGCAGGTTATTGCTCAAAAAGTGCTGCTTGATATATCTGTTGATGACCTTTCCATCGCATTACTGCTTGAGAGTACACTGTTGGGGCAGTAATTTTTCCTGCTTTTTTTTGTATCGACGACATACCTGGAAATCTTAAACTTCTTAAAATTCAACATAGTAGTTTGCAAGAACCTTTCCTAGTTTGTACAAATTCCACTTGACCCTGGCTGCACTATCAGTTCGCAGATTAAAATGAAAAATCTGTGCATGGTTCAGAAAATTCTGTTTGGGTTCTTAGCAGTTTGTTCCTGAGCTCCTGTTTGGAAATAATTCCTGTAATAATATGTAATGAGAGATGTGTGACCATACTCCTGCATGCACACACGCACAATTTATGCTAATCCCAATCTGTTACTTTAAAGTGGGTGGGACAGAAAGTAGCTGCCCCAAAAAAGGCCCCAGTTGGATTTTACTGAATAATCACTGTGTTCTAAAAATACAGATATGTGAAATTCTTTTTCTGGTTTTCAGAATCCTGTTTCAAAGTGCTGACTTATATGGAAGTTCAATTTCTTTTAAATGTGGCTGTATAAATAGGAAACTGCACAGATGCACATGAGCTGTCTTCAGAATATCCGCAAAATGTAATTTTAAAAATCACATTTGAGAGTCAGCCATATTGCCATAGTGTTTTAAACATCCTTGATTTTGATCAATGCACAAGATAATCTCAAGGAAATGTATTGACCTGACCTGTCCAAAAATTTGTTAACTCCTAAGGTACGTTTCAAAAGGCATAAATACCATCTGTACTTCACCTTCGTGACCGTTCCTATTGTTACAGTGGAGTCTGTAACCTCTGGAAATAGAATGAGGTAGTTGCTTGTACAAGAACATGAAGTATGAGCACACGTATATACTGGATTGAATGAAGAAATGCACTTCAAACTTCATGAACAGAATGCTCCATTTGTGTACTGTAATAATCTGTGATAGACCTTTATTTGTTCTTTGTGAGTATTTCTGGTAAGGCCAGTTCTTGTTGCCCATCACTGCCAGTGTTTAAGGAGGTAGTTGGGATCTACTGCCTTGAACCCTGCTTAGGGTTGTGAGGTTTTGCTTTGAATCTTCATGTGAGTGAACAAGCCAATTCTCACGGATCTTTATTGTGTCTCTGGCAGCCTGTCAACAGCTCAGAAACCTTGAGGGAATAGCTCTTACTCACTTCCCAATACAGTGCAGTGGAAATGAGACCAACCCTATTTGCTGCAGTAACTGCCTTGCCAGAGACTACCTAACTCATCATGGACTAGGAATAGAATTTGGGAAAGCTTCTCATCACCTTCCGACACGTCAGCTGTCTGTATGTGAATCACTTGGAACAATGGGCTGAGATATATGGTTTAAATCATGTTTTCTAATTTGCCTCGTTTAATACACCAAGCATTTCAGTCTGCCCATTGAAGTAAACCCTACTTTGAATCAATTACTTTTTCTTTACAGGAGGTCTCTTTTTGAAGAAAACCATTTTCCAAGATGTTATTCAAATATTCCAAATTTATTAACTTTTAAAAATGTTCAAATGTTCAATGGCATTTCCTTTATTTTTTTTAAGTCCCTTTATTAAAAGTTAGTCTCTAACTTAGATAACATTCTTAAATGTTGTGCTGTTAGTGATGGGAAAGCTCATGAGTGGGAAACGTGAAAAAAGGGGATGCAGGTCTGGAGATCTCACAGATACTGTGAGGGAAAAGTATTAGTTAGATTTGAAATTTGAGAATAATTTAATAAACAACCTGTGGCGGTAAAATCCAGTATAGCGTGCAAAGGGAGGAAATGTGGCCAGGACCCTCACCTGTAATGTCTATGTTTCTTTTTCTGTCTGTCTTTCTGTCATGAGGTTAGCTGGGCCAGAATTTATTGCCCATCCCTAGTTGCCCTACCAAAAGTGGTGGCGAGCTGCCTCCTTGAAATGCTGCATTCCATTTACTGTAGGAGCACCCACAATGCTGTTAAGGAGGGAGTTCCAGGTCTTTGAGCCAGTAATACTGAAAGGTGACTTGTTGGTGAGTGGCTTACAGTGGAACTTGCAGGTGATGGTGTTCCCATATATCTGCTGCCCTTGTCTTCCTAGACAGCTGAGATCATGGGTTTGGAAGGTATGGTCTAAGAAGCCTCGGTAAATTTCTGCAGTGCATCTTACAGATACTACACACTTATGGTGAGTGTCAGTGGTGGAGGGACTAAATGTTTGTGGATCTGGTGGCAATCAAGAGGCCACTTTTCTATCACTCTGTGTTTATAACTCTTTCAGACAGTGTAGTCTTCAAGAAACACTGCTGATTTGTATTTAAGTACTTTGTGATTGGTGTTGTTGACTTTTTTCCTTTTTGGATGGTCAAGATACTTGATATATTATTTGCAAGTGGTGGCCAGTTGATGAAACTGGTGGCAGTTTCAACTATGTTTTCCACATAGTGAACTTGAATTTTGTACTTAATTCTGTAATCACTACAGTATTTTGGTATTGTGAAATATTGTATCAATATTTCTTTGTTCGGGACTTATTGTTTCTTTGCCTAAAAATCAATATCAAGTGATTTCTCCATTATACAATCCACGAAAAGGGAATGAGTGTGCAGGCAGAGGACATGCTTCAGCACTCAGTGAGTGCTTTGTGTTTGTTTTGACCAAGGAAGCAGATACTGCTCAAGTCATAGTGAAAGAGGAAGTAATTGAAGTACTGAATGAACTAAAACTTGAAGGTTTTAGAAGGCAGGTTATACTTGCTGTCGGGATTGAACAGGCTGCATTCCAGAATGCTGCAGGAAATCACAGAATGATTGGCTATAATCTTCCAGTCTTCTTTATAGATGGGTGTGGTGCCAGATCACTTCAAAAATGCAAAATTTTAAAAAGGAATGTGAGGATAACCCAGCAATGATAGGCCTGTCAGCATATCAATGATGGGAAAGGTTTTATCCTCTGTTCTGGGATAGGTGAATAGTGTCCTGCAGCCATTTCTTGACATCCTTGACTCTAGCACCAGGGATATGCCTCGGAGTCACCCTAATGGCTGCAGAAACACCTGACTGTTCCCCTAACTGTGAATTCCCTATCACTACTTTTACATTCTTCTACGCCCCAGCCTGTACAGCTGAGCTGCTCAATGTGCCTCGAACATCATTCTGACGGCACTGTTCTGACTCACCAACACTTTCACCAGTATCCAAAATGATAAGCTGATGAGGAAGCCTGACTTCTGCACTCTTGCATTACCAATGACTGGGTGATCATTTATTCCCTAGCCTGTGTTGTAACCATCTCTCTGAACATATTATCCACATGGCCTCAGACTTGCTAATGCGCAGGTGACTCTAGAGCTGCTCCATCTCCAAAACTCAGAACTCAAATTTCTGTGGCTGGTGACACTTCCTGCAATATGGTCATATAGGCCACCATAGTGCCAGAACTTCCCATATACGTTAGATCATGTGTTAGAAGCAATGGAGCCACCTTGCCATGCCTTAACTTTACTTCACTTGTGTTAGTTTTAATTTATTTTGGCTAACTTGTATTACATTTATTTTACTTGGCCTTTACTTAATAACCCTTACAACTATTGACAAACCTTACATGTCCTGGGGAGGTGATTGTCTAGTGGTATTATCGTTGGACTGTTAATCCAGAGACTTAGATAATGTTCTGGGGACGTGGGTTCGAATCCTGCCATGGCAGACCTGGAATTAAAAGTCTAATGATGACCATGAACCCATTGTCAGAAAAATCCATCTCGTTCATTAATTCCTTTTAGGGAAGGAAACTGCCGTCCGTACCTGGTTTGGCGTCCATGTGACTCCAGATCCACAGCAATGTGGTTGACTCTTAACTGCCCTCTGGGCAATTAGGGATGGGGAATAAATGCCTCCTGGCCAGTAATGCCCTCGTCCCATGAATGAATAAATCCAACTAACACTTGACACAGTTGCAGTCAACCTTAAAGTGCCTCTTTGTGCAACAAATTCTAACATGAACCTAATTGCTGCTCACTTGTGTGCACCTCAAAGGTGTAAGCTCTTTATTGTGTGTGTTAAATTTGAGTTGTTTTAAATGAGGGTAATGCCATTGATGTGTGCATAGAGTTCCAAGAAGTGTTTGATAAAGTGTCACAATTAGCTTGCCAGCATTGTTGAAGCCTGTGGAATAAAACAGATAGTGACATAATTGTAGAGTTGGCTGAATGCTGACGATAAGTTGTCATGGTTAACAGTTGTTCTACAAATTGGTGGAATTTATGCATTAAGGTATCTCAGAACTTAGTGCTAGGACCACTAATTCCCTTGATGTGTATTAATGATGTGGACTTGGGTGTACAGGGAGCAATTTAAAAAATTTACAGATAGCAATTCTTTTTGCTTGTCATTTGCTTGGAGGCACAGAGCAACTGATTTGCAACCATTAGGTCTGACATATTGATTTAAAAGCCACGGCTTGCAACAGCTGGTGAAGGGAAATAAATTAGCATTCTTCAGGCTTAAGATGTTTTTGCCTCAGAAGGACAGCGTGTCCTTTCCAGAGATCCGATGATTCCTAATCAAACATTCACACTCCTGATCTACCTGGGAACCAATCACAGATTTTTAGAACAGATAGAAGGCTTTTGCTGTCGACATCTGGACACTGTTCCTAACACTGGTCACTTGATTACTTGATAGCAACTAAATCTGCCTTCCTACATAGCCCCATCTCCAGCTCAACTGTAGTAAGCTCCCCCACTGCTTGAACAAACAACAGTGCAAGCATCTTTTAGAGTGAATGTCAGATAACTTGCTTTTAAAAGAAGCAGTAATCCTTTACACAGTGTTTGGTTTGTAAAATAGTCCTTTTCCCATTTCAGTGCGCCATCAAAACTAAGAATTATACAGTCTTTATATGAGCCAAAACTGGATATTGTCCAGGTCTTGCTCCAGTTAGACATGGACTTCTTTAGTGCTCTTGCAGAGAATCGGTAGTGACAAGATGGAGCTGAATGGCCACCTGTATTGAAAACATTTTGTAATTAAATACAGAAAGGAATCTAATTGTGACTAAAATGTGCTGTTCTTTTTGGTTTCTGGTTAAGATTGAGAAACGCATGGATGCAATAAGAATAATTTCCCACAATGCCCACAAACGACTCGCTGCATGCTTGCAGGTTCAACAAGGTGTAGAAGTGGAGAAAAGACAGGTAAGTAATACTGTCACACTGAGTTAAGAGTTTTGAAAGGAGATGTAACCAATAGTGTTTTGCCCCAGTTATGTTGAGGAAAATTTAGAAATTGTTCATCTAAATGAATTCATTTCGGTTCTCTCTTGTAAATATATTTGAATTCTGATCCTCAATAAACAAAAATCCAGGAGCACATTTATGAGGTGTGGTTACCCTTCTTCCACTGAATCAGTGGAGTCAATAGATAATATATTTAGTCATCTTGATGTTTAGTTGAAGCAATCTTTATTTCATCTGGAATTGGATGTCGGATCACAATAGCAACATGAATGAAATTTTCCACTACCAGAATAGATAGACAGACTCCCTCCATGGAATTCAGGTAGGTAGGTGCTCAAGGCCGTGATGACCCAAATTGCCTCTTGCCATGCTGTGTGACTCAATTAGTCTGTGATGCTGCCATTAAGTCAAAAAGAAATTCTGTCTCCCAAAGAAACCAGTAATATAAGAATTTTAATGGCAGTGTGATGCCAGGTATGTAGGTCGTATGCCCTAACAAATGGCAGAATCATATCAAAAGGTACATGACTTTGGCTGCTGACACTTGGCAGTGTACGAACTGTATCCAGTCTGTGTTTGTAAAACTCAGAACATGATGTCTAATATTAAATATGATTCCACAGTTGAACAGCACTTGATGAATAAATAAAAGCGTGCTAATAATCACACTGCAAGCAGTGGAAGATTAGTTGGCCCATAATATGCCTCATGGAAACTTGCTGAAAGCTATGTATATTCATGTGCAGTGACCTGTCCTCATCAGGAAAATCGAATTTGTCGATGCATCATGCCTTTTTTGAATTTAAAAACTTGGGGGTCATTAGTTCTCTTGTCCATTCTTCACGGTACTGCCTTGCCCATGTATTTGCACCAACACATGACTCTGATACCTACTAACATTTTATATAGCCCCTTATCAACTTTTGGAAATCCAGATTTTTGAAGATTCCTCAAATTCTCTCTTCAGAACGTCATTCGTAATTCTATCGATATCATTGATTGCCATGTGAGACAAATCAATTCATGATTATTAAATCCTCTGTTAGGTCATTCTTGGTTGTCTTTAGAGAAACCCAGCTACTCCTACCTTTCCTGATGCGCATGTCCATCATTTCTGATACCCATCGGTATACATCTTCACTACACTCTCTCCAGTGCTTCATGAACGTAACGGGGGAAGATAGGTATGAGGGTAGGATAGTTTGAGGCATGAGGGGTGGAAAAGAGAGTGATTCAGTAGGTAGTCACATGATGATTGCAGTCCAAATGCTAGCCATAGTTAGAAGTTTAAATGCTATTTGCCAATGACCTGGGATTCTTTGAGGGATTGGGAAGGACATGAGGTTATAAAGCTGTGTGAAGGGTAGAGTGGCCGTTAGAGATGCTATTGCATGTATTTCAGATGATGGGAGTAGGTAGACCAAGTGAGGTACAGAAACAATAAAAATAACACCAGGAATAAGCCTTCAAGCCAAATTCATCATTCACATGTTCATGTTTGAACTTGGACTTCAACACCACTTGCATGCCTGCTCAACACATCCATTGTTCCTCTGAGAGGCCAAATAGCTGTATTATAACCTTAACTGTATTCAATAATGGAGACTCCACTTCTCATGAAGAGAATTCCAAAGATTCACAAGTGTTTTAATGAAGACATTTATCCTTGTCTCAGCACTAAGTGATCAGCAGCTTATCCTGAGACTGTGCCCACACAGCTAGGTTCCATCACCAGTGGAAATAATCTGTCCATGTTTACCCTATCAAGCCCATCAGAATCTTGTATGTTTCACTGAGATCATCTGTTATTCCTTCTTAACTCCAGAGAATATAGACTCCATTTGCTCAGCCTCTCATCATAATACAGCCCTCTCATGCTCGGGATTAATTTAGAGATGCTTTGCTGTACTGCCTCCACTGCAAGTGTATCTTAAATGTGGAGACCAAAACTGGTCCCATTACTCCAGATATGGCCTTGGCAAAGCCCTTTACAATCATAACAAGACTTCTGTATTCCTGTACTCCAATCCCTTTGCAATAAAAGCCAACATGCCATTTGCTTTCTTATTTACTGCTGCATCTTCAAGCAACTTTCTGCAAACCTTGCATAAACACATACATGTCTATTTCAATGTCAGCAATTACAAGTTTCACACGTCTAAAAAGAATTCTACTTTTTCTATTCTCATGGCCAAAGTGAATAGTTACTAACTTAATCATATTATTATATTCCATCTTATTGCCTACTCACTTAACCTGTCTATATCTCCTTGCAGTTTCTTTGTATCCTCACCACACCTTACCTTTCCATCTAGCTTCGTATCTTCAGCAAGTTTAGATATATTACTGTGTCATACCATCTAAGCTACATAGATGAATCTAAATTAATGGCTGAGGCCCTAGCACTGAACCTTGTGCCACTTTACAATTCAGTTGCCTGACAACTTGAAATTGCCACAAATGTTGCTCGCTGAATCCTCAAATAAATTTATCAAACAGGATTTTCCTTCAGTAAAACTAGTGGATTTGATCTTAACTTCTGAATGAGCCGTAGATGGACCTTAGCTGTGAACCTTTGGTTTTCAATTTTATGTACGTTTATTGTAAATTTAGGTTAAACATTTCCCATTGTTTGTTTATAACCATATATTTTCATCTATTAACTCAATTAACCATTGTTCTGTTTCCACTCATCTATGTATATGGCTATGTTTAAATTTAAAAATTGTTTGGTTTTGGAGAATATCGCTTTAAAATTTAAGATGGAACTCAATAGTCTTATGATCATTGTGTCCTGGAGGATCCTTCACAACGATATTACTAAGTAACCCCGCTTTCTTACACAAAACCAGATCAAAGGCAGTTTCATCCCTCAGTTCATGCCTAAGTTCCATGACACGTTTCTCTAAGAAAATTGTTGCAAAAACTCTACACAAACACATCTTCAGAAGCACTCTTGCCATTTTAATTATCCCAGTTTATATTAAGATTCAAATTGCCCACAATTATCTCATTGCTTTTGTTATAAACTTCAGTAATTTCTTGTTTAATGCTCTGCCCAATGTTATGCTTACTGCTTGGGGTCCTATAAATCGCTCTTACCAGTGTTTTCATCTTGAAGATTGTGATTCCTCATTTCCATTCATCCTAATTAGAATTTATTTTGTTCTGAGGCTAGACCCTTTCTCACTAATGCCTTTGCGTCAGCCTTTACATTCACAGGCAACCCTGTTGTGCCTGTCTCTTTGAAGTGAGGTGTAGCTTGGAATATTTGTTTTTCAACATTTAATTATGTCTCAATGGTTTTTGGACCTAAATCATTTACCTCTATTTTTGCCACTACTTCATCTACCTTATTGCTGATACCTTGTCTATTGAAATGAGGAACTTTTCCTTTTTCACCCCTCTTTCCTATAATTACCTGATTCAATGATGTGGAATTTTTGTTGAACTTTGGCTTTACCTGCATTGCTAAGCTGTTCTGAATGTTCAGCCTTTCTCTTTGAATTTCTCAATATCCCTTAAGTCTGTCCTTCTCATTTCATTTCTTAGTTGAGAGTTAGAACATAGAACAATACAGCGCAGAACAGGCCCTCCGGCCCTCGATGTTGCGCCGACCTGTGAACCAATCTAAGCCCATCCCCTACACTATCCCATCATCATCCATATGCTTGTCCAAGGACTGTTTAAATGCCCCTAATGTGGCTGAGTTAACTACATTGGCAGGCAGGGCATTCCACGCCCTTACCACTCTCTGAGTAAAGAACCTGCCTCTGACATCTGTCTAAATCTATCACCCCTCAATTTGCAGCTATGCCCCCTCGTACTAGCCGACATCATCATCCTAGGAAAAAGACTCTCACTGTCCATCCTATCTAATCCTCTGATCGTTTTGTATGTCTCTATTAAATCCCCTCTTAGCCTTCATCTCTCCAATGAGAACAGACCCAAGTCCCTCAGCCTTTACTCATAAGACCTTTGCTCCAGACCAGGCAACATCCTGGTAAATCTCCTCTGCACCTTTTCCAATGCCTCCACATCCTTCTTGTAATGGGGCGACCAGAACTGTACGCAATATTTCAAGTGAGGCCACACTAGCGTTTAGTACAGTTGCAGCATGACATCACGGCTCCGGAACTCAATCCCTCTACCAGTGAAACCTAACACACCGTATGCCTTCTTAACAGCACTATCAACCTGGGTGGCAACTTTCAGGGATCTATGTACCTGGACACCAAGATCCCTCTGCACATCCACACTACCAAGAATCTTGCCATTGACCCAGTATTCTGCCTTCCTATTATTCTTCCCAAAGTGAATCACCTCACATTTATCTGCATTGAACTCCATTTGCCACCTTTCAGCCCAATTCTGCAGTTTATCCAAGTCTCCCTGCAACCTGCAACATTCTTCCATACTGTCCACCACTCCACCGACTTTAGTGTCACCTGCAAACTTACTAACCCATCCACCTATGCCTGCGTCCAAGTCATTTATAAAAGTGACAAGCAGCAGTGGTCCCAAAACAGATCCTTGTGGCACACCAGTAGTAGCCGGACTCCAGGCTGAATATTTTCCATCAACCACCACTCGTTGCCTTCTTTCAGAAAGCCAGATTCTAATCCAGTTGTCGACATCCCTAGTACTGTGATTGGTCAGGACATTGGTCCTAGTACAGCTCAAGTAAAGTCCATCCTGATAGAATAGCTGTCTGTTCTCTGAGTACTGATATTAGTGCGCCATGAATTGAAACCCTTTTTGCGTACCCAACTCTTTGAGACACGCATTCAACTCTCTAAACTGCTTGACCCAATGCCAGTAGGTACATGGTGCAGGTAACAAGCCAGAGATGATTGCCTTTTGATATTTTGCATTTTAATTTGTACACCTTCGATTTGCTTACCAGAACATCACTCCTTCCTCCTACCCATGACGCTGGTTTACGCATTGGCTGTGACAACTGAATCTTCCTCCTCCCACTCCATGTTCCTGTCCAGCTTGAAGGAGATGCTATTAAGCCTCGTACTGAGAAGCAAAGTCAAGGGGATGGTCATGTCAAAGAATAGGAGAGTTTTATGTAGAGTGATTGACGGATTAGGAAGGATAGCAGGGTGCTGAAGCTGAATACAGTTGCATAGCTAATAAACTTGTAGCTTACTGAATAACTGGAACTTGGCGATCCTGATAATTTGGTGAATAACCCTTCACTATGCTGTGTAAATGATTACAATTTAATCACAAAATGTCAACAGGTTTTACCTCTATTACCTTGCACACGATAGCTGCTATTCAGCTTCATGCATAGTGACACATTTGAATTGACAGTAAAGTACTGTGCTGAAGTTCTGTAAATGCATTTGGAGAAATGTATATAGATCCTTTAAAAAATCATCCTTTTCTTAAAATTAACACTAGTATTTTGGTAATCAGATCAAAATGTGTTTTGATGGTTTTCCTCCAATCAGTTATAAAGAATCATTTGTGAATGACCACAGCGTGAAGTCAGCAGTGATTTGACAAACCTTAATAAAGCTGTCAAAGTAAATGATTCCAAGTATTATTCCTCCCTGATTTGAAACGTTGTTTTCTTTTAACATTAACAGAAAAAGTTGCCATTGATGGCTCTCTCCCAAAGTATCCAGGAAGGAATTGCCTTAATAGGAGATGACTCACTCATTACGTAAGTAACTTAACCATGATGGAGCTGCTTTCTTGGATATAATATACCAAAATGTTGTGCATTTAAATAAAGAGGAAAATATATAAATGTCGGAAGTCTGAAGTTAGCATTGATCTTGTTTTACAGAAGTAATCCGTATCTAAAGAGAAAGGATAGACTGATGTTTCAGGATTTCAATGAATCATACACGCATGCCTTGCCCCTCCCCAAGAAAAGAATCAGAAGTTGTTCGTGTTTCTGAATGCTGTTTGACTTGATATGTATTCCAGTGTTTTAAAGTCTCTTGCTGGTGGTGTTTACATATTGGGGTGTTTGATACTGCTGAGTGACCTTTTGCACTAAATGTAGTGGTCTGGTGTAGCCTGTGGCATTTAATTAGTATTTTGCTTTAGTTCTTTAAAGTTTTTTTTCTAAAGACTCTTCTGTCTCTTGCACACTCTGTTTGTTGATTAGGTATATTGTTCACTGGTAACTGCAGGCATCATGTTCACGGTCAAATGCAACCACCTAACAATTCTAAAACCATTTTTAGCACTGGCCTGTAATCTTGTATGCCTTAGCATTAAAAGTGCATATCTAACTATACTTAAATTTTATGAGGGTTTCTGCCTCTACAACCCCTAAAACAGTGAGTTCCAGATTCCTACCAACTGTGGATGAAAATGTTTTGCTTCACATCACCTCGAAGCCATCTGCCCCTCACTTTAAATCTGTGTCTCCTGAAGATTGGTCCCTCCATCAAGGGGAAAAACTTCCCGTAAGAAAGAAAAAGTTAGACGCAGACTTCCAGTTAGAAAAACACCCATCAACCGTCACCTGCCACTTAGCCGATTGTAAATGTGATTTGCCAAATTTCCTTTGACCATGGGCTCTTACCTTTGCTATCAGTCTCTCATTTGGCCTTTATCGAAAGTGCTGAAGCCCAGGTAGAATACAACAAGAAAATTTGCTCTCCTCTATACAACTGGTCACTCATCGAAAAATTCCACCAAGTTGGTCAAACATGATCTTCCCTTAAAACTGTTCTAACTGTTCTTGATTAATCCCTGCCTCTCCAAATGCAGATGAATTCTGTCCCTCAGAGTTGATTCTAAAATTTCCTCACCACTGAGCTTAGACTGACCGGCCTGTGGTTTCCTGGTTTATTACTTGCTCCCTTCTTAAATAACAGTGCCACATTGGCTGTCCACCAACCTTCAGGTACCTCTCTTGTTGCCTCATTCGACAACCTGGGATGCATTTCATCCAACCATGCAGATGTATCTAATTCTAAACCTGCCAGACCACTCAGAACCTCCTGTCTCGACTATGCTAATTTCTTTAATTGTATTACAGACCTTGTCCCTGATTTCTATACCCATATTGCCCCTCTCACTGGTGAGCACCAACACAAAATATTCATTTAGAATCCTACCGACATCCTTTGGTTCCAGATGTAAATTGCCACCATTGGTCCGTAATATGCCGTACTTGTTTCCTTATAATCTTTTTACTGTTGACATACCTGTAAAACAACTGGGGTTTTCCTTTATTTTATCAGCCAGTATCCTTTCATATCCCCATTAGCCCTCCAAATCTCCATTTTAAGTTCCCCCTTGCACATTCAATTCTCCTTTGTTGTTTTGAGTCCTCTGGATCTGAGGTAAGCTTCCTTTTTCTCTTAACCCGTTGCTGTCTTTCTCTTGATATCCAGGATTCACAGGATTTGATAGCTTTGTCTTTACTGTAACATATTGGCTCTATACACTTCCTATTTTCTTCTTTGAATGCATTTCAATGTTCCAGTTCTGATTTGCCTGAAAGTATCTCCTCCCAGTCCAGTCTGGCCATATTCTATCTCTTATTGAAATCAGCCTTCTCCCATTTGAGAAGTTTGATCTCAGGCCATCTTTGTTATGAAAAAGAACAATCTTGAATTTAGCAAAGTTATGATTGCGGTCTGCAAAATGCTGGTACTTCAACCGCTTGTCCAACTTCGTGACCTAAAATTAAATCCACGACTGCCCCCTCTCTTGTAGGGCCTTCTACATACTAGCTTAAAAACCTCACTTGGGTGCATTTTAAGAATTCTACTTCCTTCAAACCTTTTACACAATAACTACCCCAGCTTATGTTGGGGAGGCTGAAATCCCCTACTGTCACTACACTATTCAAGGAGGAAGGGGAACAGGAAACAAGCACCATGGTTGATCTTCTCCATGGTGTCGTTTATGCCGCTGTTGCAACAAAACCCTGTGTGACCAATCTGTAGAACTTTCCTATTTCTGCCATGGATGTGCTCACTTCCCTTCACCAAACACTTGAGCTGACTGCAAACAGGACTGAACACGAAGATCTGATTAGGATTTGGACCGCAAGCAGTAGATCAAACTTGTCTTGAAGGTGAATGCCAATGGAGCCATCCTCCATCATTCTTCCTCTATTTCTATTGGGTGATATTTACCAGCTATTTGGGCTACACAAAAACCGCCTCGAATTCTTCGGACAAACAGCAAATTTGGTCACATAATGGCCAATTATAAGCCATCTGCAACCTTGAAACAATTAGAAAAGGATCTCAAGCAGAGCAGTGTTGCAACTGATGTGGTGGGGCAGGCTATCTCTACAAGGCCTGTCTACAATGCTGCCTGTTACCCATAACCAACTGGAAACAGTGAGGAGCATGAAGGCAGAACAATGAATATGGCTGCTGCATGGGTGTTCAACAGCTCTTGCCTCTCAAAAGTCCCTGTGGGAAAATCATAAAGAAGGTCGCTGATGGATGAGGAGGAGGAAAAGGGTGTTGTAGCAAGCTGTCAAACATCAAAGCAGACTAAGTTAGGAGTCAGGCAGGGTCAGTTGGCAAGTATGGTGAGAGGGAAACCTCAAGTCTGGCAGCCCAAAAAAGGGAATAAACCATTTTCAAGAAAGAGTTAATTTCTGAAATAGATTGCAGTTGCAGCAACTCACCGAATAAGAAAGATCAAGCCAGTCGAAACTAGCAAAGAACTGGCCAAATGGAAAGGAGCTGGAGGAGACCACTGCTTTCCTGTGTGAATCTTTTCTGGATGGAGCATTAAGTTTTCTGATTTTTTAAGAATTTTCTTTTTGAATTCTGCTGTGTTAGCTTTATAAAATCATGTTGGATGAACTCAATAAAACATTAAAATCTGATATCAGTTTAATTTATATTAGGACGTTCTTAAGCAAGCACTAGTCCAGGAAGAATCTTATCATTATCCTGAGGAATATCAACATTATTACTTTGTACCCATGATAGTGTTTGGTTTGGTTTCAGGAAATTGCTGGAAACATGTAGTGAAGCAGAACATAAACTGGCGTTTGAACTTGCCTCCTATGAATCTCAAATTGAGAGAGATATCCTTGATCCATTCAATAACCTGGCAGAAGTGAGTAAACCCCTGGCTGCTTTCCCCTTTCATACTTTCACACAAACATTTAATTAACACTTTAGTTTCTGTTATATATTTGTAAGCGGCTCAGTTTCAGCATACCCCTGCACTTCTGGATGACATGCCAACTTCAGGAATTTATCAATGTGTAGCCATTTTGAGACATCAGCCCAAATTTTCAGGTTGAGAAATCATTTGCTTTATCTGCTGCTCATTCAGGAGGCCAGAGAAGAAAACTGTGTGGAATAGTGGCAAATACCTGTTTACTGGTTATTACTTTTTTGTTCATACTTAAAAGGTGGAGATTCCTAACATTCAAAAGCAGAGGAAGCAATTGGCTAAACTAGTACTAGACTGGGACTCGGCAAAAATGCGGTAAGAATGTTTATGTTGTAACAGAATTTAATGTGATACTTCCAAATCTGTAACCAGAAGTTACACTTTTAGATTGGATAAATTTTAAAGCTTTCAAGTCATTCATTAGCATCCGTGATCTGTTTTATATCTTTCACACCAGCCAGTATTCTCAACAGTAACAAAACAATAACCATTAATGACAATAACATCAACTTAATCACTGACAGTAATGAATGATTAATCAAACCAAAGTTAGGACCAATTTATTGATAAACCAAAATGAGCATTTGAGAGGATTTCCACAAGATGAAATGTTGAGCTTAGTGAAGTTGGACTGGATGTAGTTGTGCTTAAGAATTCTCGGGCTGGTTTGAGTTTAAAGCTCTGAGGAACGGGAAGCAGGTTTTCATCTGGAGCCTAAGAAAATTGAGCACTGTTTTGACTCTGACCTGGTGTTTATTGCAGCTCGTTTGATTGGAACCTGTGTCGAGACTTGAGGAAATGCATCTGATTTGAAGATCACTTGCATGTGGTTTGTTTCAGGTATAATCAAGCAAACAAAGCTGCATTTTCAGGAGGCAATTTCCCAGCAATAGCAGCAAAAGTTGACTCACTGAGGGAGGAAATGGATGAAGCTGGAAATAAAGTGGAGCTGTGTAAGGTATGTTTATTTGGTGATTTGAATGGAGAAATCATAGTCTGTTTTTCAATAATGGATATTCGCTTTTTAAGGATTTTGGTATGATCTGCAGCACATATATTTTTCAATTTGATCTTCTGTGCCTCTCTGATTAGTAATTTGTTGTGGAAGTTACAATGTTGTAGAGGGTGCAGAAGTTCCTTGGTCTTAAATTACAAGTCAGAAGTCACATGACACCAGGTTATAATCCAACAGGTTTATTTGAAATCACAAGCGTTTGGAGTGCTGCTCCTTCAGGTGAAGTGGAGGGAAGCACACAGGCACGGAATTTATAGGTGCAAGATAATTCCAGGTAATTAAGAGTGCCAACAGGCTGAATAACGAGTCTTTGCAGGTGATCAAAAGTGTCAACAGCTGAATAGCAAGTGAAGGGATGATCAATGATCCATTTAATTAAGGCAGTGGGATAATTACAATGTAATCAAAAATAAGGTGGTGCTAGAGACAAACCGAATGCCTGGGACGACATGATAGGTATACGAGTCGCACGACAAGGGTTTAACGAAAGTAACAAATAATCCAAAACTGTACAATTGTACAACAATCTACCTTAATTAGTTTATACAGTTTTGGATTACTTGTTACTGCTGTAACATTCTTCACCAAATAATTAAGGAATATTCCTTTTATGAAGTTATGAGCTTGCATCGTCATTTTTTCATAATCCTTCATCTCTGATTCTTTTAAGATTAAAGAATAAAACTTCATTCAAGGTTTATCAATAAAGATGTTTCACTTTTCTGTCCTAAAGTATTTTTTATCCTTCTTTCTAATGTTATTCATGTTATAAGAATCTTTGCCATTCTTACCTGTTGGATTGTTTCAATATATTTTCAATAATTAACATGTTACTTTCACACCAGATGCGATGTTGCCAAGTGTTTTTCGAGGTTTCATTTCTCGTGACTGAACTTTAATCTCTACTCTTTCTTGTCTGTGCTGAGCACTAATTTAGGTAATGGCATATGTGTGTCATCTCCACACTCCCTTCCAGGTCTATCCTCTTCCTGCTATTTGTAAGATTTTAAAAACTTCTGTTTATACTCTTTCTTGTCTGTGCTGGGCATTAATTTAGGTAATAGCATATATTTGTCATCTCCACACTCCCTTCCAGATCTATCCTTTTCCTGCTATTTGTAATGATTTTCTTTGTAACCCCTCTATTAATCTTCAACATAACTGTGTGTTTTACTTACTTAGTTATACTTATTTCTCAATCAAATCTATATTTCCAACCAAACATCATTAGAACGTGTCGAAGCAACGTTAGGAATCATCATGCTAAGATGTGTAAGAGGAATGTGGTGCTTAACACTGGGTCTGAGAGAAACTGCAGATATTTGGCAGGGTGAGACCATAGTGTTCTAAAGATGAGGATGATTTTAACTTGAATGCTTTTGAAGAAAGCAGCCAGTCAGATTTTGTGAAGGTCGGTGTTGAGTAATTGAAATTCAGTACAGATGATCTTACTGCTCTGTGAAAAAGAATTTAAGCAAATTAAGTGTAATTGAATCAGCATCCTTTTAGATTATATCATGGAATTAAATATTGCACATTTAAGAAATCGTGTTTGTTCTGAAAAAAATTCCCAGGTTCCCACAAGCATTAAGTAGAAAATTAGATGTGTTCTGGAGAACAAAGAATATGATGAATATGATTGAATGTTACTTGAGTTATAAAACTTGTTGGCAGTGAGGTTTATTGCTTCTTGGATCAGTGTTTTGGTGGAATTTAGCTTTTTTTTTGAAAATGCCATGTTCTAGTTTTAGACACATTTTGAATTTTTGAACTGACTTCTTCATAGCGCGTGTGTGAGCTATCAATTTTTTTTTAACCTAAGTTGGAGCACCAGACACAGGCCACAATTTTTACTGACGGGGGAATTGTGGAGAGAAAAATCCCAGAAAAACTGGTTTTAACTTGTTGACCCAGAAAGAGGCTATTCTTCATGACTGTGCCGATCAACAAAGATCTGAATACTTTGATCCCACTTTCCAGCTTATTGAGCAATACAAGTGAATATCTGCTCCTAAATGTTACAAGTGTTTTTGACTCAGCCACCATTTCAGGCAATGATTTTCAGTTTCCCACAACCCTCTGAGTAAAAAGAATGTCTCCTTAATTCTCCTGCTAACTTTTTATCTCTTACCTTCAATCTATGCACCCTGGTTATTGACCCTCTACAATTTAGTGAAGGTGCCTTCTTGTCATCGCTACCTATGCAGCTTTTGTAATCCTCTGTACCATAATCGGGTCCTCTCTCAATCGTTGCTGCTTCAAGTAAAATAATCCCGGCATATCCGATCTTTCCTTATAGCTCAGACCCTCCAGCCCAGGCAACGTCCTGACAAAGCTGCCAAGCACCCACTCGAGTGCAATCACATCCTTACTATAATATGATGATCAGAACTGCGCACAGTACTCCTTTTATGGCTTACACAGCATTTTCTACAGTTCCAGAAAATCTCCTTTTGTATTCAATGCCTCAGCTAATAAAGGCAGAACCCAGTATGCCTTCTGAATCACATTATCTTACCCACCCTGCTACCTTCAGCACACCATACTCCCTTTGATCTTCAGTGGTCTCCTATGTGCTACCTCATAGCATAGTCCCTTGTTTTATTAGCCCTCCCAAATGCATTCCGCCTCACTTATCCGGATTGATTTCTATTACCATTGCTCTGCCACTGAGCAGTCTGTGGTATCCTCCTGCAGTTTACTGGTGTCCTTTTCTGTTTATTTACCACAGGACCAATCTTCATATCATCTGCAAATGTCATGATCATACCCCTTACATTTAAGTTCAAGTCATTTAATGTCCACCACAAACATTAACAGCCCCAGAAGCAAGGCCTGTGGAATCCCACTGGAAACTGACTTTCAGTCACAGAAACATCGCTCCACGATTATTCTCTGCTTCCTGCCTCCCAGACTGTTTTGGATCCAATATGCCACGTTGCCTTCAATCCTATGCACTTTTTCTTTCTTGACCAGTGTATCACTAGTGGCCTTATCAAAAGCCTTACTAAAGTCCATGTAAACCACGTCGAATGCATTTCCATCTTCAGCACTTCTGGTTATCTCCTCAAAAGATTTGATCAAATTTGTCGCACATGATTTTCCCTTAACCAATCCATGCTGATTATCCTTGATTTAATTTTTGTCTCCTCTTATTTAGATATATTTGGTCCTTCAGAATTCTTTCGAATAACTTCCCCATCACTGAGGTTGACTGATTTGTGATTTCTTGATCTATCCCTTTTTTTTAAATAATGGCTGTTATCAGTCCTCTGGACCTCAACTTGAGTTCTGAAGAAGGATCACTGGACTTGAAATGTTAAGTTTGCTTTCTTTTCACAGATGCTGCCAAACCTTCTGAATTATTAACTGTTGATTTGGTGAACCAGCTTTGTAATCTCCTGGCAATCAGTACTGTGCGTTATCTCAATGTCCTGTATTCAGGATTCTAAAATGATGCACTTCCATTTGCAGGATCAACTTGCAGCTGATATGTACAACTTCAGTTCCAAAGAAAGTGATTATGCAAGATATTTTGTCACGGTAAGTGTTTTACATTGGCACTGACTCATTATATGTATTTGGATCTTTCACCAAGCCTCAAGCTTTTTGCTGAGATTTACGAGAATTGTATTTACAGTCTTAAGGTTACTTATTCTGGAAATGGAATTTTTGTTGACAAATGTGGTTCTGTTCTCAGTTATTAGAAGCGCAAGCAGATTTCCATAGAAAATCGCTAAAAGTCCTAGAGGGCGTTCTCCCTACAATCCAAAACCAGCAAGGTATGGTATTAGCAGCATTTGGTTTCATGATGCTATAATGACATCAAACATTTTACTTTCTTCCCTCTTCTACAGCCTTTACCCTGACACTTTCTTTGCAATTTTCCAACCAAATATTCAGCCAGTGTTTTTTTCTCTGAACAATACATCATCATGTCTGTTTTCTCTTTTTCAATTTAATAAGTCAAGTAGTTACAACATTAAAAGGTGTTAATAAATTCTTGCTTATCTATAGAAAATATTTGAACTTGCTATAAGTGGTTTGTGTAACATGTTGACTTATTCAAGTTATTTGCATTCTGAATAAACAATGTTTGATAATTTATTACAGAGAGGCCATATTAAATTGAAACTTAAATCATTCAATCAGTAGTTATTGCAGCAAAAGTTTTATTGTGGCTGTTAGTCTTAATTTGTTAATTGGTGAATTTATTTCTTTCCCACCGACTTTGTTTAGATACATGGACAGAGAAGCCTGCATTTGGAACAGCATTAGATGAACATCTCAAACGTAGTGGTCGTGAGATAGCACTCCCTATCGAGGCATGTGTAATGATGCTGTTGGAAACTGGTATGAAAGAGGAGGTGAGATCTGGTTGATTAGTTACGCATGTACATGTATGTTTTAATCAGTTCTCATTTCCATCCTAAGCAATGCACCAGTTTCTACATCTCAACCCTTCTTTTGTTATCATGGCAGATCTGCATATCCACTGCATTTTACTGCGAATGAAAGAAAAGAGAGATTGCTAGAGATACATTGGCATCTTCCCTCTATATGCTTAAATTTTTTTTCTCGTTCTAGTTCAATTTTACCCCGGGACCTGTTCAAGGAGCTGATTAAATTTACAATACAGATTTTTGTACTTGAGGCTGAACAAAGTAGGAGGATAGAGGCAACAGTTTCAATGATCTGATGCCACTGACAAGCAGATTTTTTTCTTAGAGTTACTGTTCATTCAGCTCTGTGGATGCTGGAAGTACATTCCGACTGCGGCTGTGCATAAAATGTAACGTGTGTTAAGTTTCTGAAATGTAGCTTGGAATGTAAATGATTAAGGTATTGAACCACATAGATACAACTTCCTGGCTTCAGATCTCTGGTGGTTTGGATGACCTCAGTCAAGATAGCTTGTTGTAACGCTACATCCCGCCTCAGGATTCCAATGATGATAGATGGATTGGCTGCAAATGCACATATTATAAGGAGAAAAAACATCAGTCTTGAATGGTACGCCTTATGGTTTCATGCCTTAGGAGTGGAGTATTGTCCTCATGTGAAAAATAATCACTTGTAAACACCAGGCTCTGTAGAGTCATTTTAACATACAAATATTTTATCAGTATCCTGCCCCTCAGTAAATGTCAATAAAAAGTAATGAATGATAGCCATGCTCTGTTCCTCCAAGCATATTTCACTATCTTGATCACTAATACAACTCACCATAACTCATACTGCTACTAATTATTCACATGCTAAGAGAAGTCTTACAGCTTCCTTCTATTCTCGGTCTCTCCTGGTTGGTCTCAGTTTCATATTTTCTACCCCCCTCATAATGTGTGGTGGTTGTGTCCTGTTGTAACGCAGGGGCTGTTCCGGATTGCTGCTGGAGCCTCTAAACTGAAAAAGCTAAAAGCTGCGTTGGACTGCTCTGCTTCACAGCTGGATGAATTCTATTCTGATCAACATGCTGTGGCAGGTAATTTCTTTTGCATAAAAGCCAAAGTATTTTGGATTTAATTCAGTCTGTTTATAATTTTACCAGAATTTAAGCCCTTTTAAAAATGTGTTCATGGGATGTGGGTATCACTGGCAAGACCCCCACTTAAATGCCCTCGAGAATGTGGTGGTGAACTGTTAGCTGAAACCATTGGAGTACTTATGGCATATATTCTCCGAGTGTAATTCCTTAAGGCATTTCAGGATTTTGACCCAGTGGCATTTTCGAGCAGCAATATGTTTCCAAGTCAGGATAGTATGTCACTTGGAAGCAGATTCCAATTCACATGATATTTCTACATGGTAAAAGTCATGGGTTTTGGAAGTGATGTTGAAAGAAACCTTGGTGAGTTATTGCATTGCATTTTTTAGATGGTGCACACTCTACCATTGGTGTACCATTTATGGAGGGTGTGAATCTTGAATGAGGTGGATATGGTTCCAGTCAATGTAACATTTTTCCCCTGGATGGAGTTGAGCTTCTTGAGTGTTGTTGGACCCACAACCCACCCAGGCAAATGAGGCAGGTTATTCTTTCACTGCTATTTTTGGCCCATGCCTTGTAGATAATGGAAAGGTCTTTGGGGAGGCAGGAGGTGAATACTTGGCAGAGAATATCCTGCTTCTGAATAATTCTTATTGCCACAGTATTTACATGGCTAATCCAGTCAAGTGTGTTGATTGTTAGTGGCCCACTGTGATGTTAATTGTGGGCACATTTGAAATTTGCTGCAATGGACACCAGTGGTTTTTGGAATGGAATTAAGTGCTTAAACTCAGTGTCTAAATAAATGGATTTTAATTTTCTACACAATTACTCTCTTGAAGTTAGAGCAGAAATGAAATAGTGGAGAGGATTAATTTGTGGAAGAGCAAGCAAATTAGACTGTGTGTTTCCTAGACTACAACCACAGCCAATTGGGAAGGCAACTGTATCAGTAGATTGCAACATTGAAACACACATTCTCTCACGGATGGGATGAGATGAACAGTGTACTTCCAGTCTTCACTAGATTACCACCATGAAGAAAGTACACTTGGGAAAAATACTGAAAAGCAACTGGTGCCAGTAGAATCTTAACCTTGGATTAGTTAACAGTCTTTGATAAGAGGTCAGCATTGAAGTTCTGTAAGTGATTAAAATCCCAACTCATGTCCTGAACCACATTTCATTGTTTTTCTTTATTTATTATGGTATGTATTGTGTGTACTGAAAAGATTCTAGCTTGCACAATAAATCATTGCCAAATGTTGGTGTGCCTGAAGAGTACCTTTTTGTGTCAACTTGTTTTTTTTTCGCCTTTAGGTGCCTTGAAATCATATCTGAGAGAGCTACCAGAACCTTTAATGACATACCAGCTCTATGATGAATGGGTCCAGGCTGCAAGGTTTGGACTAAGTGCATTACGTTGCACCCTGTTATATTTGTGTTTCATACAGTGTTACGTTTAAGTAAATCACATGTGGATAAGTTGAACTGGCAATTTCCCAATGCCTACTAATTAACTTTTAGTTCAATTCTATCACAGCGTACCAGACATGGACAAGAAGTTACAAGCCCTCTGGCTAACTTGTAGCAAAATGCCAAAGTCAAACAATTCCAACTTCAGGTATGCGTTCTCAATCTTCAAATAGATTCTATGGAAATGATGTGCCACGAGTGAGACTTGAACACTAGCACTAATCAAAAGAAAACATTCTTTAAAAAATTTAGAAGTTCTGTTTTCCATAGGCAGATTATTTCCATTGTTTAGATAATTCTGACATTGATCTTTTCGTAAAATACAGGTACAAAAGTATGGTAATGGACTAACAAGCTAGAGGTCGTAAATTTGCTAAATTACAGTAGTAACAATGCTTCATTTAGCTAGCTTTGGGATATTGTTGAGGTCACAACGGGCACTCTAGAAATGCATGTTCTTTTTGTGTTCTTTAAAATTCTACCACAGAAAGATGTGGAATTTAACTCTAAAAATCTACTAGTCCATAGACATGGAAACTATCATTGTGCAAAATCCCAATTTATAGACTAATGTCTTGCAGGGAAGAGAACCTGCTACTCAGACTGGTCTGGCCTATATGTACCTTCAACCACGCACTCCATTGTCAGTAATCAATTTAATTTCAACTAACTATTGTCAGAATCAAAACTAATAAGGGTTATAGATGGAGTTAATGGGAATTGTCTTCCCGTTAGGATGGGGAATTTTAAGACTAAGGGGCACATTTTTAAGGTGAGAGGAGAGAAATTTAAAGACATGAGGTGCAGATGTTTTACGCACAACGTGTTTCGTGTGTGGAATGAATGTCCTGAGGAAGTGGTGGATGTGGGTGCAATTACAACATTTAAAAGACATTTGGATATGTACATGAATAGGAAAGGTTTGGAGGGATATGGGCCAGGAGCAGGCAGGTGGGGCCAGTTTAGTTTGGGATTACATTTGGCATGGACTGGTCAGACCAAAGGGTCTGTTTCCATGCTGTATCAGTCTGTGACGGAATGATGAAGGATTTATTTTCACAATTATTTTCACAGAAATGAATTGGCAAGAGCAAGTTTCCCTCACAATGCCATTCCTATTGAAATGAAAAGGCAAGAATAAGTGGTTCTGTGGAAAAGGCTGAGTTGAGTCCTAGGTTATATTGTTCATTAAAATAAATGATACAAAATTATGGTAAAGTTAGCAAGTCAGTCTTCCACAACAGTGGAGGAGAATGAATTTGGGACAGTTTTGATTTTGAGGTTTTTTGAAGGTTCTTACTATATTATTATTATGTAAGAGCTTGGGTTCTAAAGTGAAGGAATGATGTGTTTTTCTTATTCATTTGTGGGACATGGGCATCGCTGGCTGGCCAGCATTCATTGCCCATCCCTAGTTGTGTTTAGATGATGAGTCCAGTTGCATTTCTTGTCAATGATAACCTCCAGGATGTTGATGGTAGGGGATTCAGTGATGGTAATACCATGGAATGCCAAGGGGTGGTGGTTAGATTGTCTCTAATTCATGATGGCCATAGCCTGGCATTTGTGTGGTGCGAACGTTACTTGCCACTTGTCAGCCCAAGCTTGGATATTGTCCAGATCTTGTTGCATTTGAACATGGACTGCTTCAGTATCTGAGGAGTTGTGAATGGTTTTCAAGACATGAGTTTAAGGAACATGTGTTAAGGAGGAAGTAAGCTACCTTAGTAGCTCGTTCGAGGGTCTTGGGAAGAGACATGAACGAAAGAAAATAACATGGAATGAAATTTGCCAAAAAGAAGTGAATTACAGTCGTGCCAGCTGTACAATGTGTTTCAAAGTGGTAATGGGGTCACCCATCCCTGAGATTTGCGTATCTGTAACGTGATTGTTGAAGGTAAAGCTGTTGAATCTATGTTTCTGATATATATCTATTACGATCAATAACTGATCACCATGATAAATCATCATTATTGAATCCTTACAGTGTGGAAACAGGCCCTTCGTCCCAACAAGTCCACACCGACCCTTGCAGCATCCTGCCCAGACCCATCTCCCAAAACCCACCTAATCGACACATCCCTGAACACTATGGACAATTTAGTATGGCTAATCCACCTAGCCCGCATATTTTTGGAAGACCAAAATCAGTAAAGCTTATTGCCTAATAAGCTAGGGATCACTCTGTAGGATCTGACTTATCTGTAACTGCATCACCTTGGATCATGACAGAAGTATATTTTCTTTTCTGATGTTTTAATATCTGTGAAGTAATGCATTTCATTTTGGTTACCTTGTAAGTATTGCACCTCTTTGATTAAAGATCCCTTGTAGTGTATTCTGTGTCATCTTTGTGCCTGTTCAGCAACAATTGCTGGTTGGGCACAGTGTTCTGTTTTAGGGTGGTGACTGCTTCCCACTGGGTAAAATGCTGTTTATGGCAGCCTCATGTTAAGCATTTTTCTATGTTGAGTACGCATTTCACTCCTGACTCATGTCTCATAAGTCCATTTCTGTGGAATAGTATGGATGATTGATTTAGCAGTATTATTACAGTTCTTAGTGGCATTAATTTTGATGGACAGTATATCATTTGAAGCTCACCCTTGCCGTGGTAATTACTTCCCTTCCATTTTTTTGTTTCTATGTGAATAACATTGTGTAGCCAATCTGCTCCCCAATTAATTTCAATGGAAATAATTGAGCATAACCCCTTTGTCATTCCATTCGGTATGTTTTTGACAGCACTTAATTGAACTTAAGTTGACTCCCTTATTCAGCCTTGGTTGGTTCTTTGCTTGAGAATGAGTTCAAGAGTATAAGACAGAAGAGCAGAAATTAGGCCATTCAGCCCATCGGGTCTGCTCCCCCATTCAATTCTGGCTGATAAGTTTCTCAACACCATTCTCCTGCTTTCTCTCAATAACCTTTGATTGCCTTGACAATCGAGAACCTATCAATCTCTGTCTTAAATATACTTAATGACCTGGCATCCACAGCCTTCTGTGGCAATGAATTCCATAGATTCACCGCTCTCTGGCTGAAGAATTTTCTCCTCATCTCCATTCTAAAGGGCAAGCATGGGGCTGGATGAACACAGCAGGTCAAGCAGCATCATAGGAGCAGGAAAACTTGACGTTTCGGGCCTAAACCCTTCATCAGAAATG
>JAHRHZ010000022.1:26708315-26801925 GCA_024137785.1 Ginglymostoma cirratum | reverse complement strand
GGCATTTCTGATGAAGGGTTTAGGCCCGAAACGTCAAGTTTTCCTGCTCCTATGATGCTGCTTGACCTGCTGTGTTCATCCAGCCCCATGCTTGTTATCTCGGATTCTCCAGCATCTGCAGTACCTTTTATCTCCATTCTAAAGGGCCTTCCCTTTACTCTAAGGCTCTGCCCTCATGTCCTAGTCTGTCCTGCCAAGGAAACACCTTCCCAAGGTCTACTGGATCCAGACCATTCAGTATTCAGTAAGTTTCAATTAGATGCCTCCTCATCCTTCTAAACTCCATTGAGTATAGACCCAGAGGCCTCAAACATTCCTCGTATGTTAAGCTTTTCATTCCTGGGACCATTCTCATGAACCTCCTCTGGACCCATTGGAGGGCCAGTACATCCTTCCTGAGGTATGGGGCTCAAAATTGCTCTCAATACTCTAAATGTGGAATGAACAGAGCCTTATAAAACCTCAGTAGTACATCCCTGCTTTTGTATTCTAGTCCTCTTGAAATAAATGCCAACATTGTATTTGCCTTCCTAACCCGTGACTCAACCTGCAAGTTTACCTTAAGAGAATCCTGGACCAGGACTCTTCAGATTTCTGAATTTTATCCCCATTTAGAAAATAGTCGGTGCCTCTATTCTTTCTACCAAAGTGTATGATTTCATGCTTTCCTACATTGTATTCCATCTGCCACTACTTTGCCTACTCTCCTAACCTGTCTAAATCCTCTACAGTGCTCCTCCCTCCTCAGTATTACCTGTCCCTCCACCTATCTTTTGAATCATCTGGACATGTAGCCAGAATTCCCTCAATTCCTTCATTTAGATCATTAATGTATAAAGTGAAAAGTTGTGGTCCCAACACAGACCCCTGTGGAGCACCACTAGTTACTGGCTGCCATCCTGAGAAGGACCCTTTTATCCCCACTCTCTGCTTTGTGCTAGACAGCCAGTCTTCTATCCATGCTAGTACCTTGCGTCTAACACCATGGGCCCTTATCTTATTCAGCAGCCTCCTGTGTGGCACCTTGTCAAAGGCCTTTTGGAAGTCCAGGTAGGTAATATCCATTGGCTCTCCTTGGTCTAACCTGCTCGTTACCACCTCAAAGAATTCTGACAGATTTGTCAGGCATGACTTTCCCTTGAAGAAACCATGCTGACTTTACCCTGTTTTACCATACACTCCAAAGTATTCAGAAATGGTCAGTATATGTAAATACTTGAATTCAGTTGCTTTACAACTTTTTTTTTTAGGTGAGCACACTTTTACAAGGCAGTGAGAAGTTTGTGAAGAGTTGTGAAGTTAAGCGTATCTTTATAATGGGCATGATAAAAATGACTATAAGGAAATTAAGTTGAAATGTAGGAAGTTAGGAAAAAGATGGTGGGACAGCTTTGTTAATAAAAGGTGTAATGAGTACAGTAGTGAAGATGACCTTTTATTCATTAACAGGATGAGGGCATCTCTGGCTAGGCAGCGTTTATTGCCCAGAGGGCAGTTCAGAGTCAACCACATTGCTGTGTGTCTGGAGTCACATGTAGGCCAGACCAGGGAAGGATGGCAGTTTCCTTCCCTAAAGGATATCAGTGAACCAGATGGTTTTTTTCTGACAATCATCAATGGATTCATGGTCGTAATTAGATTCTTAATTCCATTTATTTTATTGAATTCAAATTCCACCATCTGCCATGGTGGGATTCAAACCAGGGTCCCCAGAATGTTATCTGTGTCTCTGGATTAACAGTCCGGCAATATTACCTCTAGGCCATCGCCTCCCTTCCACCTTGCCTCAAGAGGAAAAATAGCAGACCAGTTTGAGTAGAGATAAGAAATTGGAAGGGAAGAAGGTTACTTGTGAAAGTAATTTACAGATCCTGCCCTTTTTCTAGTAGTTACATTGTAGGACAAAGGCATGTAAGAAAGGTACCTCAAAAATCATAGGTGACTTTTGATGTTGATTGGCTGACTCCAGTTGTCAAAGATAGCCTGGGAAATGAGTTCATTTAGTATATTTAGGGCACTTCTCCAGAGCACTATGTTGTCGAGCCATCGAGAGCTGACGACTCTAGACTTGTTAGTGAGCAATGAAACAAGAGTTAATTAGTAACCCTTATGTAAAGGAAGCTCTAGGTGACAGTGATGATATAGCATGATAGAATTTTTTGTTCACTTTGAGGGGAAGAAGTGTGGGTCTGGGAGAATTGTTTTAAACCTCAGATTATTAGGAGTCTATGAACACAGGTGAATTGTGAAGCTAGTTACAAGGTAGCACAGTAGAAATGTGGTGATAGAGTCTGTAACTCTCAGTAAAAATCTATCCCAGTGAGAGAAAAACTCTTTGAGAAGGATGCATCATCGGTGGCTAAGTAACGAAATTAAAGATAGTATCAAATGAAGGAACACGACAAATATACAGTGTAGTAACAGGCCAGAAGATTGGTCAGATTTTAAGACCAAATAGAAACATCTTAAAACAAAGCGGCAATAGAAAATAACAGAAAACTAGGTTGTACATAAAACTAGTCAACATATGATGAAGGAAAAAAATATAATTAAGCAATTAATTAAAACCCATTAAAGCTAGCATGTGTTATGGATGTAGCATGTGGCTTCCAGTGGATGCAAGTGTGATCTGGGACAAACACATCTCCAGTAAGCATTTGCAGCTCAAGAAGCTTTGGCTCAGAAAGCTGGAGGCATCGTGCAAGGGATGGGGCAGTATTACCTCAATGGTGTATCAGGAGGCAGTCCCATCGCTTGGGATAAGGTCTACTGATTTGATCAGATGTCAGTAACATGGTAGTGTGGCTACTGTGGAGGCAGGTAGGAGAACCCAGAGGATATGAATGCTGAGCCTCAGTCTCTGCAGTTGTCCAACAGATTTGAAGTTCTTTTGGCATGCTTAGGTGAGATTGGGATTGGTTTTCCTCTTTTTTTGGTATTCATGAGAAATATCATAGTGTGTAAGAAGGAAAGCTTCGATAAACTGCCCATTTATTTCTCAGCAATACTCAGGTTTAGTACTACAGATTTCATTCAGTTATGTACTCTGTCTAGATGCTTGGACCTTAATTATTACATGGAGGCTTCTTGTGTCTTCCTTTTATGTACATAAGACACAAAGTGCTTATTTAGCTTTGCTGCCATTTCTCCTTACCATTAGAAATTCTCTTGTCTTTGCCTGTGTTGCACCCACATTTGTCATTGCTTATCTCTTCCTTTATACATACCAGTAGCTTTATCTGCTTTTGTTGTTACAGTTGGACATACATATTTATATTCTCTGATTCTCTATCAATTTCTTTGTCCTTCATTGCTGACCTCTGAAAATTTTCCCAGTTAGATTTTACAATTTTTGTCAATTCTGCAAGCTGCCTCCTTTGATCTGATGCTGTCTTTAACTTCTCCGTTAACCATGGAACATTCCCTTTTCCTGTTGGATATTTTTGCCGTTAAAGGAGTGTAAATTGCTTTTGAAAACCAAGCATTAATTCTTTAAATAAGGTGTAGAGCTGGATGAACACAGCAGGCCAAGCAGCATCCTGCTCCTCTGATGCTGCTTGGCCTGCTGTGTTCATCCAGCTCTACACCTTGTTATCTCAGATTCTCCAGCATCTGCAGTTCCTACTATCTCTGAATTGACTCTTTAAATACTAGTTATTACTTATTCACCGTCAAGCCTATTAATGTATTTTTTCCCGATCTGCCACTATAACTTTATAATTGATCTTGTTTAGATTTAAGACCCTGGTTTTAGATTAAACCATATCATCTTCAAAATTAATGGAAAATTCTATCTTACTGTAGTCCGTGTTTCGAAAGGTTCTTTTACTTTTATGACAAGATTATTAATTAGCCCTTTATCATTGCATTGTACTAAACCTAAAAAAGACTGTGCCCTAGTTGGTTCCTCAACATATTGCTCCACAAATGTATCTCAAACCTATCATGCAAGTATTGAATGCATTTAGATACAGTGCTTTTGATTCTGACTCTTTAATACTACTCCTTAACTTGACCCTGATTGATTCCGGTGTTTATTTGTGCTGCTTTCAATTTTTACTTAGTTTCTCTGCTTCATGCAGCTAGCTTTATTTTAATTCTATTAGAATTTCCTCTTAGTTTCCCACTCTTCTGACAAGCAGTTTTAAACCCTCCCTAACAGAAGTAGCAGAAAACCCTGTGAGGATATTATTCCCCTCCAACTAAAGTGTAATATTTTTTCATTATGCAGGTCCCACCTGCCCCAGAATCATAGAATCCCTACAGTGTGCAAACAGGCCATTCAACCCAACAAGTCCACACCGACCCTCTGAAGAGTATCCCACCCAGAACCATCCTCCTAAGCTTTCCCAGTAATCCTGCATTTCCCATGGCAAATGGACCTAACCTACACATCCCTAAACATTATGGGCAATTTAGCATGGCCAATTCACCTAACCTGCACATCTTTGGACTGTGGGAGGAAACAGGAGCACCTGGAAGAAACCCACGCAGACATGGGGAGAATGTGCAAACTCCACGTCGACAGTCGCTCAAGGGTGGAATCAAACCCAGGTTCCTGGTGCTGTGAGACAGCAGTGCTAACCACTGAGCCACCGTGCTGCCCCAATGCCCCAGAAATCTAAAGTCTTCCCATGCAGCATTGTTTCATGTGTTCATTCACGCAGTCTTACTATTGCTATTCTCACCAATACATCGTACTCTTGAATAATCCTGAAATTACTGCCTTAGAGGTCCTGTTTTTCAGTCTTTTGCCTTGTGTCCTAAGTACAACTTTCATGACCTTTTATCCCTCTCCCACTTACACCGTTGATGTAAGTGTCAGTCATGACCGCTGGCTTTTTACCCTCTCCCCACTAAAACAATGTCCAGCAGCCACACTGAGACATCCTTGACCTTTTACTTGGGAGGTAATATACTATCCTGGCACCATGTCTACAACCACAGAAACACCTGTCTGTTACGTTAACTATCAAATTGACTACCACAATTTGCCTTCTATTCTTCTTAACATACATGTCTTTTTTAGTCTGGTGAACAGGAAAGTGGTTTTGGGACTTCAACCAGATCAATCATGATCATAATGAATGATGGAGTCCAAATCCTATGTTCTTTTATAAGTGACAAATCAGTTTTTATCAAATTGAGCATTCGTTAAATGACAATGTTTTCAGAGGTAAAGCTGAATTGTTGTCTTCTCTTAACAGGTATCTTATAAAATTTCTCGCAAAGCTTGCGCAACATAGTGACGTCAACAAAATGACTCCTAGCAACATTGCAATTGTTTTGGGGCCCAATCTACTGTGGGCTAAGAATGAAGGGTAAGAGCTTGCTGTTTTTATTATGATCATGCACTGGCCGCCCATATTTTTTGAAGTAATGTTTTTATGTGGCTTAATGAAAAATGCAGAGTTGGTATCTTGATGGAACCAAGCTTAATGTATATTGATTGATCTCGATATGTTATTAATTATTTAGTGTTAACCTGAATTGTATGTAGTTTTTATTTTAAAATTTGGTTTCAATCACATTCCCTTTCCCTTTCTTCCATTCCAGACTTGAGCTCCTTTTAGTTATATTGTCCCACCACACCATGAATGTATGATCAATGTTTACAATCTCAAAGTACAACATACCATGAATGAATAATAGGCTGTGAATAATCATAAGGGATTATATGTTTAAATTTAGTTTTGCAGCAGTTACTTTGTGCTTTCCAATAAAATGTGGGTTTTTTTTTTTTTCCTTCTTCCATATACCAAAATTCTCTCCTCAACAGGCTGACTTCTTGCTGACATACTGTTTCCCAGACATTGATTTCTGATGTCTTACCCAAGTCGTGTGAGCTTGGAGAGTATTTGATTGTAGAAGCTACAAAAGTATTGACCCTATCTGCACACTAGTGCTAATAATAAAGGTCACTGAAAAATAACTGGGGTTGAGACAGTGCTAAATGTCCCACAACCAAACAGTTGGATCAAAACTCTACAGTTGAGCCATATTCGATGGTGATGGACAGTTAAATACTGACGGGAGAAGGTGCCTGTGTGAATATCCACATCCACACATCCAACCCATCAGTGCAGAGGACACGTAGCTGAAATATTTCAAACTATCTTCGGCTGGCAGTGCTGCGTTGATGCCATGACTGCTATAACTCTGCTTTCTCCTGAGGCCTTCAACATGACAGATGCTTGTCTTCCTGTTTTTTTATTCAATGAGAAATTAAGTAGTAGCTGAGGGCACTGATTGCAACAAAGGCTCAGGACTCGGACAACATCCCAGTTGTAGTCTCGAAGATTTGTGTTCTAGAACTAATCATGCTGTTAGTCAAGCTGTTCTGGAATAGCTACAACATTTGGCATTTACACAAGAATGTGGAACATTGCCATGGATAATATGTTTTCTTAAAGCAGGACTAATCCCATCTAGCAAATGCCGCTCCTTCAGTCTACTCTGAATTATCAGGCAAACGGTAAGGGTGTCATCGACAATGCTGTCAAGTGGAACATACTCGTTGGTGACCATTGATACTCAGTTGGGCTATGTCGGGATGAAATCAGCTCCAGATCTTGTTGCAACCTGGAAAAATGAACTGAATTCCAGCAGAGGGAAGAGGGTTGTTGCAATACAGCAATACTTGGAATGTAGCAGCAAGGTGCCTTAATAAAATTGAAATTGGTGGAAATCAGGGAATCTCCACTAGCTGCATTCACCAATCATACCCTGATATGGTTTTTAAGAGACTAATCAGCTTAGCCCTAGGAAATGGTTGCAGGGCAACCAAGTCAAGGCAATATCCTAGGGCCATTCACCTTAACCTCTTCTACCCTCAAACATAAAGTTACAAGTTGGGATGTATGTTTTGATGTTTGTAGAGTGTTCAGTTGCATTCATAACTGCTCAGCTTCTGAAGCAGGCTGCAACAAGACTTGTGCAGCATTCAGATTTAGGTTCATGAGTAGTAAGAAACATTTGCACCATGTATGTGCCAAACAATGACCAATCCGATCAGGAGAAAGTCTAACCACCTCTTCCTTGACATTTAATTGCATTGTCATCATTGAATCACTTGTTAGCAATGTTCCCGAGGTTACCATTGACCAGAAACTAAATGCGTGACTGTCCAAGCTGAGAATTCCATAGCAAGTAACTCAACTCCTGACTCTCATAAACATGTCTATGAAGCACAATTCAATAGTATGATGAAATTATCTCTTACCTGGATTAGTGCAGTTCCAGTGACACTTGAAGCTCTAAAGCATCCAGAGCAAATTTACCCCCGTCAACCTTCTTAAACCTTTTATTTCCTCCATGACTGATGCACTGTGACAGCAGTCTGTATCAGACCCGCCATGTCTCCTTCAAAAGTATTTGCTACAGCTGCAACCTCCACCTCTTAGAAGAATAAGGTCAGATATGGCTCATGGGAACATTGCAAACTGGAAGTTCCTGTCCAAGGCACACATCATCCTGGCTTGAAATTATTTCATTGTTTCAGTGTTCCTTCTCTGTCACTTGGTCAAAATTCTGCACTACATGAAGCAGTTCGCAACAAGCTTCTCAAAGGCAAATAGGGATTTATTTCCTTTTTTTACACTTTTGTGTACCAGCAGTCTTGACCAGCCCCTTTTACCTGTACTTGTAATCTATTTAGATTTTATATTAAGGGAGTGTTTTCTGACACCTCTTCCATTGCTTTCCAAAGTTAAACAAGTAACTGAAAGAATGCACACAGTGACAAGTCTAACTTGTGTAGTTGGTCGAATGGGAACACAATGGATGCCTATATACACATGACCACAAACCAGACACATGCGCACTCCCCTAGCCACGCATGTAGGAACAGCTACATGACTTCTGATTATTTGCTTTATTGAAGCCGTTTTAGTTGTGTTGTTGCTTCTGTGTTGGCTATGTAGAATCACTGCTCCAATTAAGCTAATAGTCCAGCTTATCAAGCCATGTTGATATTTTAATGGAAAACTGGAGGAGCAATTCTGAATATATTTTAAAAATAAATTGATTGTAGTACAAATTTAGATAAGATTCCCAAATCCCACTTTGTTTATATTTATTTCTGTGCCCTCTGAGGAATGTAATATGTCTTAAAAAGCTGCAGTTCAGCTATCATGTAATTGACAATTTTGCAATGTCGACCGTAAGCAAATTGTACAAACTTGAACATTTATACATTGCATCTGTTTTTGTCCTTCTAAGAGCACTTGCAGACATGGCAGCAGCTACCTCAGTTCATGTAGTTACAATCATTGAGCCAATAATCCAACATGCAGACTGGTTCTTCCCAGATGGTAAGTACTTACTGTTGTGTTTCTGTGCTGATTTGTTTGGCAATATAGTTATCAGCAAAACCATTCCACTATTTCTTTGCACAGATTCATTAGTTTATTCAAACACAGCACTTGGGGGTAGAAGGAGGCCATTTGGCCCTTCAAACTGGCTCCAGCATTAATAGCGATCATGGCTTGTCTGGTTGAAGTCCCAGCTCCAGTTTTATGTTTGCACCTTTTAATCCTCAACTTGTTTGTCTCTCAAAAATCTGTCTAACTTGGGCTTGAATCAGTTTAGTGACACAGCCTTCACTTCCTTGTGGGAAGAGAATTTCATATACAAATGACCAAAAATTTCTCATCTCCATCTTAAAAGGGAGATATCGTCTTGAAAACTGGCCCCTAGTTCTAGTCTCCTCCTCAAGAGGATACATTTTCCCAGTATCCATCTGTCAAGTACACCCAGGACCTTGTATGTTTCAAGATCACTTCTTATTCTTCGAAATTCCAATAAGCGTAGACCCAGTCTGTTCAACCTTTCTTCATGCGTTAGGCCCTCTATCCCAAGAATGAGTCTAATGAACCTACTCTGACCTGCTTCTAGTGCAATTATATGTGTTTCAAATAAGGACGTCAAACTGTACACAGTACTCAAATGATGTCAGGTGTCTGATTTCTATATATTTCAACATCATTTATCTTAGGGTTTGGATTGTGAAGCAGTGGCAATGAGTTTGGTCTGTGTGTCTGATGGCATTCAATGATTAACTATTTGGTACACCCGTTGTCAGCTGATTTCTTGTGAAACGCAGATTGAGGGTGAGATTTCCTAGAAAGTAAGGGTTTTTGCTTCGTTGGATGAGGTTTATGATTGAACAAAGTAAACAGTTGTGTATTAGACTTCAAATAGGATATTCCAGAATTGAGATTTTCTTTTTGTTTGGAGGAGGCACATATTAAGAAATCCTTTTAGTTTCAGTTTGGCAGTTCTGCAGAAGGTTTGGCTGAAGCTGTGTAAAACAGTTTTTCCTATAGAAGGAAAATCGTTTAGAACTGTGAAGAAAAAGGTTAAAACTCACGAAGGATTATTTGAAGCTGAGAAAATCTAAACTCAATTGTATGAAGACACAAAGAAGAGATTATTAGATTATCAAGATGGGAAGATTTGAAGCCACAGTTGAATTAAGCCCTATAAATATGACAAGAGAATTCTTTCCGGTATGAATATTGTAAAGGGGTACAGTTGGGATTAATAGGAATGTATTTTATCATGTGTTTTGACATTTTAAATGTGTTTTTGTAAATAGTTTGTTGTATTTTAGTTTTTCTTCAGTTCATTCGCTTAATTAACTTCTGTTTATTGTGTTTAGGTGAGTGACCACCTTGTTAAAACCAAAGAAAACACTGTATCAACCCAAATTTCAGTTTATGCTCTGACTTGTCCAATGTTAACATGAACTGGGATCATAACAGTCCTGATGTGGTTTCATTATACAGATCCTATGTAGATGTAGAAAACTTCTTCATTTTTAATAGTATGTTTCCTTTGTAATAAACGCCAACATTCCACTTGCCTTACTAAAAACTGCATAAAAAATTTGTGATTACACTCTGAGAATATCTGCTTCCCTCTGTCACTGAGTTCTGCAATCTCAATTTAACTAGTATTCTGCTTTCCTATTAGCCCTTCCAAAGTGGTCAAATTCATATTTTTCCGGGTTACGCTCCAACTGCCAAATGTTTACCTGCTCCTTTAACCTGCATTACCTCTTTGCAAATGTTTGCCTCCTTTTGATAAATTACTTTCCCACTTATCTTGGTGTCATCAGCAAATTTAGCTACCATACGTTGTCACTTCATTCAAGTCATTGATAAAAATTGGAAATAGTTGAGGCTATAACCCTGATCCCTTTGACTTTCCATGAGTTACAGCTATCAGATTGAAAAGGACCCATCTTATCCCTACTTTCTACTTCCTGTGAGCTAACCAATCTTTTATCCTTATCAATACATTGCTCCCCTAAACAATATGTTCTTTCTTTTATTCTAAAGATGCTATAAATTTAATTTTGTTTTGGAGATTTATTTTTTGAAGGATTATGGAAAATATTTTATGATCTGTGGAAACAGTTGGAGTGGTTTCTTTAAGAAATTAGGTAATTGAAAGTTCACTGTGGACATTGGTAATGTGTTCTTAAGCATGGCTTCCTGTAAATCACATGACTAGTGATATATACTTGCTTTGCTGTCTAACTCTGCTGGGTGACTAGCTTGGAGAAGGTTCTTGTTTTCAGCTGGTTGAGTTGGAGGAATGAGCTGATTTCTCCCATTTCTGAAAAGGAAGCCCTCTTGTTTCAGTTCACATTGAAACATATTTATTCTTTTGAGTGAGTGATTTTTAAAAAAAAATTCTCAAGGCAATATTTCCAGAGTTTGTGAATTGGTACATAGTATTTTGAACTGATTTAGAGACTGTTCTGCTGTGTTTCAAGCCCCTTTGCAGGAGAGTCCTATTGAAATAAAAACATCCATATAAGCTTATATTTTAATAGGTTTCATACTTGGGGTATTGGCTCTCCTCTCTACATGGTTTCTGCTAGTCCACTGAGTTCTTTTTCCAGCATTTTCTGATTTTTATTTCAGATTTTCAGCATTTGCAGTATTCTGATTATTGATAAGAATTATATTGATCTTTTTATTGTTGTTTTTAAATAGACTTGGATTTCAATGTGTCAGGCATGTTTACACCAATGACTCCTGCCAATCACTTTAATAATCTGCTGTTGTTTGGAAATGACTGTGATAGTAGCACACTGGAGAAGAAGAGGCCTGTAAGTGTGGCTGCAGTTGAAGATATGGCTAAAAAAGACAGGTATGTTCATTTGTATGAAGAGATCAGTCTCATGACTGAGTAGTTTATAGACATTTTAACAATAACAATACTGAGAGGGTCTTAATCAAGAAATAAGTGAAGGCTGAAGCAAAGGCAATGTAATAATCATGGGATATTTATTCATCATATAATGTTGCTAGATCAAATCAAGCAGAGTATATTGGAGGATAAGTTCATGGGATGTTTTCAAGAGTTTCCTACAATAATGTATCATGAAACCAACCAGATCTTGTCTTGTGTAATGAGGCTGGGTTAATTAGCAGTCACATTGTAGAGGATCATCTGGGGAAGAGTAATAATATTTTGATAGAATTTCACATTGAGTTTGAGTGAAGTCTGAAAACAGAATGTTAAGCTTAAATAAATCCAGTTAGGGGTTACAAGGGGCAAACTGCCCAGTGTATTGAATTGTAAGTTGTAGATAGACATTGAACATGTAAAGATGTATGTCATAAATTTCAGTATACTTTCCATTGTGAAATTAAAAACTATGAAAGGTGTGATTCACCCCTGGCTAATTAAAGAGGTTATCAATTGTATTTGGTTAAAAGAAGAGGCTTATAATATGTCACCAAGAATTGCAATAAGCCTGGGATTTGGGTGAGTTTTGGAACACTCGAAAGGATGATGAAAAATTAATAGGAAAAAGAGAATGGAATCAGTGTAAATTAGCAAGAAATCTGAAAGCAAATTGTAAAAGTCTCTCAATATGAAAAAAAAATGTGGTGGAAATAAAAGTTGGTCCCTTAGAGGCAAACAGGAGAAATTAACGTGATGGGGAAATAGAAGATATTTGTTCAACATTTCTGCCATCTGTCTTTACCAAAGGGGAATGAACCAAGGGTCTATTGAAACTGGGGAGCTTAGAATTATAATTAATGAAAAAAAAACTGTAGAAATGAATGGGACTGAAAGCTGAAAAATCTGCTGCTCCTGGTGGCTTACATCCTGGAATTCCAACCGAGGTGGTTGTAATTTTCTATCATTCCTTTTTCTGGAATAGTTCCAATGGATTGGAAGGTAAGAAACATAACCCCTCTACTCAAGAAAGGTTAGAGAGAGCAAACAATGAACTATAGGTCGATGAGTTTATCAGGAAAATGCTGGGATCCATTGTTAAGGAAGTGCTAGCAGGGCATTTAAGAATTCATAATATGATTCAGACTAATCACCAGGATAATTGGTTTTCACATATTATTAACTTTTTAAGGGTGTAACTACCAGGGTGGACATAAGGAAAGTAGTGGTTGTGGTATATTTGGGGCAGCATGGTGGCTCAGTGGTTAGCACAGGGACCTGGGTTCTATTCCACCCTTGAGCAACTGTCTGTGTGGGGTTTGCACATTCTCCCAGTGTCTGCGTGGGTTTCCTCCGGATGCTCCGGTTTCCTCCCACAGTCCAAAGATGTGCAGGTTAGGTGGATTGGCTATGCTAAATTGGCCCATAGTGGCCAGGGCTGTGTAGGTTAGATGTGTTAGCCAGGGTAAATACTGGGTGGGGCATGTGTCTGTGTGTGATGCCCTTTGGAGGGTCATTATGGACTTTTTCGACCGAATGGCCTGTTTCCACACTGTAGGAATTCTGTGTTTCTAAAAGGCTTTTGTGAAGGAACTATGCAGTTTTTCTTTGCAATAATTAAATGTTTGTGATTCAGCTATTTAATATCCATATTGATGACCTGGTTGATAAAGCTAAGTATAATGTATCTAATTTTGCTAATGATATAAAAATTAAGTTGAAAGGATTCGAGGACATAAAACTAATTTTGGTAGTTTTGATAGTTTAGTGAGTGGACCAGAAGGTAGTATTTAGAGTTTAGGGGAAAGGTGAGGCCATTCACGTCATGTATCCAAGACACAAGAAGACAAGAAACAATAGCCAGAATGAACTATATGGCCCATCAAGTCTGCGCTGCAGTTCAATGTGATAATGGCTGATTTCACCTCCGTTTTCTGATACACTCTTTATGTTCTTTGACATAACCACTTACCATAACTTCCTGCGTTAGCAAGACAAATAGTATGTTCATCTTCATTGCAAGGGAGTTGAAGTACAAGAGTAAGGAAGTCTTCCTGAAGTTTACAAGACTTTGAGACCACACCTGGAGTACTGTGTATAATCTTGGGCCTTAGTGAATTTGGAATAATATAAGCAACCCTTTGAGAGAATGCAACAAAAGTTTACTAAATTCTTTTCAAAGATGAGATTGTTTTAGAAGGAGAAATTAGGTATAATGGTGCTATACAGCCTAGAGATAAGATGATGATGGGTGAGCTTACTGGAAGGTTTCTTGGCAGAGTAGGTGGTAAGAGGCTATTTCCCCAGCTGGAGATCTTAGAACTTGCAAGTATAGTCTCAGGATAAGTAGTTGACTGTTTAGGACTAAGGCATTTTATTTTAATTCTGAAGATTGCAAATTGTTAGAATGCCAAACCTCAGAGGCTGTGGCTATTCGGTGATTAAATGTTTTGAACTAAGATTACTAGATTTTTTTTAAATACCTAAAAGAATCCACAAATATAGGGCTGTGGGAATTGAATACAAAAGTGGATTTGAAGTGGAAGATTAATCATGATCTTATCGAATTGTGAAACAGGCTGGAGGGTTTATATGAACTGTTACTGTTCCTGTTTATGTTCTGGTGTAGTATCATTCACAGCCTTGGAATATTCCTATATGCTTTTGAATTATTTTCATATATTCAACGTGTAAATCTACATAACAATCTATAGAGGTTGTACAGAAGCAGGGAATATTTTTTACTCATTTTGTGCAAAGATAGTTTTGTCTCCTTCCTGTGGTTATAAAATACATCGTTTTATCGAAAAAGTTATTAAATGATTGAAATTAAAGGTTGTGAAGAAAAATGTTTACATATATTTTATTGTGTTGTTTCCAAGTTGCATGTAATAAAATGGGAATCCTGGATTCATATCAACATTTCTCAATGTGTGAGAAGTACCTTGGCAACTTCAGACTGCCATTACTGGAACCTTTATGTAGATTGTGCGGCTTTTGCAGTGTTACAACCCTTTATTGAGTTTGTCCATAGGCAGAGTACTGCTATGGCTAAGGTGTTCGCTGCAAGTTGCAAAAAGATTGTGTGAAGACCTTGACTACAATCACTGTTCTTTGTTTGTACAGGGTAGTCATGAGGATGCCATTGAATGCAAACTTGAGAATTTTTCAACACAGTGAGCTGCTCTCGGCTCTGAATTTTACTGATAAATGATTTGTTAAATTGTTTTGATGCAGATAGTCAGTTAACTGTCCTCTTTGCACCCCTTTCCCCTGAAAATAAAACCTCCCCTCCTGCAGCATGAGGAAGGTATCAAGGTATAATAATTTGAGCTATTTCCCACTTTGAAATGTTTTGCAGAGTGCCACTCCTCTATATGGCTCAGGGTAAATGCAATGTGCTGATGAGTTTAGTGCATGCTCCACTGAGAAACAAACAACAAGCTTGACTTGGAAGTGATGTGCAGACAACATGTAAATGCTCTAACAGAGATACAAATAATCCATTGTTTAGTGACCAATAGTTGAATTTTTAGTTGCTTTTATTTTTGCCTTGTTGACTCCATTCTGCTGAAAAGCTCCTCTAGTGAGCAGCCTGTAAATGTTGCTTATTTAAGCTCCAGTAATTCTGAACATCTGCTTGCATCTGTGCCGCGTTTGAAGTTGTCATGCTCAAGTTAAAGTATCTGTCTGTGAACTGCATGAATTCACTTGCAACTTTAGATCATGACCATCTTGGTCATGGAAGTTCAAGTTTGATTGCGTTGTGCATGTTTCCCTTGTCTGATGCTTGATTGTACCTGTCTGAGGAATACTTTGTTAGCTGTAATGTGCATGGTCTGTGTTGACTCTCTCTTTTTTCTGTAGCTTGGGTCTAAAGGTTATTGAACCTCAATTGAATCCTCGCAGAGCTGGCACTCTGATCAGGAAGCACACATGCCCAACTGTCCAGCCGCCTCCCCCTCCTGTTGAGGCTGTACATATTAGTGAGCAGCAGCCATCAGGGTTGGGCCCTGAGTCTGGCCCAGCAGCTGCTGCTCTTCCTACTACTGCTAGTGTGACTGAGCTTCAACCTCAAGAAACTGATGAACACAGGTAAGAAAATGCCACTCATGGAGAGTTATACTGGAAACGAAGCAGTTAAGGGAAATCTGGAAACTTCTGTCGTTCATGAAATGTGAAGGACTATCAACAGTGAAAGATCAAACAAGAATGTATCCTCACCCACAGCAACAATAAAAAATACTTAATGCTCATGCAACATACAGAACAGGTTTGGAGTTGAATTTCCATTTTCTGTTTTTATATGCATCATCACTTTTGATTGTCATCTCATCCAATGAGTGAAGGTAGCTTCTTAAAATTGTTACAGGATGCAACAAAGTAAAACCTGACAGTGTTTCAAAACAGAATCATTAGAGATTAAAATGCTATCTGATCCGTCAAAGTTTTATTTTCTAATACTCAATTGCCTGGCTGAGATTTAAATGACCTCAGTTGAGTAAATGGAGTTTTGGATTGTTTTGGAATTAGATTTTGATTACTCCAGTGTAGAGCCTCATTGTTGGTAGGTGGGAAAGATGTTGAATATCCGAACTGATTTGAATAATATAAAGAAAAAATATCATTGATCTCTGAGTTGTTAATTACGAAAATAAATGGAAGGAAAGTATAGAATATTTACAGAGATTGCCTTATCGGAAAGTGTTGGAAGCAGAATTCATGATACGCTGTGGGTATGAAGACTAGGCTAGGCAATGGAATAAAATATACATATAGCACTTTCTCTAAACTAATGCAGGCATGATACAAAATTCTGTTATTCTGAATCAAAATTTACTTTGCAATTCCTTTGGATTCTGTCCCCTAGTGCTGCCATCTTGCCTTAGTGGATTTATTTTGCATGTCACATTTAATATTTTATATGCTTTGATTTATCGACTTGTGCATTAAAATACTTTGTTCGGATCATAGCAACATGAAGATATTTGACTAATCAAACCTGCTTCGCCATTGTTGTAGGTCATTTGCAGCTTTAACTTCTTCATTCTAATTCCTTGCTTTTTCTCTGCATTTTATGATATCTTTATTTGAAGATCTACTTTAGGAAGCTATCTTGATCAATTGCCCTTTCCTACTTGTTCTCTTATTCTCCATAGAGGTTATATTGTGATTTTTTTTTTTAAATCGTTCGTTAAATTTCAATCTTAGATCTATCTTCTCTTTCTTAGCAAGAAATACATTTCTCTCACTATACCGTTACTTCAAATGACCTAAGAACCCATTCCAATATGATAGCCTGTTGGATTTTTTAATCTCTAACCCAAATCTGTTATGCTCAGTTGTTGGAAAAACTATTCATAGACATTACACCACGCGAGTATATTCGCATAATAGCATTGACTGATCTCTTACTTGAAAATTGAGGTTTACCCATTTGGTTAATTATTATTGAGATTAATTTTACCATTTGAATCCAGTGCAAAACTTTTTACGATTGATCCTGCAGTGCAGTTAGATTTTTAATTCCCATTTCTGCATGGTTTTTCTGTGCCTGTGCATGTTGTCTTGTCAAAACAGTTGAATATTGCACGTACGAATAACATTGGTTGATACAGGAGTCAATCCGTTTCTCTGGTCCCTATCACTGTTAGTATTTACAAATTGTAATATTTGACATTTGTGGAATAGCTGGGTATGGATTCAAGCACGTTAAAATAGCCCAATGCCTATTCCAACCCAACAATCCAAAGAAAAATATCAGATTGGTCCTCTTTGAAACTGACTAACTGAAGTTTGTTGAAGGGCTTTGTGTATTTAATGAGCTGCTGAAATAGTTGTAGCAAAGTAATGACCAATTTATGGTCTGAAATAGTTTGTACTAAAATAAAAGCAAGCATCTGTGGATGTTAGAAATAAAACAAAAATGAAGGTGTCAGGGGGAATAACGTTTGAATAGGGAATGGAGATGGTGCCCAGAGAGCAAGAAGGGGAGAAAAAGGGATAGGCAAACAGAAATTGCTGATAAACTGAGAGAGAGAGAAAAACATGTTGGATAGAGTGTTATTCAGAAGTGTGAATGGTTGAAAATGGATTGGTTGTGCTGGGAGCATTCCTTACACAACAGGAGTCTCGCAATAACAATAGTATCCCCTTGTCTTCACTTTCCATCTCACCAGACTCCATCCAAAAAGGATTAAAAGATAGCATTCCACTTGGGATGATGGAAATAGTATCACCAGACACCCATTCTGCTCCTTTGTCTTGTTACCTTGTGCAGGGATCATTCCCTCTGAGACGCCCTGGTCCACTCCCTGCACCCCTCCACTGCACTTTCCTATGCAATTGCAGAAGGTGCAACACTTGCCTGTTTATCTCCTCCCTCCTCACTGTCCAGTGTCCCAGAAAAACTTTTCACATGAAGCAGTGATTTACCCGCACTCATTCAATCTAATCTACTATATTCACTACTCACAATGTGGCCTCCTAGGGAGATGAAACGCAGACCAGATGACTACTTTGCCAAACACCTTTGATCTATCTGTAAAAATGACCCTGAGCTTCTGTGCCAGCCTACTTCATGCCACTGTGTTCCCATGCCAATGTTTCTGATTCAGGCCTGCTGCAGTATTCCAGCGAGGCTCAAAGCAACCTGGAAGTACAGTACCTTATCTTCTGCCTCAGTACCTTAGCCTTCAGGTCTCAACATTGAATTTAATAGTTTCAGATGTGTATACCCTCCTCCATGTTCATCACCTGCCCCCCACACCCCAAGTCCTGTTTTGTTTGGATTGTTCCCAGCACAGCGAACCCGCTTTCAACCGTTTACACTTGTTAGCACCCTTCTGAAATCACTATGTTCAGAAATGTTATTACAAACCTCTGGAGCAGGTGGGCCCTCTGGTTCAGAGATAGGGTCACTACTGTAGTGGTTGTAATGAAGTCAGCCAGGTTGACCTCGTGGAATGAATCCCTAGACTGGACTAGATTGACAGCCCCAATCAGAGAGCCCTGGCTGAAGATAAAATAGGAGTGTCAGACATCCTGTCATTCTGAGAGCTGGCTCTCAGAGAGCTAGATCAGTGTCAAGGTCTCTCCACGTGGAAATAAAGGGTGACTTAGTGGAATACCAATCTCTGTGGAGTTACTTCAACTACCTCTGCACTACAAGGGACCCCAGTTCCTCAGGGTAGTGTCCTCGCCTCGACCATCTTTAGCTCCAGCATCAATCATTCCCTCCATCATTAAATTAGAATTGGGGATGTTTGCTGATAATTGCACAATGTTTGACATCACGGGGGGCTGTTTAGATAGAGGGATAATCCATAAGTACACTGTAGGCTCCCTCCCTTTCCCTTGTTCTTGCTATCATGTGACTGCATTGCACTAAATAACTGACCAAGTGACAGAGACAACAAAACCCCTCTTTCATCTGACCATAACGTAACAAAATGGAAACTGCCATTGAGCAGGGCTTCATCTTTTTCCACCGAAGATCATTACCACATACACAATGTCCATCTCTTTACTGGATAATCCTTTTTAACTGGAACATGAATCCACCACAATCTGCTGTGCAAGATGAAGCTCTGCCCATCCATCAGTTTCCTCTTTGTTTTCTGTGGCTGCAGTTTAACAAAGGTTTCAGGTTTTTCTTTCTATTGTGAACTCAGTCATTTAGTGCAGTCCGTTAAAATAAGGATGAGAGCTGTGTGGAGAGACAGAGAGAAAACACTCGGTTGCAGCATTAGTCTGTTACGATGAAAATCTTCCACTCTTTATAAAAAAAGAGAAATCTCACAAGAAAGTTGAGTCCATATCCAGGGTGTTTAAATAACTCTTTTTGGATAAGACATTTTCCCCCAGAAGGTAGACATTTTCAGTTTATATTTGTCAATGGTTCCAGCTGAGCCAGGAACAGGCCCTGGTGAGATTTTGAAACCACAGTATACAGTTGGTTTTTATTCAACGGTTTTAAATCAACTGCTAAAAAAACAAGATTCCCAACGAAGATTAGTTGATTAGGAAGTGAAGGTAAATGCAGTTGTTTCAGTTTTAAAAAGTATTGAAAGTCAGTGCAATGATAATTTGCCCTAAAAAAATTGCATCTGTGAAGTTTGTTTTGTTCCTGTAAGTGTGTTTTATTCCTGTAAGTAAAAACTGCTTTCTGCTTTTAATTATTGCCAGGTAAATGAGAAAGCATCCCTAAGAAAACTGCTTACTCTGGCTGCACAAATTCTAGGGGGAGTCATCACATGACCATCTACCTTCAAATGCTCCTCCCACAGTTTCCTGTTATTTGTCACCCAGTGTGTCAATTGTAATGATCCACTGCTGTCCCAAGGCTTTTCAATGTGTCCTAGTTTTGATTTTTCAAAAGTGGTCACCCCATTTCTTTGCTTAATGGAGGTTGAAAGCAATGCCAGTGTTTACATCTGAGCACTTACTTGGAGGTGGGAAGTAAATTGCATTATCAAACATGCTATATGTAGAAGTGCCTGATAGGTCTGGTTAAACATGCTGAGCATGGGTAGAATTGTCTCCTTTATTACACTGGTGTCACTATTCTGCAGTTGAACTGTTTAAATCATGAAACAATTGTAATTCTCTAAATGGCGTTTTTGTGACCACTTCTTTAAGATATCGACCCAACCAATTCAGATGTCAGGCCTATCTCCTTTCCTAGCCTTACCACCTTGTAACTTTCGTTGACTGCGTGCTAAAGGAGATTATTTATTTAGCAACATTCCACAAGTTTTTATTTCAGATTTTACAAACATTTGACTGTTCGCCATTTCAAACTTGAGCAAGAGCAAATGCTTTGAAGCAGTGTTTCAGTTTAAAGATCCTATTCTAGCACTGAGTAAAATAGATTTCTCTTGAGCTGTTGGTTCCAGGAGATCTGATTTTGACAGCTAGAGGAATAATTTAAGTATTTTTAAACTGCTAAAGGATGTGTTTGAATGTGAGGCTAATAGCACTTTAAAGAAATACAGAAATGGTGAATGTCTTATCTAAACTGCCTGTTGTTGAATCTGCAATTTCTTTCTATCAGCTGAGTAGAATTTCCGTGGCATGGGTAGGGTTAAGGGCAGTTTACCCATTTAGGATTTAATGACATTTTTAAATTCCTAACCAAGCCAAACTTGTGCTGTGTGCTGGAATTGGCAGTAGTCTCCTCTGTTGCTTCTCAGAGCTATGCATCAACATGTTCTGCCTTGCTCCAGTTTCCACGACATGGCATTCTAACCCTGATGTTCAGAAACTGACTTTACCAGTATTGCAGGATAAACCAGTTTTGTTTGCTTTGGAAGTTGAAAATATGTTCAAGTACCAACGGGTGGAGGTGGTGGGGGTCTTCTGGCTCTCATGGAAAAAGTTGGGGGGTGCGGTCTTGTTCATACAGGGGAGTGTCGTCTTGCAAAGCAGAAATATAATTGCTGGGAATATTAAAGTGAAGTCGGAGATGGATTACTGAGCTGACAAAAGACAGTTTTTTTTTAAAGTTAGATACTTAATATATTCTGAAAGGAGATCGGATGAGAAATGCCTGGTTTGACCTCTGTGACCTATGTGAAATGTGTAGCAGATGAGCTTGGCTAGAAGTCTGTACTGTAAACTTCACTAAATTTTCTCTTCGACTCATTTCAAAATACACAGTCTGTGTATTTTACCTCATTTTTATAACTTTGGTCTAAGTTGGACTTCTGTGACTTAGAGGTGTTTTATGTGTCCCTTATGTTGTGGCCCTTTTTATTCATAGTGTCTTCACATTATGTCCCTCCCTGCATGGCAGCTGGCAAGGAATTCCTCTTCTTGTGCATCTTATCAGGGTCTCATATGTTAGTCATGATAAATATAATGAGTCAGATTGTTCTGCTCCTACATTAACAGATCCACTTTTCTGACAGAAAATTTCTTTTAGAAATGTGAAGCATATCTTAAATCTAACAAGTCCCTCATGGTGCAGGTTGTCCTGGGGGTGGGGTGCAAACCAAATCACCCCTGTTTGTTTATAGCTGTCATTGTCTTAGTCTGTGGTTTAAATGTCCCGCAATACAGGCAGTCTCATTGACAGCTCATATGAAAGGGTAAGTATATATGCCAAGTATAACGTGATTATGCCAGGTGGAGAAGGTGCCAGTGCACAAAGGTGGGAAGGGTGCCAGGTAAGTACTAACTTTAGGGTAGGTGGGGGATTGTAGGTGGGGGCTAGTGAGCTGTTGCCTCTGGTGGGAAATTGTTGGGGGTGGGGGGTTAGAAAAGGTGCTGGAGTGGGGGTGGGGAAGGTGTGTGTCAAGGCTTGGAGGGGGTGCTGCAGCTGGCATTGGGTCCCAGAGGGGAGGAGTTGGGGGGCTGGGCAGGGGTGGTGGATGGTGGATGGTGGTGTCAGCTGCAGGTGGAAAGTGTGTTGGGTCCCCAAGGGATAGGGTTTTCATTACTGACCACAGGGGAGAGCGATTGCATGTCTGAGGGGAGAGGCGAATGTGTGTTGGGTCAGGGTCTCAGGGAGGTTTCAGTTGGCAGAGTGTGTGGTAAATTAGCAGGTCAGTTTAGTAGTTACCTGGGAGTTAAACTAGGTTTTTCATTGTTAAACATTTCCTAATCTGTAGGCAGAACCCTCTGAATTCTCAGGTTTAACTGGTAGTCTTTGGAGCATTCACAGTGTAAGGGATCTCCATGATATAGGCCCTTCAATTTTCTAAACAATTCTCTCAAAGTCTGTTATTACTATTCCACAGTGTTATGGTGCACAAATTGTATCTACGCTGTATAAACGACTATCTGGCTGTTGGAAAATCTGGGAATTGTAGCCATGATGAATAACATGTTAGGAAAAGGATGATTTTGAGAGATTGCTTTTGTCTGTCACTCATCCATCAGTTCAGTAATGCTGAACTGTAGCTGCCACATGATTTATGTGACAATTCTCAGAGGAGCTTACATTTCTCATTATTTTTGAAATTAATTTAGAGTCGTTCAGCGCAGAAGCAGACCCTTAGGTCCAACCAATCCATGCCAAACATGTTCCCACACCAAACTAGTCCCACTTGCCTGCATTTGGCCCATTTCCCTCCAAACTTTTCCTATTCTTGTACATATCCAAATGTCTTTTTAAATGCTGTAACTGTACCTGCGTCTATCACTTCCTCTGTCAGTTCATTCCACATACGACCACTGTCTGTGTGAAAAAGTTGCTTCTCAGTTCCCTTTTTAAATATTTCTCCTCTCACCTTAAAAATATGTCGCCTAGTTTTGAACTCCCCCATCCTAGGGAAAATGACACTTACCATTCACCTTATCTATGCCCCTCATGATTTTATAAACCTCTATGACGTCACCCTTCAACCTCCTGTGCTCCAGTGAAAAATATCCCAGCCTATCTTTATAATGCAAACATTCCATTCCCAGCAACATCCTGGTAAATCTTTTCTGAACCCTCTCCAATTTAATAATATCCTTCCTATAGCAGGACAACCAGAACTGTGCATAGTACTCCAGAAGAGGCCTCACCAATGTCCTGTACAACCTCAAGATGAATCCCAACTCCTGTACTCAATGGTTTGAGCAATAAAGACAAGCGTGCTGAATGTTTTCTTAACCACCTTGTCTACATGTGACAAATTTCAAAGAATTATTTACCTGAACCTTAGGTCTCTCTGTTTGACAGCACTACCCTGGGCCCTACGATTAATTGTATAAGTCCTGCCATTGTTTGTTTTACCAAAATGCAATAACTCGCATTTATCCAAATTAAACTCCATCTGCCACTCCTCGTCCTGTTGACCCAATTAATCAAAATTTCTTTGTAATCTTAGATAACCTTCAGTGTCCACTATACGACCAATTTTGGTGCCATCTGCAAACTTACTAACCATGCCTTCTAAATTCTCATCCAAATCATTTCTATAAATGACAAACAAAAGTTGACCCATTGCTGATCCCTGTGTGATCCCAGTTCTCTCTTCTCACCCTCACTGATATTTAAAGGTGACATTATTTAGCTCAAACTGTTGTGGGATCCAGTCACATCAAGGGTTTCGGCATCTTGATTCATTAAAGTGAGCAATGAAATTGAGCAAGTGCCTGGATCAGACACCATTTTTGGAATGTTGTATTTTACAGATTTCACATTCTGTTTTGATCTCATGTCAGTAATCTTTGTATCCTTCAGTCCTTCAAAGTCCAAAGAGCCGGCTAGCACTCCGCCACCTGTGAGAAATGATGCTAGCACAGCCAGTGCGGGACCGAGCCTGTCACAGCCAACTGGCACAGGGCCCCCTCAACTCAACGTTGCTGCAGGGTCAAATGCGACTGGTCCTAGTCCACATGTAGTCAGAAGAGGTGAGTTCTCATTACAAGTGACTAGCATGCAGATCAATTTACTAAAATCGTGTCATATATTTGAAATCGTGTAATATACGTACTTCTTGTTATTTAAGTTGAAAACGTAATTGTTGAGAAAGGCATATTTGCCATAACATTAAGAAACTAGATGTTTAAAAAAAAAGACATACTACAAAAATTGACAAGAATTAAAGTTACTATTTTGCTTATTCTGGGCAGGATGCTTCATAATTTGCTGAGAGAGATATAGTCATTGAGTCATCATGGCACAGAAGGAGATTGTTTGGTCCATCAGGTTCATGTAACGCTACAGTGTAATACAGACAGTTCAGTTTCACCCCTGCTCTATTCCAATAGTCCTGAAAGTAACTTGTTCAAGTGACTGTATAATAGGTGGTGCTATAGGACTGGAAGATTGCAAATATTACACCTTTTGGAAAAGTGAATATGAAAAGAGAATGTTAAATTTAGCAATCTCTGGCCTCTCAGTTTGATCTTTGCGGGAAGAAGCTTTTAGAAAATAAGCAGCAACTTGGACAGTGTATCTAGGCGCCTGGCAATGGAAAGCTAAACGAGAATGTAAGCAATGAGAGGGCACAGTGGCTGCAAACAGATACAGACAGGTTAAATAAGTGGGTAACACGGTGGAAGAGTAGAATGTGACGAAGTGTGAGGTTAATCACTTTGGTTTTACAAATAGAAAATAATATTTTTCAAACATTGTGCAGTTCTAAACATTGATGTTCATAGGGATTTGGGTGTACAAGGAAGACAAAGTTAACATGTAAGCTTAATGAGCAATTAGAAAAGTAAATGACACGCCAGCCTTTATCGCTAGGACCTTAGAGTACAAGAATAATTGTAATTATTGTAAAATATTGTAAAACTGCAATTGTGTGGGATTTGTACAGTGGAGAACTATGCGCACTTTTTTTCGTCATTTTTAAGGACGAATATACTAGTCTTGAGCTGGTATAGCAAAGTTTCATTAGATTCGTTCCTGAGGTGAGGGTATTTCCATCATGAGATGCTGAATCCATATTCTCAGCAGTTTAGAAGAATTTCATTGAAACATACAAGATTCTGAAGGGCAGAGACTTGGATATTATTGCCCTGGGCTGGGGAATCTACAATAAGGGAACACATTTTATAGATAAAGGGTTGGTCAATTACGACTGAGATGAGCAAATGTTTTGTCATTTAAATTTGTGGATCTTTGGAAAGCTGCCCCAAAGGGCTAGACATGCTCCATTACTCAGTATATTTAAAACAAATTAGATATTTTCGCTTTGTTTCAGGAAGTTGAAGGATACTAGAACAGGTAGAAATATGGAATTTAGGCAGAAGATCCCAGTAGGGTGGTGGATATAAATTCAATAGTTAACTTTTAGAAGAACATTGGATAAATGCATGAGTAAAAATTGCAGGAATGTGGGGAAAAGAAAAAGCGAGCACTGGATTGTTTATCAGCATTGCTGGCACAGACTAAACAAACTGAAGGGTCTTCTATGCTGTACTCTACTAGGATTGAGAAATCCCAGATCATATATTACTTGAATACACTAGAACAATCCAGGCTTCCTAAACTTGTTCCATTGTTATTTCATTTCCTTTGTTTCAGGTGCTTACCTAAACTGTAGTCTTAGAAGATTCAATGGTCTCCCCTTGATTTGAACTACCCCGTGAGAAAAAACTCCAAATGTTTTTCCTTTCCCTTTGCTTCCTTACCTTCAAAGCATCAGAGAAGTGCTCAAATAGACCAGTTTGTGACAGTTAAGGGAATTGATTAAAATAAGTCATGAATTTTATATAGAATAAATTGCAAAAGCAGAATATTGGCAAATAGGGGTTCAAATTAGTGAATGGTAAATTTAGGACTGAGACCAATTTGTCTGCATACATAATGATGAACTAAGGGAATGGATTGACAGTAGGAGTAGTGTGGGTACCTTGAGAATTATTAAGGGAACAATTGGATGCCATATTGGTAACTCAGAACTTTTTGGGGTAGATGAGTTAAAATAAGGTGATTGTCTGCCTCGTTTTCACTTAGCTTGTGATCCTGTGTCTTCAATGTTCATATTAATTGTCTTTTCTCTTCCCTTTCAAGCAACGAAAAAGCCTGCCCCTGCTCCTCCAAAACCTACAAATCCACCTCCTGGGCAACCTGCAGGTCATGGAACTAACCAGCTTGCTAGCCAAGCTTCCGTGCATTCACCAAAGCAGCCTAACCAAGTTGCCAGTCCTTCTCTGAGTCAGCCTGGAAACTGGAGTCCTGTTCAATCCCATGGACAGTCAGTTCCTCAACCTACGATCCAGCCACGCAGGCATTCTAGTAATCAAATGGTTATTCATGCCCCCAGTCACCCCCCACCTCAACCTCCAGCACAGCCTATCAATCCTTATCCATGTAAAGCACCTTGTGAGCAAGTGACAGATCCGTCCTCCAATAGCCCACCTGACACACCAACTCCTCCCAGCACCCCTCCATTAGGATCTCACAATACAAGCTTCCATCTAAATCAGCATTTCCCACATAGCCAGGTCTCCCCAGCAAATCAGGATTTGCAGCCCCAGCATTCGCTTCCCCCACAGTTTGCCACCTTGCCGAGGGCACGGCCGGTACCAAAGCCAAGAAATCGACCCAGTGTTCCACCACCTCCGCAGCCACCTGTAACATCTCCTGCAGCAAACTGTTCCAGTCCTGCAGAGCAAGCGTTGCCAAATGTGGCAACTACAGCTTCAAAGATGGTTACTGGTGAGTATTTTCAAAGAACCAGCAGATATTTACAATTTGTCTTTTAAATGTATTAGAAATTATTTGGAATTTCAGTGCAGTTGCAGTATATTTCCAAGAAATTCCCCAAACCTTTTACTTAAAGCTTAATGTGCTGAAGAGAAAATGTTGTTATTAGGTCAATTAGCACCAAAGATTGTTGATGGATTTTTAAGTTTTCCTTAATGACACAGTTGACACCACTTAAAGCATGAAGAGTTTTAGGGAAATATTTTAAGAAAGTGGAATGTGTAGCAAGATGGAGAGGTTTTCTATGAAAATTACTCTGGACAATGAATCAAAGTTCAATGGTGCCAATGAATAAGAAAGTATTAGTACCTAAGGTGCTTTCAGAGAAGCAGAGCTTTATATGAGAGAAACACCACTTTTTACAGTATTACCTAGCATGAAGAAACATGGTTGTAGTTGTTGGAAGTTTGACACCTCAGTTTCAGGACATCACTACAGGAATTCCTCAGGGTAGATATTTTCTAATCAACCTGTTGAGATATGTTATTGTACACGCATCTGGTGTCAGTAGGACTTGAAACCAAGTCTCCTAGCTCAAAGGTAGGGACACTACCACCACACCATCAGAACCCAGTTCCTCAAGGTAATATCTTAGACCCCAGTGTTCTTCCTTTGTCATAAGCTCTGAAGTGGGATGTTTACTGATTGCACAGTAGAGTCAGAGTCATACAACATGGAAACAGACCCTTCGGTCCAACCAGTCCACGTGTTCCCAAACTAAAGTAGCCTCACTTACCTGCGCTTGGCCCAAATCCTTCCATGCCTTTCCTATTAATGAACTTATCCAGATGTTTTTGAAATCTTATAACTGTACCTGTATCCACCACTTTCTCTTGCAGTTCAAACTACTTTGTGTTTTTAAAAAAGAAGTTGTACTTGTGTCTTTTTTTTAAACTCTTTCTCCTATTGCCTTAAAAATATTCCCTCTAGTTTTAAACTTCCCCACTCTGAGGGAAAATACCCTTGTCATTCATCTTATGTATGCCCCTCATGATTTTATAAACCTCATTAAGATCACCTATCAACCTTCTACACTCCAATGGAAAAAGTCCCAGCTTTCCAGTCTATTTTTATATCTCACATATTCAGTATTTGCCACATGGTATTAGGGACAAGGTACTGGCGTGAATAGCTAATTACCTTCTGCCAGTCAGCCAGAGAGTGGGGATAAAGGGGTCTTTTTCAGGATGGCAGCCAGTGGCTGGTGGAGATCTGTAAGGGTCAGTGTTGGGACCACATCTATTCACGTTATACACTAATGATCTGGATGAAGGAACTGTGAGGGTATTGTTGTGAAGTTTGCAGATGATGCAAAATAGGTGGAGAGACAAGCAGTGCTAAGGAGATGTAGAAGTTGCAGAGGGTCTTGGACAGGTTAGGAGATGATGAGGAATTCCTTCATCCAGAAGGTGTGGAATCTGTAGAAGTCATTGCTGCAGAAGGCTGTGGAGACTAAGTCATTGAATGTGTTTAAGACAGAATTAGTTTGGCTTTTGATTAGCAAGAGGATCAAAGGTTTCGGGGAGAAGGGAGGAGAATGAGGTTGAGAGACGCATCAGCCATGATCAAGTGGTGGAACAGACTTGAATGACACAGTGGCCTAATTCTGCTCCTATTTCTTGTGGTCTTATGAAAATCAAAATTAGAATATAAATTTTATTTTTAATCATGGGAAATGTTTAGTCGTTCATGAAGGTTCATGAAGATTGATTTTAATACACTGAATTGATTTGTGACTAATAATTTTACGTGCCAATGCCTTCACAGGTTTGGGAGGAGACTCTGCGGCGAGGTTGGTAGATTTCAAACCGTTTGCACTAGCAACTAGTCTTGCTGTTGCTCGCTGGGCAGTGCTTTGTCAAAGTTGTGTCTGACATGCTTTTGATTCATGCTAAAATTAGTGCCTCATTTTTTTGTTTGCAGCATCTGTGCGCAAAGTAAACCCCAATACTTAGAGGTTAAGTTCCTCCACGTTCATACTGTTCTCTTGCTTCCCTTTAGAATAACTTCACAGGAGACAGTAATGAAAGACTTGTTTATGTGACTCTCAACATGAATTGCTGTGTTTAGTTCCAACTTAATTTATAGCACTACCCTTTCTCTCAATAACTGTGTGGGGGTAACATTGCAATTGTGAAAAAGTAAAGTGACCTGGCCATGGGGAGGGACAAAAGAGAAAAGTGAAGTTATACAACCTGCCCCACAAAATGCAAGCCTCCAAGATAGAAATCATCTTCAACATTGTAACCTAGAATACTGGAAATGTTGCGTTTTATTGTGTGGAACTGAACATAAAGTAATGGGTGTCAATTCAAATATAAAATCAAATGAGGCCTGAGATCCCTATATCATGTCATGTTAGAGTCTTGTGATGAAGAGTGGGACAGTGCCGTGTCATCATTGGAGAATCGCAGAGATGTTATTTTCCATCTCTCTTTCCTTCCTCCTCCTCCTCCTCCTACTCCTCCCCCATACACCAAAAAAGCTCATCTACTCCATGGCAAACTCAACATGAACGATAAGCCTGGACAAGTCAAGGTTATAGTGTGATTCAGACAGACTGGATAAGTCCCAACTTCGCTCTTGGGCAAGTTTAGGCATAATCCGTCTTAACTGCATGGCAGTATAAGATTCAATGTCTTGCAGGTCCCACTGAAAATTTGAATAAATGCACAAGAATTTGGATGGATGCATTCCTTAGAATGCCACAGATCAAGATTAGCTGTTTGGGCAAACCAGTAGTGTCAATACTGGCTAAAGAACCAAAACAAAACAGTTTTGTATTTATATAGTGCCTTTATGGAGAAAAAAAATGTCAAAGTGCTTCAGAGTTTGTGAAACAATATGGGCACCAAGGAGAAGAAAAATGTTTGGGTTTTACAGAGGCCATGCAAATGAAGGTGCTGTGGGTTTTAGGAAGGATGTTGGAGTGAGACCTAGGTGATGGAAGAGACAACAGCCACTGGCAATGAATGGGGCGTGCAAGATGCCAGGGAAAGGTACAAGGAAGTATTGGTGAACTGGAAAACATTACAGAGATTTAGATAGTCTTGATCTTTGACCTTGAAATAAAAAGATCAGAACTTTAAATTTGAAGATATAAGAACTCAGAGTCAATGTAATTCAGCAAAAGTGTAGGTGTGCGAATGGCACTTGGAGCAGATCTTATTCAAGGATTGGGGAAAAATAGTTAATATCGAATGAAGGCTACAGTCCAGGGTAGTGTTGGTCGGCTCATAAGGTCATAGTATAGTGAGAGGATAAAATGCTTTACAGCTAACGAAATACTTGTTGAAGTGGAGCTACCTTTTTAATATAGTGTGCTGTAATGATATGTTTCAGTGAATTTGAATACTCAGAATCTTTCTCTAAAATTTGTGTGTTGAATCTCCTATCCTATCTTGAACTAATCATGAGAATGTAATTCCACTGTAACCACATATATGCTAGTCTGGGCAACAGTCTTTGGATTAGATGGGCAGCAGTGCCAGTTGTGTGGGAGCCTAAAGTGATATATGCTGTTTTAGAGCTGTGTGTAATTATAGTAATATTCACCATGTATGCAGTTTGCATGAGAATATTAGAGCATGCATGTTCTAATATTATTTGGTCCTCCTCTCTTCAATGTTGAAGAATTGTGTAATCTGCTTCCTCTGGGCATGTGACCTTGCCAACTTTGTGTATTTTGTGTACCCCATAGCTTCAGTTGCAACCAAGTAGCTTTTGTGTCTGGATTCTGATATACACACTGCTTGGTAATACAGTCTTTCCATACGATGGAAGTAGTGTCAAACTAAAACAAATCCGATGAGTTCGTTTGTAAAAACTTCAACTTTTGACATGTTAGCATCTTTTTAAGTTAAGTTAGTTTGAAAACTCTGGAATTATATTTGTGGGAGAATAAAGATCAGAGAATTGTGATAACAAGGTGTAGAGCTGGATGAACACAGCAGGCCGAGCAGGAAAGCTGATGGCTCGGCTCTAGACCCTTCTTCAGGTTTTCTGAAGAAGGGTCTAGACCTGAAACATCAGCTTTCCTGCTCCTCTGATGCTGCTTGGCCTGCTGTGTTCATCCAGCTCTACACCTTGTTATCTCAGATTTTCCAGCATCTGCAGTTCCTACTATCTCAGAGAATTGTGGGTGTTTAAAGACTACAGTTACACCCAATAATAACTCAGAGGGTCTTCTGGGCCAGCAAATTCCCAGTGACTTATACTCAACTTAAACATTTTAGTGAATTTGTTTATTAATATCTCCTGTACAATGCTGAGATATCATGATCAAGCTTTGTGCTTAACTGCAGATTAGTTATGCATGTCTCAAGGTGATTTTATTTAGGCAATCAGGATCACAATAGAAGTAAACCTTCTCACATTGCTGACTGCTAAGCCTCAAATTACCTAAAGTGCAATCTTGAAATTCATACCCATTGTTCCTATGTCCAGTTTTTCTTTAAATGTGGTACCTGAACAAATCAGTAAAGAAATTTAATGAAACCTATTGAACTTCACAATAGAATAAATAATGGCAGCACTGGATAGGTACAAATAAGATTAAAATGATAGAAAATTAAACTAAGAGGGCAGATAGTGAATTAGAATGTTTAAAATATTTTAGTTTTTAATTATAAAACAAATCTTATTTTCCCTTTTTAGGGTCAAAATTTATACTTGAAAATGCTCAAATAAAAACTTCTTTTGAAGTATTGTAATTTGCGTTTTTCCTGCATTTGGATCAAACTATTGGATGCAATTTGCTGCTAGCAAGTATATTCTGACCAGAGAAAGCATATGTGTAGAAAATAAAATCTTATAAATAAATGCTCTCATATCTTTTCACAAAGTATAATTCTAAGAGTTTGCATGCATCGCTATCTGCATCTGCGATGTTTCCTATCCCTTGAAACTTTGATACTCTGCCTGTTAACGCTGCCTTTTCATTTAGTGAGATGAGGTGCTGCTTGTGCTAGGCAGGAAAAGCAATTGCTTTCAGTGTACCTGGATGTCTGTCGATCCTGGTGCTTTATTGTTTGTTTAATTTTAAATCCATCATTCACAGAATATTTGCTGAGATTAAACCAGATTAATTAATCAATGTCAGAAGATTTGAATTTAAGTAGCAGAATGAGAATTTCTTCATGCCACCCTGCTGTGGCAAAATTTAAATTTTAGCTGATGGTTGTACCTGTAGGCTGCTGGACCCTTACAAGTCTTCAATGACTGTCACATGAGAAAAACTACATCCAAGAACAGGTTGATCCTTACCAATAGTGGATACAATGATCATTGTTAGTGTGTATCAGAGTTGGCACCCCTCTACTATAGTTGGCACAAAGCTGTTAGATATTGCACACACAGTATGTGTAATATGCAGACACTGTGTGGTTGTCCGCCAATATGAAAAAGCCTTTTTAGGATTATGGCTTCTAATTGTAAACTATTCCATTAAAAAATGCAGATGTCTGACCAGGAAAGTACTGTTTGAGCAGAATGGGGAAAGTTAATGGTAAGACATGGGCAAGTGATTGGCCAATTAATCCTGCTAATCCAGTGCCAATTTAATGCATGCTTCCCAGTCTTGTACTAACCATTCATCACACTGCTTGCCTGCACTTGTACTAATAATGCATGGGTAAAGAGGATTGTCAGCCATCAGAAAATGCCTGCATACACCCTGAATTAAATACACTGTAGAAAATATTCAGTTGGGTTGTTCAGTGGTTAATGTGCAAATGACAGCAATTCAGTTGCTTCATTTCTGTAGAATGTTGTGAACTACTTTATAAATCCTATTAATGCCAAGAGTTATAGAGTAGGAGGGTGCTAAATTACCACAAGTTTAAGTATGGAAAATACTATAAGTACAGGTCAGTGATGCATCATCCCCAGAAGATATGCGGACTGGATATGTAGTGAAGTTGTAGGAATGTTCCCTTTTAGTTAATCAAAGGTTCGGTTTCCAACAATGTGCACTACTCACTTAGCTATTGATGTGTGCCTTTAAAGCCATCACCCCTGTTGTAATGGTGGAGGTTTCAGAGGTGAGGTAGCCATCTTGGAATGGTATCCTGGCCACTTGTGTTTCTTGGGGTATCACTGATGTTTTGTGTTTGCTGCTAGATTCTGATTCTACTGTGCAAGAGCAGGACTCGAACCAGCCCGTGGAGTTAATGCCTGCTGCAGGGAACTCGGATCTCGGAAAACATGAGCAGCAAGACATTGATGATGACTCGGAGAGCACTGCTTTGTGAAGGGTCCCGACACTCTACCATTTGCACCGCTAAGCTATCCTCTTAGAAGCTTAATTCTGCTGCTGTCAAAAGGATATGCCAGCTACACAAAAAATCAAGAAAGGAAATAAAACTCTCTTGGTTATTTTCTGCTAGATGTACTCGCGTTGCATGGAATATGATTGAAGATTTCATCAGTGCCACTATCATGGTCCCATCAATGCCACTATCATGATCTAATCAATGCCACTGTCATGGATTCATCAATGCCACTATTATGGTCTCCAAACTGATCCAATGCTTTGTTTGTAGGTCAGACAGGAGATTCTTCTGAAAGACATTCACTCATTGCAGGAAACTGATTATATGAGAAACAGTTCCCCTTTGGGAGTTTGACTGTGGGTTAACAGCCAATCATTTGGTTACATTTGGGTTTATAGTGCCTTATTCAATTGTCACCAAGTTTCTGGATGGAAACTCACTGTGGTCTTATTTTCTTCCTTTCTTTTAAATATTGTACTCTGAGCAGTATCCACATTTTGTACAAGTTAATTTCTGTGTTGAAATAAACACATACAAGAAAATGGTACTGGACTGAGACAGTCTGCTCATTCTGTACATTTGTATTTATCCTAATGCATTTTGCTTGTAAGATGAATGCTAAACCAATTGTACTTGGTTGGTATTCACTTTGCTATGTTCTTCTGTTTAACATAAAGTGCACTTCTTGCCTTAGGTCTTGTTTTGCATACAAGGCAGTTTTATAACTGATTAAATTTGAATAAATGACACTGTTTTCATTAGTCTGAAAATCTGTTATGAATTATAAACAAAAATGCATTCTGAAGAAAGTGTACAAATTCCATACATGTATTAAGGAAATAAAATACACCACTAAGCTGGTTGCTTGTGGGCATGGACTCTGTGTTGATGGTGCTTTTTTTAAAAAATGACAAATGGAGATAAAGGATGAAATCGCAAAGCTGTGGTCACCAAAAAACAATTGAAAGATCAGAAGAAGATGCAAGATAAATTGAGAAGTAGCTGCTACTTGGTGCAAAATTGAGTCTGGATGATCCTTAATGTTATTGAAGATAAGGAGTTCTATAGTTTTAAGCTTCTGAGAAAAAGAGTCTTATGAGTGGAAGACAATAGAAGTAATCTAAATGTCAGTTTATTGAGAATGCGGTGAGAACAAATGTGTAGGAAATTCTTTCTAATTGGGGGACAGAACAGAAGAGGTTGGAAGTGCCGCGACCACAATTGTGTTGACAGAATAAAGAGATAAGGAAAGCTTAGCTGGAAAAAAAAGTCACCCTTCAGACAGACAGCTGTATGTATAGTATTAGTAAAGAATTCCAAAATATGAGAACAGTACTCCTGTTGCACAGGCCAACTTTATAGAGAAGTGGGAACGATGCATAAGGTTCATGTGGAAGTCAAAGCTTCCTGTGAGCCATAGCAGGGAGAAGATGGAGAGCATTAGAGTTTGCACATAAAGCAGAGTCCAAGAGATGTTAGGTGAAAATGTCGACGGGGAGAAGAGTGTTGTGGTTGAATCGGCAGTCATTTAAAAACTCAAGTATAAAGAAGTTTGCATTTCTGTAGATGTTCTTTGGCTTTTAGGGTACCCTGCAAGCACATAATGTACTTTTGAAAAGTTGTCACTCTTGCAATGTAAGAAGGGTGGAGAGCGTGAGACAGAGTAGGGACTGAGCATTTTTAAAGTGAAAATAGAAATGTTCAGAAATTTAGAAAAAAAGTTAAATGCTCAAAGTGGAACCACATTAATAAGCATGCAGATTTTGGCTTTGGCTGAAACAAGGTCAGCCGGGATGTTTGAGATGGGGAGATGATCTGGATAAGTGAATTCTCAAGGTGGAAAAAAAAGTCAATCAAGTTTAACACCTTTTAATTACTCCTTGATGAACATACTCGACTATGTGAGGGGCTCGCCCTCTGACTTTCCTCATGCTTAATAAAGGGCTAACCACCAAATTTCAAATGAGGTGCTTTTGACTGTTGGAGCAAGTGATGCTTGAGTAGCAGAGAGGGGAATCTGCACTTAGGGAGAGATTCGGCCCACCACAAGCCTTTGAGGAACAATGTGTCTCCAGCAAGTGACTGAACTGTACCACATACTGCAACCACACAGAGGATTGATAATGGCACTGTTAGTGGCCTTTAACTTCTACCCCAGTGGCTCCTTCCTGCTGGGCATAGGTACCTCCCTGATACAGTGATGGATGCTAGAGATATAGAGGGGATTTCAGTGTTTTCATTGACCAGAAAGAAGGATGGAGCATATGATTGGTGGCATTCTCAAATGGTGCAGGCTACATTTAACTATACAATCAGCTCTGGGTCCCACCTATAATAAGGAAGTGCATCTGCACAGGGGCTGGAACACAGCATGTTTATTGGCACAGTCTGTATTTTGCACATCCTGCTGGATTGCAGGATAAGAGTGAGGTCAGAAAAGCCATAAGGCAGGGTCATGCTATCATCCTGAATGTTCTCAGCAGTTCCAGGAACAATGGGTTTGGCTGTAGCCAGCCCTATGATATGGGGCACTGCCTGCTCTTGGGGCTCTGTTAGTGGAGGTGAAACTGTCCTCAGCCAGATCTCTGCTGTTTCCTGTGGTTATGGGCCACTTTGTCCAGCAAAGAACAAAGGAATGTCAGTGGTAGTAGGAACTGCAGATGCTGGAGAATCTGAGATAACAAGATGTAGAGCTGGATGAACACAGCAGGCCAAGCAGCATCAGAGGAGCAGGAAGGCTGATGTTTCAGGCCTAGACCCTTCAGAAATGGGGGAGGGGTAGGGGGTTCTGAAATAAATAGGGAGAGAGGGGGAGGTGAATAGAAGATGGATAGAGGAGAAGATAGGTGGAGAGGAGACCGACAGGTCAAAGAGGTGGGGATGGAGCCAGTAAAGGTGAGTGTAGGTGGGGAGGTAGGGAGGGGATAGATCAGTCCAGGGAACAGACAGGTCAAGGGGGCGGGATGAGGTTAGTAGGTAGGAGATGGGGGTGGGTCTTGAGGTGGGAGGAGGGGATAGGTGGGAGGAATGACAGGTTAGGGAGGTAGGGACGAGCTGGGCTGGTTTTGGGATGTGGTAGGGGGAGGGGAGATTTTGAAGTTTGTGAAATCCACATTGATACCATTGGTCTGCAGGGTTCCCAAGCGGAATACGAGTTGCTGTTCCTGCAACCTTCGGGTAGCACTGTTGTGGCACTGTAGGAAGCCCAGGATGGACATGTCGTCTGCGGAATGGGAGGCGGAGTTGAAATGGTTTGCGACTGGGAGGTGCAGTTGTTTAGTGCAAACCGAGCGTAGGTGTTCTGCAAAGTGGTCACCAAGCCTCCGCTTGGTTTCCCCGATGTAGAGGAGGCCACAGCGGGAACAGTGGATGCAGTATACCACATTAGCAGATGTGCAGGTGAACATCTGCTTGATGCGGAAAGTCTTCTTGGGGCCTGGGATGGGGGTGAGGGGGGAGGTGTCTCCCTTGTCCACTCCACACTCCCCTCCAGCCCTGGCACTTTTCCCTGTAACCGCAGGAAGTGCTCCACCTGCCCCCATACCTCCTCCCTCACCCCAATCCCAGACCCCAAGAAGATTTTCCACATCAAGCAGATGTTCACCTGCACATCTGCCAATGTGGTATACTGCATCCGCTGTACCCGTTGTGGCCTCCTCTACATCGGGGAAACCAAGCGGAGGCTTGGTGACCGCTTTGCAGAACACCTGCGCTCAGTTCGCAACAAACAACTGCACCTCCCAGTCGCGAACCATTTCAACTCCCCCTCCCATTCTGCAGACGACATGTCCATCCTGGGCCTCCTGCAATGCCACAATGATGCCAGCCGAAAGCTGCAGGAACAGCAAATTATATTCAGCCTGGGAACCCTGCAGCCCAATGGTATCAATGTGGACTTCACAAGCTTCAAAATCTCCCCTACCCCAACCGCATCCCAAAACCCGCCCAGCTCGTCCCCACCTCCCTAACCTGTCCTTCCTCCCACCTCAAGCCCCACTCCCATCTCCTATCTACTAACCTCATCCCGCCCCCTTGATCTGTCCGTCCTCCCCGGAATGACCTATCTCCTCCCTACCTCCCCACCTACACTCACCTTTACTGGCTCCATCCCCGCCTCTTTGACCTGTCTGTCTCCTCTCCACCTATCCTCTCCTCTGTCCATCTTCTATCCGCCTCCCCCTCTCTCCCTATTTATTTCAGAACCCCCTTCCCCTCCTCCATTTCTGAAGAAGGGTTTAGGCCCGAAACATCAGCCTTCCTGCTCCTCTGATGCTGCTTGGCCTGCTGTGTTCATCCAGCTCTACACCTTGTTATCAAGAAATGTCAGTGAATGTGCTGCAATGGGTTCAGGTGACTGTCTACCAAAGCTGAATAGTTGCAGGAATCCAGGAAGAGTGAGAGGTCATCGTGAGGATGGAGTGGTACAAACAATGACTGTAATTTGTCGAGTTCTGTACCTAATTTTGCAAAGAGTTTCAATGCAGTGCTGTCTGCAGTCTGACTGCTTAAATTACACTCTTTCACTGACAGGAGCTGTGATGTAACTAAAAACAGCCAAGAAACCCTCTGTGTGTTTACTTACACTGCAGGTACAAATAATGAAGTCTAATTTGCTTCCTTCAGTCTTCAGACGAACAGCATTCCACTGAAATTGGGAGGCCCTCATAGCACAGTGTTACCTTCCCTCCCTTTGAGCCAGGCAGTCTGAGTTCAAGACTGCCTACCATGGAGGTGTGTCATAAAGCTGTCCCAACAGACTGAATAAGAAATTCTTTTGCGCTGAAACTGCCCATTGACATTGACAACAGCTGTGCTGAAGCCATTGAAAAGTGATATCTTTACAAGACAGGTTCCTTGTGTGGACCCCCCACAATGCTTTTAGCCGCATCAAATTGCACATGCCAGGCAAAATATTGGGTAATGTTGCCCTCATGTGTTCGGAAGAAGCTCTTCTTTCTAATTACCCCAGGTAGCACCATTAATTGCAAAATGAGAACTGACAGAACTGTGGATGCTGTAAATCAGAGATAAAAACAGAAATTGCTGAAAATGCTCCGCAGGTCTGGCAGCATCAGTAATGTTTTGGGTTGAGTGACCCTTCCTCAGAGTTGATGGTAGCTAGGAAAGTGTTGGTTTATATGCAGAAATTAGGGTGGGAGGAGGGGTAAGGACTAAATGATAGGTGGGGACAGAGTCTAAAGAGAGAGAAGAGCAGTTGGATAGAGGAGTGGATAACAATCTGGCTAGGGAGGTAACCAGGTATTAATCGGGACTGTTAGTGGCTAACAATGGGTGCTGTGTAATAGCGGAGTATGTGATAACAAGGCCTGGTTTGTAAGTGTGAGGTAAGGATATGGGAGAGCTCAAGTTATTGAAATCGATATTGAGTCCAGAAGACTGCAGGGTCCCCAAGCAGAAAGTGAGGTGCTGTTCTTCCAGCTTGTGTTGAGTTTCGCTGGAGCACTGCAGCAAGTTTAAGACAGAAATGTTGGCCAGGGAACAGGGTGGTGCGTTGAAGTAGCAGGCAACTGGAAGTTCAGGGTTTTTTTTGCAGACAGCACACAAGTGTTCTGCAAAGCATTCACCCAGTCTACATTTTGTCTCCCAATGTAGAGGAGACCACACTGTGAGCAGCGAATGCAGTAGACTAGATTGTGTGAGGTACAGGTAAAGTGCTGCTTCACCTGGAAGAAATGTTTGAGCTTTTGGATACTGGGGAGGGAGGAAGTAAACGGACAGGTGTTGCACCTTCTGCAGGTGCAGTGGAAGGTGCTATGGGGCTGTGGGGGGAGGGGTGGGAGCGTGTTGGGAGCGAAGGAGGAATGGACCAGGGTGTCGCACAGGGAATGGTCCTTGCAGAAGGCTGACAAGGGAGGGGAGGGAAATATATGTCTGCTGGTGGTATCTCGCTGGAAGTGGCGAAAATTATGGCTAATGTTCCTCTGGATGTGGATGCTGGTGGGATGGTAGGTAAGGATAAGGGTGTCCCTATCACTGTTGCAGGAATGAAGAGGGGAATGAGGGCAGAAGTGCCACCAATATCCAGTAGAAACCCAGCGAATCCCACTGGACCATACATCCTCGCAGGCTGTTTCCTGTGAAGATTCTATTCCATTCTCCCAGTTCGTCCATCTGTCACATTTGTTCCGAAGATGCCAACTTTGACAAGGGAGCCTCCGAAATGTCCACCTTCTTCCTCAACTGAGGATTCCCCAGCACCGTGGTTGACAGGGCCCTCAGGCGGGTCCAACCTATCTCCCACACTTCTGCCCTCATTCCCCTCTTCTTTCCCACAATAGTGATAGGGACACCCTTATCCTTACCTACCATCCCACCAGTATCCACATCCAGAGGAACAGGAGCCATTATTTTTGGCACTTCCAGCGAGATGCCACCACCAGACACATAATTCCCTCCCCTCCCTTGTCAGCCTTCTGCAGGGACCGTTCCTTGCAGGACACCCTGGTCCATTCCTCCTTCACTCCCAACACCCCCCTCCCCCCCCTAGCCCCATAGCACCTTCCATTGCAACTGCAGAAGGTGCAACACCTGTCTGTTTACTTCTTCCCTCCCCAGTATCCTAAAGCTCAAACATTTCTTCCAGGTGAAGCAGCACTTTACCTGTACTTCACACAATCTAATCTGTTGCGTTCGCTGCTCACAGTGTGGTCTCCTCTACATTGGGAGACAAAATGTAGACTGGGTGAATGCTTTGCAGAACACTTGCGTGCTGTCTGCAAAAAAAAAACCCTGAACTTCCAGTTGCCTGCTACTTCAACGCACCACCCTGTTCCCTGGCCAACATTTCTGTCTCGGGCTTGCTGCAGTGCTCCAGCAAAACTCAGTGCAAGCTGGAAGAACATTTTCACTTTCCGTCTGGGGACCCTGCAACCTTCTGGACTCAATATCGAGTTCAATGACTTTAGGGCTTGAGCTCTCCCATTTCCTTACCCCACCCCTACAAACCAGACCTTTTTATCACATTGCCTACTACCACGCATCACCCATTGTCAGCCACTAACGGTTCCCATTAACAGCTATTCACCCTCGTAGCCAGATTGTTATTCATTCTTTTGTCTGTCCAACTGCTCTTCTTTCTCTTTGGGCTCTATCTATCATTTACTCCTTACCCCATCCCTCCACCCTATCTTCTGCATATAAACTGACATTTGCCCAGCTACCATCAGTTCTGAGGAAGGGTCACTCGACCCAAAACGTTAATTCTGATTTCTCCCACAGATGCTGCCAGACTTGCTGAGCTTTTCCAGCAATTTCTGTTTTTGTTTTGACAATTAGTTGCAACCTTAACAAGAACGTAAAACGAGTCTTGTTCCATCTCAAGGAAACCCTCTAGTTTATTAAGTGAATGGCTGAGCCTTTGAAAATAGGAAAACTTAAGGTATTAACAAGAGGACACTGGCATAAGATGACCGCAAGATAACTACAGGAGAGTTGGAAAAAAAATGGTTTTTGCATAAAATTGGGTAGAATATGGCATTTACCTTGACAATTGTTTTGGGTTCTGCTAGGGCCACTTAGCTGTAAACATTACTAAAGCCTTAGTCCAAACATGGACAAATGCTGAATTTCAGAGCTGAGGTAAAAGACACTACTTTTGACAACAGCATTTGACAGGGTGTGGCACCCATGAGGCCTAACAAAATCAAGAACCAGAGAAACCTCTCCACTGATTGCAGTCCTACCTAACACACAGCAAGATGATTGTGGTTGTTGGAGCCCATTCATTTTAATCGCAAGATATAGATGCAGTGAAGTGTCCCAGGCCATAGAAAGTTTGCAGTACAGAATAAGGCCATTCAGCTGGATAAACTAGCTGCCCATTCTAACGCTATTTACCAAAACTTGGTCTGTAGCGTCCTTGGTTACAGCACTTCAAGTTCAGATCCAAGTTTCTTGTCAAATGAGTTGAGGATTTCCACCTCAACCAGCAAACTGGACAGCAAAATTTGGACACCCACCATTACTATATACTGCAAATAACAAAGACTACAACAGTGAGTCCTTTAGAACACCACTGGAAACAGCTTCCTATTTGCAAAACATTCATTCACCATTACACTTTGTTTCCTGTCACTGAGCCACTTTTGGGTACAACTCATTACACACTCCCTTGTGTCCCACGGACTTCATTTTTTCTGACCAGCCTGCCATGTGGGACCTTGTCAAATGCTTTGCTAAAACCCATCTAGACAAAATCCACTGCACTACCCCCATCAATTGTGGAATAGTTACATGTCTACACTGCGGCCATAGAATCTCACTTTACCATGCTTCCATTTTGCCCATTGATTTTCCTTCAAGTGACTGAGATTTAATGGCATGAGAGTTGACACTCAGGTATATTAGCTTGCTATTGAGTTTACAATGATCAAATAATGTTTCTAGCTTAAAGAAAAAGCCAGAGATGAAAAAAGTGTTGATTCGTTTTGAAGGAGACCCAACTGAAAGAAATCTGTTCAGAGTACTTACATCAATGTAAGGGTTTATTTCATGAAAACTTCAAAAGCAGGAGTGTTTGTTTGGAACTCTGCAAATTATTAAAGGACTGAGAAAATCTATGTTCTTAGTGAGTAAGTAGTCAAAAGATCAAAGTCTCAGAACCAACCAGACTAGAACTGAGAAGCGGTTAAAACAAACCTACAGATTTGATAAGGAAAAAAAGTTTCTCTGAGTTTTTATTAACCATAAACTGATTGTGTTGGATGGTTTGTTTTTGTTGTTTTTGAATACTTTTAAATCATGCTATATTTAGATAGCTTTTTAAAAAGAAATCTCTTGTGTATTAAATATCTATTGTTAAAACAAATCTGCAGCCTTGTGTTTTAGTTTCAGTGAGAGACTGCCAAACTAAATATAAATAAAAAGACATCATATGTTCTATCAAGTCAGATTTCATTCTGTGATCTGACTTGCCCAGTGGTATCTCAGTTGGGATCATTACAAATAGAAAAATGGGATTACAATAATCAGATGTAGTTTAGACATACAAGGGCCTTCTTTTCCTCAAAAAAAATCCTATGACTAAGATCCTTCATTAGAAACAATTCCCATATAGTACTGGCTGATAATTAATTTTCTTTTCATCTGGTGTACTGTACGTGTACTGAACTACAATATCACGGAAAAAGCGAAATTGGTTCCTTCCTTTCATGATTCCACACAAGGAAGGCTCAATAGATTAATGCAGAGATTCTTAAATTCACAACTTTTCTTTTTAATTTGAGAACCAAGAGGTAAACATAAAAATAAAAATAGCAGTAATTCACTTTGAATATTTAAATATGCTGTAATGAGACTGGCAGGAAGCTGTTTGCTTGATCTTGGATGTAGAGATCCAAGAGGAATCTGTTAACCCCCAAGAAACAGATGAAGAGGAGTTGGCCAAATGAGTTCTGCAAAATGAAAAAGAATCAATTGATGAAGCTGATACTGTCAATCCAATCTGTTAAGGTTAACTACATCTGTACTGACAAATCATGAACAAAGCAGAATGCCTAGTGCCTAATAACTAAATCTGAATGAATAGAATACAACCAGCTAGTCACTTATGTGATCCACCAGTTGATGGCAGTACAGTGATATGACATTTCAGTATTCCAAGAAAAATAACGCTTTAAAAGTTTGGGTGGAAATCCTTTCATGTATTTTCAACAGCTAAATATTTCTCTTTTTTGGCTTTCCTTTTAAACGTGTGTCTTTGTGTTATATAATGTGGTAATATGTACTGGATCACAAGATAATGGCATGGTTCGTAGGTGAATAGTACATTCACTGGTGTCTGTGCTCTTTCTAATGTTGATTAGAGAGGAAATGTATTGATGGTACTACAGGAGGGTGCAAGTGTACCTTTAAGACAAGTTCACTGCTGTGCATTGTATATCTGGAGATTTCTGAATAAAGCATTGGCAAACCTACCCCAGTAAATGAGAGGAAGAGGGTTTCGGCTGCCTCTAATCAAGGTTCACAGATATTTGTCTACTCTTTTGTGTTACTCTGTTGATATGACCAAATCTGTAAGGGAGGTATTAAATATAATGGTACACTGATAGCTGTTTCGGAGAGGTACCATGATGAGCAAAATAACCTTCTCTTCTGTATAATTTTAAAAATTGCATGCAGTAATTACTTCATGCCTTTCAAAGGTATTGCACATGGAAGTGTATTCTCTCATCTTACCTTTAAACGATTATGCTTGAGACGATCATATTTCCTAATGCCACTTTTCCGAAAATTGAAGATTTACAATGAAGTGACTTAAATGATCTGATGACAAATATCCACATCACTAAATCAAATTGTTCTTTATTGTGCATGTCACCAGGAGGGACTGTAAGATAGTCAACCACAGTGAACCTCTCATCTGCCCTTCTGCAGATCTTGGAGGTGAAGTGTACATTTAGATGAAGTTCGGCGTTTGACCATGTGCTCCTACAGTTTCCATCTTATTAGCACTACATGAAAAACTGTTGCAAAATTAATAAAAGCAATACATATGCTTTTCCTTGAGGTCTTGTGAAAACCTGCAGTTTTAATATTCTATAAGATGATGGTTCTGAAGAGTTTAATGTCCATGCTATATCTGCTCCGCCTATTCTGCTGATGTCTCAGTTTTCGAGTAAAGGAGATCTAGACCAACCTTTGCAGGAAATCGTTGCATCTGTACCAGCTCCCTACGATCCTGGTGATTGTGTCTGACCAAATGCAGTTGTACTCATATCATGTGATACAGTTGTACTTATTGCTGTCATGTGATAAACCTTCATGTTATCTAAGATCAGAACCTCATCTGCAGAAAATCTATGGTGGCCTATCCTCTGACCTTAATCAGCAAGTCAGCCCAAGACAAAACAACAACAATTGAAGATTGGTGGCAGAAAACTATCTCAAACAGCCCATGCCCAGTACTATATATTGGTAGAGGATGTTGCTGGATGCAATATATTTGGGGAAGGTGGGGATTAAACCTCTTTGAATATGATTGGCTTATTAAACATAGTTGTAAAATTTTAAATGCACGTATCCTATTATCACTGTCATGTCCACATGTTCAATATCTCTGGTAAATATCAAAACAGAATAGTTCTTTTGATTTTCTGCTGTCTATCATCACTTATGGTATTATACTGTCTCTTCGTAATAGTCCAATCTATAATCTACTGTCTCAAAAGCCATTCTAAATATTTTCCATTGATATTCGTTGTTTGCAAATAATATTGCCCATTTTCACTCTCAGGCTCTATTGTCATCCCACAAAATCAGCTTGTCTCGGATCTATTAGTCAGTTTCCTTGTCATACTTATATCCTCCCCTACTATCACCTTGAAACATGTTATATTATGATTACTAATGCTTAAATGTTCCCTTTTATTTCCTGCGCTGGTTCATTACTCATTATTTGATCTAACAATGATTCTTTACTCGTTTTGGCTTATTTTATATATTGCATTAGAAAGAAGGTAAGGAACACATTGTAAGGAACTCTATTTTGTTATCCCCTTTATCTACATGGAAATCCTCTTGCAGATTCTAGCATCTGTTTCTCTCTCTGTACTAAATTTATCTTTCTATTTCATTGACCGGTGATTTTATGGCCCAAATAATAGTCTATTTCCCTCCCAAATTCCAAATGCACTATCCTAAATATTTATTGCCCCCTGCATCTTCACCCAATTAAAATCAAGGCTTTTGGTAATCCTTCTTTCTCAGTTTTTCTCCAAAGATCCAAAATGTTAAATTCTTTACCTACTGATCTTTTCAGGAAGGTTAAAATCATGAACCAGGGATCTTTCTTGCTCTTCAGTGAGAGTTCCCAATAATAAATGTCCCCAGTTCCACATTAGGGAGCATTCAGCTGATACCCTACCTGAGTCTAGGATGACATATGTTGATTTCTCATAGCATTCGAGGAATGTCTGAGGAGTCATCAGCTCTGAACTGCCACACAGTTCCTTGATGGTATTCTCCTTGACGATCAGATGTCGGATTTCTTCAGGTACAGTGTGGTTTGGTCCAGTGATGTTCTTCTGTATGAGTGAAATGTGCTGTCACTATCAGCTGAATGACCACTTCCTTTACAGCTTAAAGCACCAGCAGCAGTAGCAACAACAGTATCTCTCTCTCCCTCTCGAACGAGACAGCAGCCCCATGCTCTGGTAAGGCTATGGTTACCTTAAGTTATACACCCACTGGCCCCAAGTCTGGTGGAAACTGAGATGTGGCTGCTTGCAGATATGAAAAAGATGGCTACTTGCATTTACACCCTCGGATGTCAATGCCTCCCTGCCATGTCCTTTTGCAATGGGCCTCAGAAGGAAGTCTTGAGCCTTCGTAACCCCAGCTTTCCTGACTCCCTGTGATTTTCATAGAATCACAGAATCCCTAAAGTGTGGAAACAGGCCCTTCGGCCCAACAAACCCACACAGCAACCCACCCAGACCCATTCCCCTATAACCTACCTAATCAACACACCCCTGAACACTACGGGTAATTTCCCATGGCCAATCCACCCAACTTGCACATCTTTGGACTGTGCGATGAAACCGGAGCACCCGGATGAAACCCACGCAGACACAGGGAGAATGTGCAAACTCCACATGGACAGTCACCTAAGGGTGGAATCGAACCCGGGCCCCTGGCGCTGTGAGGCGGCAGTGCTAACTGCTGAGACACCATGCCGCCCCAAATCCAGAGATCCTGAACCACTCCCCATTCTCCCCATCGGTACTCCCCTGCTGTTAAATTTCCACCACTAGGTGGGACTGACTGGATTTAGCTAAGTCACTGACAGGTTTCATCTTAATAATGTCTGATCATTATGATTTGCCAGGCTTCCTGTTTGCCACCCATTTCAGGTTTTCCATGCTGCTGGAACCACCTATACCCCTTCCCCGTTAAAATGGGTACCTTTATATTTAGTTGTGAGATGACATTACACGTTGTAGCGTTGCCAACACTCTTGGGCTGCCCTGAAGTCTCCAGAAGTTGATGATTAATCTTAAATCCTGCTGTTGGCAATGGCTGGTTGGTGGCAGGGGAGGAGGGAGCGGACATCAGAGAGATTTCTTAAAAGAAACTGTTCTTTGCCCCATTACCTTTGTGTATATTACTCTATGAATTATAGAAATATTGAAAAATGGGAGGAACCAGCCTCTTTGGTCAGGTGGTTATAGGTTATATGGTGGCATCGAGAGGAATGGATCTAACTAACTTGGGCAACTCTCAGTTACAGTTATGGTGCACCTGAATGGTGGGTCAACGGAACAAGTTGCTGCAGAGCAATAAAAGCCACTGCTTGTGTGTAGTACTCTGTGATCATTCAATAAGAAAGGCCTCTGGCAACGATACCCTCAGCGTGTTCTGGACTATCCAGACAGAACAGTCCTTGGGACTGAACTGCCAAACTTGACTGTAAAAAATTTCCCTTTCACTTTATCCCATTCCCATCCATGCTTTACTGTATTCCCTCCCTACATAAATATAGTTGCCCTTTCTTGTCACAAACTGTCATCCCTCCCTTACCCCCCAAGTTACAGCCCTCTGTTACCAAAAATAGGTTCTTGAGTTTCCTTCCATAGTAACAGCGCAACATTCTCCCCCACGTCCCCTCTCCCTGGTTCGTCTGGATGGAACGGGCAGACTGACACAGGCCAACACCTTGGGTGGGCTGAGGACAGCCCTGAACAAGTTGTCCCCAGAGCCCTTGACAGATGCCTGTACATATTACCTGACTGTGTTCATCCTATATCCCAGACTGGCCACTATGCAGCCGCGGGACTGACAGTCAGCTATTGCCAGTATACAGAGGCATGGACGTCCGGACCAAGAACACCATGACCAGACACTTGACCAAGGCCAAACCCCAGGACTGGTACTGGGGAATGTGCTGGGACCCCTTGCCTATATATGGACTTTGGTAAGGGCCATTCCCCTCAGAGTTTGATTCCTGGCTGCCTGGGTTTGCTGCCCAGGCAGGGTCTTTGCTGGATAAGCTGCTGGCACTTTGTACTGGTGGGAGATGGACAAAACTCACTGCCATACAGCAAGATGCCTCCCGTTTTGACTGAGGATTGCTGACTAGCAAGGCAAGCTGCCTGGAGGTGTGACTGTGCTACAAAGTAAAGCAAAGCAGGGATGGAGTGAGCCACTAAAAGTGAGTGACTGCTGAGAGAGCAAGCGAGCAGCCCTGAGATGTAACCTGGTCCAATCAGTGAGCTGGGAGTGTGTGCCTCTGCATAAACCCTCCCTGCATCAGCCTTCCAATGCTGGTTGCCAGTGCACCATGCAGTAAAACTGTTTGCAATTGGATCGATGAGGTGCCAAAAGGATCCTGGGAGACTGGCAAATATCAGATGCCAGTGTCTGTGAATGAGAGGTTCATGTAACTGATGCCCATGGATCATGCCCTGAGATACTGTCTGGTGCTGAGTAACATGGAGGGTCTTTGCAGATCACACCCCGTGGGCAGCAATTGCCTGGGCCTTGCATCCACGGTGGTTGGCATCACTAAAGCGTCAACCTCACCACATCATCAGGATACGTTTGGGACTCGTCTTTAGTATAACACCAGAGCTCAATTCTGCCATTTGGAGCTCACCATCACAGTGCTGTTGCCAGGTTACTTTGTGTTCAGGGACAGGATATTCACTTCATGCGGTGGTACAGGGTACATCCCAGAGCTCGTCAATTGCTTTCCTGGCACTGACTCACTTGGCATGACTTGGATGGTCACAGCATCTCTGCCTTGCCCTGTCTTTCTGTGCAGACAGATAGCCAGGCAAGCTGTCATATTTGATAGCAATGGGCAATCACAGGGACTATGGTCAGTCAAGGGGCCACTCAAGAAAGGTAGTGAGGAATTCCATGTGAGCAAGTGAGCAAGTGAGTGAATGAATAAGTGAATGAATGAGGTAGTAAGTGTGTGAGGGAGTGATTGAGGGAGTGAGGGAGTGAGTGAGTAGGAAGTGAATGAGTAGGAAGTGGAGAGGACAGGAAGTGTTGGTGGCTTAATGGGGGATGGTGTGAATAACCACCGCTGAGGGATGGTGTGATATTGAGAGGGAGGTTAGGTGAGGAGGAGGTTGCACTGCAGAGTAAGAGTGAGTGTGAGCTGGCAGGGTGAAGATGCTGGGACTTACCCTGGTCCTGAGCCTTCCTGATACATTACTGTGCACTCCTCCAGGCTGTGGACACTGCACTGACCCTTGGCGCTACTTCAAAGCAGACTGGCAGCATGGATGTACCGGACAGTTGGGTTTTAATAATGGGACCTTTGGCATAAACACCAGATGATCCCAGCATCAGGATGCACAAGGTCATGCGGGGAACTATGGAGGCACGGTGTGTACTTAATGAGGTGGGCAGTGTGAAGGAACTCACTCAAGCTCAGAGACAAACTATCCCTGAATTGGCCCTGAGCCTGTTTCTGTTAAAATTCAGCCTATTGTCTCAGTGAGATAACTTCCAGTGGGTTCTCCACTGCGCTGCCTGAAATGCAAGCACAGGAATCAGTTTCATAGCTTCAGGATGGGTTCAAACTCTGACCTTTGGATTTTGCTGGATGTAAATCCCAAGTTTCAGCAGGAGAGTGAGACATTCCGTGACCAGTTTGTCCACAGGCTCCGTCTCTGAAGTGTCCATCATCAGGGTGAAAGGCAGATTCACAGGTCTCTGCAGCCATTGGCGATACAGTCGATCGGGGATATTGTGTGACAGCACAAGGACCTTAGTATCTGACTGAACCAGCCTAAGAGTAAAAGAGGTAAAAGGAAACATGGCAAATGAGAAACATTACTTTCTAAATGGGACAGGGAGAACAAAATCTTATATGAGACGTGTTGCGTCAGCACAGCGAGAAGCCTTCGAATAATAGGGCAAGAATATCGGAGAAAGACATGCTGAGGACAGGTGGGATGTCTGTACATGGTTGAATGTCCAGTCTATGGTCATTGTCCAGACACTCATTGAAATATCAGCAAAATACAAGGGGACTGCAGATTCACCAGCCATTTCTTCCCAATATGGCAGAGGGAGGGCAAGTCTGAAAAGGTAAACTGTGAGGATATTATTCCCACTGTTAGTGATCAAGGCAGCATACAGTTCTGACCCATACTGAAAGCATCAATTAGAGGGAATGTCAGAAGATTGTAATGTGTTATGATACAACCCACAGCCCTTAGAGTGACAATTGTTAAAACAGAATTCAAGAAAAGTGTAAAGGGCATTAATAAGTGTGAGAGAATACAAGAAATGAGATGAGAGTATAGAAACCGTAGCCTGGGTCTTGCTGGCGTATGGTGTCCAATTCTGGGCCCTATGTTTGAGGAATTTAATGTTATTTGATTTAATTTGTAAAGATGTTATTTGCTTTTCTATGTCCACAGTCACAATCTTTCCATCTTATTGTAAATTAAGATCGCGACTAATTCAAAAATATGCGCAAGCCTTAAAGATATTCCTTTTATTTTCAGAAAAAGAGGTTCCTGTGCATGAAAGTATATCACCTCTTGCAAGGGTAATTTGAGCCATGCTATGAGCTTGACTGATTACCTTAAGCTAGTTATTAGTGTAACTAATGGTTGGCCCAAGATTGCTAAAGAAGTGTTGCCGAATCACGGAATAGCCCTTAGCAGTGGATGCTTTCTTTTGGGATTTGCAGACGTGGGCTTGTTGGGTACAGTCTGCACTGGGCCTAGCACAACAATTAAAGGAACATACTGTTTCATTTGTTCAGCTAATCATTGAACTGTAAGCCGACATACTTGGTGACATAGTGACACTGAACTTTATACTTTCTATGTTTGGTAGGCAGAATATCTTTGTGAATTGATGACTTCATCTGTCCATGGAAAATATCACTCACAGTACCATTGAATTTTATAAACATGAAATGGTTTCATTAACCTGTTCAATCTTTTGAGAAACCTTGCTTGTCTAATTTAATGTGAAGTAGACCAGACACTGTTTTGTTGTCTTGAAGTGATAGCCTCAGTTCATTACGAGTTTGCATGAGGCGCCACAAACTGTGATCTGATCAGGAAAGCATTGAACAACAACTTAGCTTTGATGTGATCGATTTCTGAGTCGAGATTGCAAGTTGAGCAAATGGCTAGGGCTGTATTTACAAAGTGATTAATTGACTGTTTCACATTGCTACTATGTAATGGCTGCAGTTAGTCCAAAAAAACATGTGGATATATGCTTAGCTGAGAATCCAGATTCAGAAAAGGATTAACTCATTGGGAGTCTGTTTAGACAGCTAGAGAGAACTGATGACTTTAAAACAGTGAGTGCTGCAGGAACCTAAAGTTCCAAGGAAGAGGCATGTTGCACTCAAAATGTAAACTTTCTGTCAATAGCAGCTACTAGACCTCTTGAGTTTCTGCAGGCTTCTCTGTTTTTATCTCAGATTTCCAGCAACTACAACGTTTTGCTTTTATTATTAAGTTAACTTTGCTTAATGACATTGTTATGTGGTTATTTTAAATTATTTTTTCTGTGATTCTGTCATCAATGTCTCAATGTTTATTTACACGTGATTAAAATGTGCGAGAAGTGGTGAGAGATTCTGTTATTCACAATTTAAAAGTCTGTTTGATTGTCATTTTAGAGGGTTATCACAACACCTTGCTTTTAACACATTAGTGAACGGTTGTTTCATTTCAAAGTAATTTTACAGATGGCACAGTTACCACAAGGTCACTGGTTCTTTACACAGTGTATACTGGATGAATGGGCATGGAAGAGCCATGAATAGCGGTACAAGACCATATTCCTTATTCAAAATGACTTTATTCATTGAGTGGGCTGAAGCCATTGGATAGGCTTGAAAAGACTGAGCAACAGCATTTTAAAGACTTAACCAGTAGCTCTTAAGATGGCTGAACATTTACATAGCTACACCATGAAGCTTATGGTCAGTCAGAGGCTACTATCACAGTCAAGGGCATGATCTCAGTCCAGGGCTCGATCGTAGCCAATTTAATCTAATATTGAACTTAATAGTCTAGCAGTTAATTTAATTAATTTAGCGATTCACTTTAAATATTGACATTTGGTGTAATCAGGATTTGGTGATCTATGCCCGTGAAGTTGGGGAATGGGCCGAGGTCAGTCCTGCAGGGTCAGGCTAACCGGTCCGGGATTATGGCTGGAAAGTTGAGGACACATCAGTCAGCGGGCTATGGTATGTTCCCTGGGATGCACGTCAACCATGCCTGGAAACCATCAATTTGGTGGAAGATGCTCTTTGGTCTGCCTGAAACTTGTTAGTCTTCCGGATAAAGGAGTTGACCCTGACTGTGAGTTACAGCCTAGGACATTCCAAAATCCAGGATTGCATGCTGAGGGACGCACTAAAGCTTGGGGCAGCTGCTGCCAAAGCGCAGTGGGGAAAGACCACTGTCTGAGGTCTTCCTGCTGAAGGTAAATGGGGGTCCATTCAGTTATCGGACCCTCCCAGTGTCTCAAATATATATGTAAATATTAGTGTTGTATGTATAAGAGAAGTCTTTCATTTTTTTAGATAGAGTCAAGGTCCAGTGTTTTGTTTGTTTCCTTGATATACAACTGTACAGAGCTGAACTGATTGGAACTATTCTGTTCAGATATTCAGGGGATGACAACTGTAAAGAGAGTATACAGTTGGGATTTAGTACAGCATGGGAGGATGCTGTACTGTGGTTTCGCTGCAAGTCACCATCACGCTGTCTTCAATGGAGGGGACACTGGATAGTAATAGAGGGCAGGAAGTGCTGAAGTTAGGAAGGCTTAGTGGTTTCGGAGCTTGAGGTGGATATAGACATTGAATAAAGATGCTGCATGCAGTAGCGAGAGTGATAGATCATTAGCATTGGTGGGAGGTGTGTGCAATTGCAGAGTTAGAGTGAGAGTAAGTTGGAAGAGAGAGATGATAATGGCAGAGGCCCTGGCATGGTCCAGAAGGTCAGTCACCTTCTTTCTACATATCTGGGCTACAATTCTTCATTCGGGGACACTGCACTGAACCAGGTGGCTGTCTCTGGCGGTGCCTGGTGCTGCACTCTTCTTTGGTGGTATAGAAGAAAGACAACTGCATTCCTCTCCATCACCCCATCCACCAAGACAACCAGCTCAGTGAACTAGGTATAAACTTCCCTTTCTCAGGCATCTCCTCCATAATAACAGTCGAGTGACAGGAATTGAAGGACAGTTTGTGGCTTGGCAGCATTTCAGCTGGTACTGGTTAGAACTATGATGCCCACAGTGTGAACACTAGGGGGTCCTGGCAGCAGTGAGCACTTCTGTCTGTGTGACTGCACAATTGGATGAGAAAGGCATTGTGGATGCTAAGTACATAACCAATGAGGCGAGCTGTAGAGGATTAAATGAGAAAATTTGGCATGTGCCATGGTGAGAAACTCTTCTGCAAGCTCCCTGAAAATAACACTTAGCCAAAAAATGGGGAGAATTCATTCCAGTGAGGTTGAGTAACAGGCAAGAGACCAACCCAGGAGCTGCAGTGAACTCAGGCAGAGTGTCTGGAAGGTATAATAATGTGACCCAACTGTTGTATTTACAGGCATTTCTGGATTTCACAATTTATTTAGCTATTCATATAGTTTGCTGAAGAATTGATTATTAGTATTATTTCAAACCTTGATCAACAGGGACATCTTTACTTCTGTCCAGATTTTAAAATAAGCATCTCTGGAGAGGCTATTGTTTTTGTGTTGTGTGAGTGTATTTCTGTTTTGGATTAAGGGAATATAGTTTTTATTCCGTATTATATCTTTACTGTTTGCCACTGTGTTATAACAAGTAGCATTTTTTCTTCATTTATTAAAGTAGTAAACAAAGAAAAGGGGCAAATGTCCATTTTGATCATTGAATCAACCCCTCTGTACTAGTGTGCAACCACTAGAGTACGGGAGTTTGATTAGTAATGCATTTCTTTCTTCAGTCTTGGCAGCATTTACAATCAAAGCTTTCCCTTCATTGCTCAAAACAGTTTTTAATATTAGCCATACCTGTCTTAACAAAGCAGGGAATTAATTACTGAACCCTTAAATAGCTCTGGTTAAGGTACAACTATAGTTTTGCATTTAGTTCAGGTCCCCATGCTTTAGGAAGGATATGAAGTTGTAGGTGTAGAGATTTACCCGAATGTTTCAGCGACTGAAGGAATTGAACATCAGAAGGGAGAAACTGGGGTCATTCTTCTTGGAGGGGAGTGGTGACAGTTTGTCTCCAAAGCAATATTTTACCTGTTGGGGTAATGTTTCTACCATCTCTTGTAACATAAAAAACGGGGCGTGGATACTGTGGTTATGCAGAATCCAACAACATTTATTACGGCTTTTTGGTACAAACATTACATTGTTTTGACACACAAGTTTCTGGGCTATCATTAAGCTAGTAGATTACAACATAGAAGTATGCTTCTAGCAGTGTGTAATATTTCAAGTGATCTGAGGCCTGTTTGAGATCTTTAGTTTTTGAGATTTATTGAGACCTCTAGACCCTCAGGTTACATACAATGATACAGTGACGATATCATGAGCATGTGTCATAAAGGTATACTGACCAGCAGGCACACTCAACAGGGAAATTAAAAAGAGGGGTACAAGATTATGACAGGTTTTGATAATATGGCCAAAGAAGGCTTGTTCCTGTTAGCTGATGGTACAAGAACTAGGGAATACTGATCAAAAGATAACAGGGGAAATCTGAAGAAGTTTTTTTCAATGCAGCAAGTGATAATGATGCAGGAATTTGCTGCTAATTAAGCAAATGGGAAAGGAAATAGCCAAGGATTTCAAAGAGAATTGGATGGGCACTTGAGAGAAATAAAGTGGCAGAGGACAGTGTGGGGGGCATGCAACTGGAGATTGCTATGGAGAGCTATTACAAGCCTAATGGGCTGAAAAGCCTCCTGCAGTGTTGTAATGGCTCTCTGAGTCTACTTTTTAGCCAAGCAAAGTTGTCCTACACAAGATCCGCTGCAAAATTAGGAGGAAGAATAAAGCTCACCCTTCATCAGATTGGTTGGTGAGATCCCGGATTATACAGTAAAGCACATCAATGGAAGACTGAAAAGAAAAATGGGAAAAATGGTTATCAGAACAATCGTAATATTGTACTTGGATTAATACAAATTTAGTCAAAGTGTCAACATAGACATTGCACTTGGTGCTTTATTTAGCAACTATTCTAATATACACTCCTAACTGGGGGTCACAGAACTGCACTGGTCTGTGTGGAGCTGTACTCAACAAGTTTTACTGTGATCTTAGCCTCTATCCTTAACTTGCCCACATACGCTACACTTCACATGCAAGTCAATGAACTGTGTTGCCACCCTGGATTGTACAACTGTGTTGCTGTAGATGCTGTCTGCTGTGTTGAACTGGTTTGGGTGCATCCTCTGAAGGACCTTGACTGACTTCATGAAGGAATGTGTACCTGAAATTCTTCATGTGACTCAACTCGTGGATCATTATTATGTTGAGCTTGTCACATGCTGATGACCTTACCTCTGCAAGCTTTGAAGCATTCCTAGATAAAATGGTTGTATTGTTCAAGGAGAACCTTTCTCCCCATGTTTCAGGATCTAGGTACCTAAGCAGTGTCTTGGCAAGTCACTGTAGGCAGTGAACTGGTTTGTTAAGTCCCTTCATGTGTCCTTGTGAGTCTGCAATGCAACGGTGATGACACCTACGCTTCTGTCAGGTCGCATGCTCAGGTGACATTTCTCAGGTTTGCTTGAACATATGGATTTCACTGTTGTGAGAACTTCTGTTTTTGCCACTGAGTAAATCTGTTCTGCTAGGCTGCTTGTATGTAATAGTTGTTCACAATCTTTTGTATATTCACCTTTGTCTGTCTCTTCTTTCCTGGTCAAGTTGTCTCTTGTTACACAACAGGGCAGATATTTCTGGCAAAGTGACTCCTGTCTGCCTTTGGGTGTAGTTAGCTTGAGTCTATGGCTGAAGTGCCATTTCCTGTGGTTTCTCCCTCTTTCTTCGCTACCAGACTTCCCACCTAACATTGCCTCACAACCTTTTAACCTGAGGCCTTCCAGTTGGACATGTATGTACCTCAAAGTGAAGTAGGAAGCTAGATATCAATCTTTTACATGTCACGATGTAAAAACAAAGAATAGGAGTAGACTATTTGGCCCATTCTAGATCATGTCTTGTCAACTCTTCAATGCTGTTTTCCATCACCATCTCCATGTTCCTTAATGTCATTAAACTATCACTTACTGTCTTAAACCTGTGTGATGGTCAACTTTCCACAGCCCTCTGGGGTGGAAACTTTCACAATTCACCACTTTCTGAATGAACTGATTCCTCCTCATCTCAGTTTGACATAGCTTGTCCCTTATCCTGAGATTTTGCCCCCTGGTCTTAGACCCAGCAGCCTGGTTAATATGCCACCTACAACCACTCCATTAATCCCAGTCAGAATTTTGTAAATTTCAATGAGGTCCACCTCTCTTGAGGATACAAACCCGGTGTCCTCAATCCTTTCCCTCAAGAAAATCCCACCATGATAGAGATTAATCTGAAGAACCTGCACTGTAACCTCTCTATGACAAGTATGTCCTTGCTTTGGTAAAGAAACCAAAACACAATACTCCAGTGCACAATACTCCATGTGATGTCTTGCCAAGATTCTCTACAACTGCAGCAAGGCATCTTTGCTTATGGACTCAGATCCCCTTGAAATGAATGCCAACATCCCATGTGACTCCAGGCCCACAACACTGTGGTTGACTCTCAACTACCTTCTAGGCAATAAATGCTGGCCTAGCCGATGATGCCTCCACATCCTGTGAAGGAATAAAAAATGAAATCTCCTGTATTACCTGTTAGGCTCTCCTAGGCTGCCTAGTTGAGATAAAGAGTCAAAGCATGATACTCCCTTTCCACTTCTCTTAAAGCGGCTAATCCACCTCTGCTGCCACCATGTTGTAATATCTGGGCTTGGATCAATACACACTTAGTCAAAGACAGTGTAGAAATTGCACTTGGCACTTTATTGTGAGACAGTTCTTTGTGCTCCAACCACGGTGACACGACTGGGTGGTATTATCACTTCCAGCCACACCACATACACATGCACAAACATATTCAAATGGCATGGCCCACTTCTAATTAGCCCAACAAAAAAGATGTCCAATTCTCACTGAAAACAAAACTGTAATTCCTATAGTAAATGACCATGGCTCCAACACTCTATAACCACCTTGGGTACATTGGCACCTTCTGTGAGCGTGAAGTCATTTGGAGATTACTTCTCAACAGCTCCAAAGAATGTGATTGTGATGATTTAGTTAAGAACTGAATAGAAAGGCTGAGATAACAAGGTGCAGAACTGGATGAACACAATGCAGCATCAGAGGAGCAGGAAAACTGACGTTTTGGGTCTGGACCCTTCTTCAGAGAAAAAAAAAATTCTGAAGAAGGGTTCACACCTGAAACATCAGCTTTCCTGCTCCTCTGATGCTGCTTGGCCTGCTGTGTCCATCCAGCTCTACACCTTGTTATCTCAGATTCTCCAGCACCTGCAGTTCCTACTAACTCTCAATAGAAATGCTATTGTTCACCCATTATCAATTAACCAAGATTGGCTGAAATGTTACTGCTGAATAAAACATAGCACTGATGCATTCCTCTCTGTGGATGCAGAACACTTGTGGCATTTCTATTCAATGTGTTTTCTTGGTAATGTTTGCTTGTAATCCAACTGAAATTGCAATTCACCAAGTGAATAGTAAACAGCAATCCTGTCAGGTTTTATCCCAAAGTGTGATGTGTTCTTTGCCCAGTTAGGTACAGATTACAACTAAGCAGAGAATGTACTTGGGTTTTGTCACTGAATACATTGCATGGTATTTCTTGGTCAAAGGACATCTACAGTTTGAAATGATGACAGTGCATTGGTTAACTTCCATTATTTCAACCACTGCTCCTGAGGCATATGCAGCTGAGGTGTTACACTGAGGACAGTTTACCGTTTGTTTTAATATTGGGAATCTGTTTTGAATGATTACACTTTACTGGACCCTGTGATGGAATGTTACTGTAACAAGTGATGGAATTATTTTCAGGAAACTGGTACAAAGTGAGGCCATTACGTTGCTCACCTCCAGCAGATGTATATAGTGGGTAGGGTGCATCAACAGTAATCCTGTTACAAGCATCTCCTGGTACTGGGAGTGTATTTTGTGAAACAGAGCTTCATAGTAATCTACAAAGTAGCAGATGATGAATTCAACTTAAAAAGCAGATGCACTGTTTAACATTTAGACTGTAAAACATTTAAAACAATAACAAAAGCAAATGCACAGCATAAAATTAAAAATCCCCTTTTGCCCGACTTCCCCCAATCAATTCATTACTGTAGTATTCTTTGATGTTATCTACCCTTCCCCAATAATCCCTGACTCCCTGTACAGAATTACTAATATTTTCAACGTTTTCTCACCGTAACTGTCTTTGAAATAATTTTTAATGTATGTAACACTGTTACATTCTCTTCACTGTATCTTTCTGGTATATCTCACACTCTCCATTATAATACTGTCTGATGTGCCACATCTTCTTTACAATACATTCTTTGCTAAATCCCACTCTTTACTTTTCCCCCCATTGCAACATTCTCCACATACCTACACCCTTTGATGTAACTTTATCTTTGTTATAACTCACATTCATCTTCAAATATGTTGACCCCCACCCAAGTCTTCATGATAAATTCCCTTTCTTTATCCCACGCAATTATGATAACACCTTCTGATATGCCCTTCCAATATTCCTGTGGGGAAGTAAACAAGATTTCTTCAGGGTCAAAGAATCTCCAAGGTGACAATACCAATGATGGAATGTTAGAAATAAATTGTTTCCATTTTTTTAGATTATTGGTACATGGGATGTTGGTGTCACTGGCTTGACAGCATTTGTTGTCCATCCCTAACTGACATAGAGCAGGTGATGGTGAAATGTCTTCTTGAACTACTACACGTCATGCGGTATAAATACAACCACAGTGCTTCTAAGAAGGGAGTTCCAGGACTTTGCTTCAGCAACAGTGAAGGAATGGCAATGTAATCAAATGCTTTTGTGATGTCCAAGGCATTCCACTCTCACCTCCCCTCTGGAATGCAGCTGTTTCGGCCAAGGCTGTAAGAAGGTCATGAACTGAGTGGCCCTGCAGAACTCAAACTGAGTGTCAGTGGACACATTATTGCTCAGAGAGTGGAACCTGAAAGCACTATCAATGACACCTTCCATCAGTTTGCTGATGATTGAAAGTAGATTATTGAGGCATTCATTGGCTGGTTTGGATATGTCCTTTTTGTGGCTTGGACATAACTGGGCAATTTTCCATATTTCAGCGTAAATGCCAGACTTGTTGCTATAGTGGGACAGCTTAACTAGGGTCAAAGCCAGTTCTCAATCACACATCTTCAGTGCTATTCCCAGAATATTGTCAGGGCCCACAGCCTTTGAAATGTCCTCAGCTGACCCAATCATTTGATACCTTAACTACATAGGTTTTCAATACTCCAAGGCCATTGTTAATCATTAATGAGACATCCTGGATCATTATTGGAAGCCGGCTAACTGGGACTGTCTTTGGGAGCCACTGTTCCTTCCAGTTGTCTCCAGATAAACCCGCACAGCAGTGTGTACCAGAAATACAGTAATGTTCTAGCTAGAGGAGCAGTGCAAATCAATTCAGGTGAGTGGTACGGTTGGGGTTTATATTCTCTAGATCCTTCATTAACAAGCCTTGATATGCTCTATACACTTGGGCAATCTCTGATAAAGCCTGTTAATATGACAATCCCTGCTCATTACCAGTGACTGTTTTCAACCACAATGTTATTATCTGACTTAAACATCTATTATTTATGTTGTAACAAGCATGGGGCTGGATGAACACAGCAGGTCAAGCAGCATCATAGGAGCAGGAAAACTTGACGTTTCGGGCCTACAATGCCACAGTGATGCCACCCGAAGGCTGCAGGAACAGCAAATCATATTCAGCCTGGGAACCCTGCAGCCCAATGGCATCAATGTGGATTTCCCAACTTCAAAATCTCCCCTCCCCCAACCGCATCCCAAAACCAGCCCAGCTCATCTCCACCTCCCTAACCTGTTTTTCCTCTCACCTCAAGCCACACCCCCATCTCCTATCTACTAACATCATCCCGCCCCCTTGACCTGTCCGTCCTCCCTGGACTGACCTATCTCCTCCCTACCCCCCTACCTACACTCACCTTTACTGGCTCCATCCCCGCCTCTTCGACTTGTCTGCCTCCTCTCCACCTATCCTCTCCTCTATCCATCCTCTATCCGCCTCCCCCTCTCTCCCTATTTATTTCAGAACCCTCTTCCCCTCCCCCATTTCTGATGAAGGGTTTAGGCCCGAAACGTCAAGTTTTCCTGCTCCTATGATGCTGCTTGACCTGCTGTGTTCATCCAGCCCCATGCTTGTTATCTCGGATTCTCCAGCATCTGCAGTACCTTTTATCTCTATTATTTATGTTGTAACTGTTTCCAAACCTGCAATTTGTTTCCTGTCTGTCATCATTGGGTCAAATGAGCTGACGTAAACTAATCTGTGCAGAATAAATTTCTGTTAAAATGGAAAACTGGAAATCAAAATCAGATTAGGACATTTCAGTCATTTCTCTAAACTTGACTCTGTTTCCAAAATGATAACTTGGGAGATATTTCACACTCAAAAGGCAACAATGAAATTAAATATATGCAATATAGGGTTTTTTAAAATTTTTAATCATAAAATTGCTCTGTGGAATCTTAGGGCATGAATATTTTATGACTGATTTGAAATTTTCTTGTCTCCAAAATGTTAGTACAGGGGAGCATATCTTCTGAAATAGCGCACTCAGAAATTTTGCAGAAACACATTTGGGGTAGAACTTGGTGTATCTTTGCCTTTTTCCTCCGAGCTTTAAACAATTCCAAGGCATAAGAGCAGAAGCAGGCCATTCGGTCCATTAAGTCTGCTTCACCATTCAATGAGATCATGGCTGATCTGATAATTCTCAACTCCACTTTTATTCTTTTTCCCCATAACCCTTGGTTTCCCTTACTGAAGAAATAGAGAACTCTGCATTATTATCACAAAACAACCTCAACTTTGACATTAGCGATATTTCAAAGGTGTCGAAGCAAGGATCCTGAGCTGTAAGTTGCTAGAAAAATCCCTGAGGCAGGATAGAACTGGGACTTAATTAGAGCTGGACAATTTGGGTGTCCCCTGCCCAGGTGCCACCCTATGTTCTATATGCTGGGCAGAGTTTAGAAGAATGAGAGAGGATCTCATTGAAACAGATAGGATTCTTAAGGAGCTTCACAGAGTAAATGCTGAGGGGATGTTACCCCTCATGGGAGAATCTAGGACCAGAGGGCACTGTCTCAGAATATGCCAAGACTGGGACGAAGAGGAATTTCTTCTCTCAGAGAATTGAGAGTCTTTGGAACTCCTTGGCACAGAGATCGTGGACGCAGAATCCTTGAGTATATTTGAGGCTGAGATAGGTAGATCCTTGGTCAGTATGGGAACCAAGGGTTATGGTGAAAGGGCAGGAAAGTGGATGTGAGGAATATTGGATCAACTATGAACCTAATGAATTGCAGAGTAGAATGAAGGAGCTGAATGGCCTACTCCCATTCCTGTTTCTTATGGTCTTACGGTCTTGTAGAATCCTCACATGCTGGGGGTTGCAATGGCAGAACTGGGAGGGTGTGGCATTTCTGTTCAGAGGTGGTGGTGATGAAAGGGGAACCAAGTATGTCCGACTGAGGGAGAGGTATAACAGCCCAATAAAAGTTTGTGGAGAACAGAGATAGGATCATTATCTATGTACAGTGAGAGTCCCGGGCAATCGTGTGGCAGAGACAGGCTGAAGTCTTAGCCCTGTTGTTCCCTCCTTGGGTCACAGGTCCAAGTGCCTTATTTAAATTGCAGCCAGACAGGCATCCACTTCCTACCATCCAGCAGCATCGGGCTGGTTATCCTTGAGGACTAGCCAGTGACATCTGTGCCCAATGGAAGACTTTAAAAAGAGTTGCTTCAGTATGTGAAGAGTCACAAATAGTACTGAACATTGAGCCATCCTCAACAAACATCTCCACTTCTGACCTTGTGAAGGAGGACATGTTATTGGTGGTCGGACCTGAGACATTGCCCTGAGGAATTCCTGCTGAGGTGTCTTGGAGTTGATCGAGGTTTCTTACCCCTCTTTTGGCATCACCCAATAACTTGCTTACTACTGGGGGTTTTAATAAGTCATTGCCTTAGGTGCAAAGACACAACATTCTCTGGTGACAAACACTTACCCAGTGGAGCCCTAAGTGAACCAACACTTTGAAACTACCAATATACAGTGACATACCTTGTTGAGGAAGCATTGCAGGTCATGAAGGGTCATGTACAAAGAATTTCTCTCCACTGCTGCCAGTTTCTCATTTTGTGACAGGGAGGTGGATGCGTGACTGGCGCTGAAAGTTGTTGAAGTCATCTCAATTGTCTCGTGATCTTCGGATGTCAATTTCAGACTGATTTATCAGTTTTGTTTTCTGACGCTTTGCCTGCTCCCAGAGAATGTGGTAATATTCACACCGTGTCGAGAATGGGTTTTGGGAAGATAGCAGCAAGTTGTACATGAATCCGTTGTTTAGCAACAACTACATTCAAAATCAAACAGCAGGAATACATCACAATAAAAGATTCCAAAGAACATTTTATACATGTTCATTCAGATGGCTCTGAAGACAAAGGCTTTCCTTTACGGACACGGCTGACAAATTCTACCATTGACACAAATGAAAACTACAACTGAAGCCATGTGAGCACCCAGAGTGGTCATTGAGTAAACTTCTGGTTGTTAAAGTTGTGATCCAGACTCTGGGAAGGATGTGTGGCACTAACTGCATACACAAGTAAGGTTCTCCAGAATGATATTTCTCTGCTGCATCTTGAACATGATTCCTGATTGACTGCCAAATTTGTGTTACGATCTGTCTGGGGACCAGTAACAACTTTTGTCTAAAATGTACAATTTGACATCACATATACTTTCTAACAATAAAGCCACAACATTTCACAATTTTAACAAATAACATTAACTCTACTCTATAGACGTAGAATAGTAAAAGAACCTACTATACACCACTTATACTCTAACATTCAGAATTAACATGAGGTAAGTATGGATAACAGGTAAACTGTGGTAAAATATCCCACTCAGCACTCCCACAAATACAGTAAAGACAGATCCCCTAGATCCCATGGATCCTCTCCCCCATTTCTGAGGAAGGGTCCCGACCCGAAACGTCAACTTTCCTGCTCCCCTGATGCTGCCTGGCCTGCCGTGCTCCTCCAGCTCCATACTGTATTATCCATGGATTTCTTGGCAATCACCTGACACAGTATGTCAAAGACAGCATCTGATAGCAGCTCAGGGACCTGGACAATATCAGTCAGCCATTTGGCCAGTCAGAATCAGGTTGCTGTCTGCATAACAGATGAGAAGCTGAAAGTCAGGCAGCCGTCTTAACTCTTTTTGCCCTATTGTCAGCTGGTTTCCTCCTGAAATGAGAGAGGTGAGTATTACAGGAGATGTAAGTGGGTGGCACAGCTGTTGGTGCATGGGGGGAGGCTTCCCAAGGAAGTGGGTTAGCAGTACAAGGGGCATGCAGGTTAGAGGTGCTGGGTGTTGGAGTTAGCAAGGGTGAGTAGGGAAGACGTTGCAACCAATTGTGTCAAGGAGGGCCATGAACCTAGGTGGGAGGTGGGTACAGCAGCAGAGATGGAAATAGGTATGAGGCCACAGACAGAAGTTGATGACAATTATGCTGGTGGAGTCGAGAAGGTTCTTGACCTAGTTCCCACAGTACTGGGCATTTCTCCAAGTGGTTGAGACTGCTTTAACCCAGATGACAACATTGGACCAGGCTGGCATCATCTGGTGTCATTCTACTGCTGGACCGGGGGGACAGGATGTTGTACCTGTGTACCATCCCATCCAGGAAGACCTTCAGGATCCTGGCCCCACACCGTGGCTCCAATTGCTCCCCGTGTGCCATGTCCAGGCAGCTCCTGACTGACAGTGCTTGTCTAGTTGTCCAATGGGCTTTTAAGGATGGCACTGGTGCCAGGAATGTCAGTCAATTCCAGGATATCTGGTGAGTGGTGAGTTGATCTGGGATGCCCTCTGGTAAAATAGGGAAAGAACTAAATGAGCAAGATGCCATATGGGTGGGGTAGACAGTTAATGAGGTGAGTTTGGTAAGATATGAGAAAACTCCTGAACCGGTAGCAACAAAATTGTCCATAAAACTCAATACAACTCACACTTAAACAAAAAAAAACTGTAACATTCAGTCTTTAAAGTATTTCTTAAATGGCGAGTGGCTAGGAAGTGTTGAATTTGAAGTGAACTTGGATGTCCTTGTTCATAAGCCACTGAAAATTGAAATCCATGTACAGCAAGCAATTAAGAAGGTAAATGCTACATTGGCCTTTGTTACGTAAAGACTTGAGTATAGGATATCTTGATGGAATTATATAAATCCTTTGGTGAGACCACATTTGGGGTTTTGTATACAGTTTTGGCCTCCTTTGTGATGAAAAGATATAGTTGCAATAGATGATGTGAAGCAAAAGTTCACCAAAATAATTCCTGGAATAGAGCAATTGTCCTGTATGGAAAAGTTAAATATTCTCTGGAGTTCAGAAGAACGAGAGGTAATCTTATTCAAACATATGAAGTTCCTGCACGGATCGACAGGATAGATGCAGAAGAAATATTACCCAATGAGGGGTCTGGAACCAGAAAACACTGTCTCACAACAGGGCACAGGCTATTTAGGACTGAGAAGTGGAGAAATTTCTTCACTCAGAGTAAATCTTTGGATTCTACCTCAGAAGACTGTGGAGGCTCAGTCATTGAAAATAATAACTGATATTAATAGATTTCGACTTATATAAACTGGCAGGGTAGAATGTGTTCTGCTTTTCATCCACAGGACTCACTGAGGTAGTTTTCCATATTGCTGGGCAGATGTCATTACTGTTGCTCTACTGAAACAGCTTGGCTAGGCTTGTCGCTAACTCTTGAGAACAAGTCTTTAGTACAGTTGGTGGACTATTATCAGGTATCATTGCCTTTACAGAATGCATGTTTAGTTATACATCAGTTCTGCTGCTGTCACAGGGCCCCATGAATGCCCATTTTTGAATTGCTAAATTTGTTCAAAATTGCTCCATTTAGTGTAATGGTAATGCCATACAACATGCAAAATGGTGGAGGATATCATCATTGTGAAGACGGATCTTACTTGGCTCTAGGAGTCTCTCCTACCAAAACTGTCATGGTCTGATGCATCTGGATCAGTTAGATCACGTGACAATGACATCAAGTAACTTTTTCCCTCTTGATGGCTCTCTCATCACTTGCTACAAATTCAGCATCGCCTTTATTTCCTTTAGAACTTAACCAGAACAGGTTGTAATGGCGCTACTCAGCCATTCTTAGTGGCGACATTGAAGTCCTTTGCTATCCTGTCCACAGGACTCAGCACAAATTCAACCCACCCAATTACTGGCCTAACAGTCTACTCTATTCGATCATCAGTAAAGTGATAGAAAGCGTCATCAACAGTGCTATCAGGCAGCACTTACTCAGCAATAACCTACTCACTGATGCAAAGTTTGGGCTCATCCTCACCACTCAATTCCCTACCTCATTACAGGCTTGGTTTAAACATAGACAAAAGAGCTGAACTTCATATCTAAGTGATTGCTCTTGAACATGAGGTCTAAGTGACTGCTCTTGATATAAAAGCGACATTTGACTGAGGGTAGTATGAAAGAGCACTAGCAAAGTTGTAATCAATGGGAATCAGAAGTAAAATGCTCAGCTAGTTGGAGCCGTACCTAGTACAAAGGGAGTTAGTTGTGGTTGTTGGAAATCAGTATTCCAGTCCAAGGACATCACTACAGGAATTCTTCAGCATCTTGCCCCAGGCCTAAACATCATCAGCTGCTCCATCAACGACCTTCCCTCAATCACAAGGTCAGAAATGGGGACTGCATGACTTTCTGCATCATTTGCCACTCCTCAGATACTGAATCCATACGCAGCAAAAGCTGAACAATATTGAGACTTAGCTGAAAATTGGCAAATAATATTTGCTCCTTACATGTACCATGCAAAGAGCACATATATAAAATGTCTGTCAGATGGAGCAAAATAAAGAAGTGATCCTAACGCTGACCCTTGGGGAACCACACTGTCTCCAACTGACAATTCACCATTTAGCACAGGTTGCTATTTTCTGACCATAAGCCAATATTTTAAAATCAAAATCAATGCTGTCCTTGTCAGCAAAACAATAAGTTGGATTAGTCAAGCACCATCTGTCTTTTCAAATTTGTGCTGACTCTTCTTAGTTAACTCAGACGTCCTCAACTACTTGTTGATTTTTTTTTGTCCTGATTATTATTTCTTCACTGATGTCAAACGAACTGACATGAAATTGCTCAAAAGTGTTATCCTGTTTCTTTAATAGGGTTGTCACATTGGCCACTCCCAAATCTCTGGCATCTCTGTGTACCCTCAGAAGATTGGAAGATGGTGAACCGTCTTTCATTACCCTCACCTCCACTTTCTCCAGTCACCCCTGGGTTGCAAGCCATTAGATCAGGGGACCTATCACACCATGTATATCCAATGTTTCCAATGCCTCCTCACCCTCAATTTTCAACATCTTTGTTATCTCAACCAACTCCTTTCTACCAATATTTTGTCAGATCTTTCCTCCTTAATAAACACCAATTAAAAAGTACTCATTATGAATTATTGCCTTGTCCTTTGTCTCTAAACAGATATCACTTTTTGTCCCTAATTGGATTGACACCTTTTCTTACTGGTCTACTTACTATTTATATTAGTTGAAGATTATTGGATTCCCTTTTATATTGATTGCTATTTTATTCTCATATTCTTTCTTTGCCCATCATATTTTCTATTTCATTTCACCTCTAAAACTGTTGTATTTGATCTGATTCTGTCTTGAAGAATTCACCTGACATACACTCTTGTTTTTATTTCATCATTCTCTATCTCTCTCTTCATGCGTGGATTCCTGGTTTTTGTTCCTACACCTTTACCCTTTTTTGGAATATATCTGGCCTGTAAATGAATATTGCTTCCTTATAGATCACCCATTGTTCCTTAACAATTTTTCCTGGCAGTCTTTAGTTCAACTTTACCCTGACTGGGTCCATTCATATACCATCAAAATTAGTCCTTTTCCAATTTAAACATCTTACTTTGGTTTAGTCCTGCCTTCCCAGTCAAAATCCTATGGAACGATGACCATTCCTGTCCAAGTACTCCCCCATGGACACCTGACTCACCACATTTCCAAGCACCACTTACAGAAATACCTATTTAGCTGGGTCAGGACATACTGATCAAGAAAGCTGACCTGAACATATTTACAAAATTCCTCTTATTCATTACCCACCAGTCTAATACAATTCCAATTGGAATTTGGCGAATTAACATCTTTCAGTATTACCACTCATGATTCTTACACATCACGGTCATTTCCCTGTAGTTTTGCCCCCTTATCTGCCTTTCACAATTTAACTGCTTATAGAACATCTCCAGTAAAAACCATTCTTGTTTCCCATCTCTAACCAAATGGATTCTGTCCTTGAACACGCATGGATAGCCCCACTTTCTGAGCCTGCAGTAATTTCAGTGTTGTCACCCTATTTGCCGTTTATGCTTCCCTACCTATTCTGAACACATTTTTTCCTTGAATATTAAGTGGTCAGTTGTCATCTTCTATCAGCCATTTTTTTTTCATGACCAACACATCATGTTCTCACATAGCCATTTGTGCTTATAGCTGACCAATCTTATTCACTTCACTTTGAGCATTCAGAAACATGCATTTTAATTCTATCTTTACATTCCTCATTGTTCTTCTTAGTCTACACCTTTCTAATACAGAACTACTTTCTTTTCTAGTACTGGTCAACACTCTTACTTTATGCTCTTTATTCTACTTCAGTAGTCCTTCCCCTTGCTAATTTAGTCTAAACCTTTGCCAACAACATTAATGAAATTCACAGTGAAGAAATTGTTTCCAGTCCTATTGAAATGCGACCCATCCTCCCCAGACTGTTCTCAATGCCCACAAATCTCACCAATCAGAAGCCCTCTAGCCCATGCCAGGCATCAAGCTGCACCTTCATCCACTCTATCTTTCTGCTTCTATTTTCATGAAAGTGTGGTGCTGGGAGTATCCAGAGATTGCACCTTTCAATTGCTAGTTTCCTTCCAACTTCCTGGAAAAGTGTCCATGGGACCTCAATACATGCCTTTTCTATGTCATCATATCCAAATGTACTACACTTTATGACTCACTCCCTTTCTCCCGCAGAATATACTGCATCCTCTCCCTGGCGCCCTAACTTTAGTACAGGAGGGCAACTTGCCATGCATACCTATGATGTGACAATAAAAAATATCTGTTTGTCACTCTAACTATGGAACCTCCTATTGTGATTGCATTTCTACACGTTGCTGTTTCCCGTTGTGGAGACCCTTGCCCATTGATACTGTTTTCTGGACTGCACCCTTTTATAGTGTCATCAATCCCAGCAGTTCAAATGCCAAGCATGTGTTTAAGGGTGGCATATACTCTGAAGATTCCTGTACTTCCTGCCTCTTTCTATCTTTCTGATAGCCACCCAGATAGAATCCTGAATGCTTGTTGCCCTTTGACTGGCCTTTTCATGGAATGAGGGATCCTGGAAACTGTCAGCTTCTCTGAAGGTCTGCAGTGACTCCAGCTGCTCCTCACACTTTGAAATGCTGAGCTCAAGCTAAAGCAGCTGGACACTCTTCCTGAGAAGGGGGGAAAAAAATCACAGCATTCCCAGAGTACATGGGTAAGCATGCGAAATGTCATAACAGTCATGGCTATGGGCCAGGTGCTGGAAAGTGGGGCTAGTGTAGACAGGTTGGTGTAGACTCAATGGGCTGAAGGGCCTTTTCTGCGCTAATTGACTCTATAACTCTCTCCCTCTCAATGACAAGGTAGTTTCTGTGTCTTGATGTTCCCACATGGTGCAGGAATTGCAAACATGAGGTCTCACGTGCCCATCTCTAACTGAATCTATTCCCTCTTTGATAATCCTGTTGAAACATTCTTTATACACTTTAAATTTTTTTTTGTGAAAACTGTTAAAGTTTTATTTAGTCTCTGGCTAATAAAGAAAGACATTTTAGAGATATTACATATAACTGAAAAAAAAACCTGTGTTAAACTTAATCAAAACAGTATTAAAAAATCCTCCTTCAAAACTGAGAATAAAATCTGATGGCCACTTGTGTCACCTTTCACTTTGAGCAGTCTACAGTATCCAACACATTGGATGAGGAACAAAAGCAGAAATTGCTGGGAAAACTCAGAAAACAGAGTTCATACTGAGATGTGTGGCGTGCTTCAAATAAATAACTGACAGTGCCATTTTGCAGAGGTAAGATTGTTTTATTGTCTTATGCAAAATAACTGTAAAGAAAGATAACAGCACCCAGACAAAGGAATAAATTAGCATTTACTATGTAGCGTAAGCAGGGCTGTTCATACAGTGAACCAATATAATGGGCTTCAGCGTCAACAAAAGATACATGCATTTGTTTTTCTTCCATACCAAAGCACCACAACAAAACGCTCAATACCTTTGTTTTCATTGTCCTTTTACCTGCAAAAGATAAGCATGACTGCCATTAATTTTAAAATTTTGCAATCAATGTTCTGATCCTTAAATTCATATTTCAAACTTGTCAGCTCTATTCATTCCACCCATTCCTACCTCCAGCAATTATCCTGCCTCTTTTAACTCATTCACCTCCTTCCCCACTTACCCATTGAAACAATGGCCAGATGCAGAAGGAATGGCTCAGGCCTGAAATGCTCTGTGCCTCCTGAAACAGCGACAGTTTAGTGATGGAATTAAACTAAGGGAACTGCTACATTTTCCCTTTCATGTAGACACTGGAACCATATTCACCAATGGCCTTTCTTTAAATAGAATGACAAGTCTGCATTCATCCTATGGATTATTTACTGTTCAACCCGAGCCAATGTTTGACACTTACATCATATGGCCTTCTTGTATCTGCTCTTCACAACTCCAACTCCTCATACAACTACAACTGTTTTTGTATTTCACAGAATGTGGACATTACTAGATGGGTCAGCATTTAATGCCCATCTTTAACTACCCTGGAGCTGGCTTCTTGACCTGCTGTTCAGGAAGGAATTCGAGGATTGTGACCCAGCAATACTGGGATATAATTCCCAGTCACGATGGTGCGGTGCTTTACAATATTATAAACTTCAGAACTTTAATAACAGTTCATAGATTGAAAGAATCAAAGCTAAACTGTTACATACAGAAGGACATAGCAATAACTCTGTCTGGAATCAACTATTAAAGGACAAGGACAAACTTATACAGGAACTGAAAGCAATTAGCTACGTCTGGGAAAAGACAGAGTCGAGATTACGTAGACAAACTGCTTTGACACCTGTTTGATAACTATATATTGATACACTTCATGGCTGCAAAGGACAAGGATTGCCCTGCTGAAGAATTTACGGAGTTAATCAGAGGAAAGTTGTGTCTTCGAGCAGACAGTTGAGGCCAAATGTAATAAGGAGCAAGGAAGCTACTTTCTACAAGAAGACAAGTTGCAGACTTGCAGTAATTTGGATGAAAGGATTTTAAAAGAATTATCAATATATTACATCACAGATCTGAAGGAGAAAAATCTGTATAAGAATTGAACACCAGAGCACCCCCTTTAGCAGAGCTTCAAAGAACAATACTGACTGCACAAGGATCGAACCCTGGACACTTCTAGAGACAGACACTGTTAGTGGAATCTGGCCAAGTTCCACCATTAATCGAGGATAGCCAAGTTGGATTGTGAGGCTTAATGTGTTTATTGGAGGGGTCTATATTTGGTTGCTGTATGTAAAAAAGTTTAAATCATTGTTTCAGAATTTGATTGTCTGTGAGATTTCTGTATAAGAAGCCACATTAAAGGTAACTTGTTATGATTTACCCACAATAATTTGGAGAGGAAACTTCATATATAGGTAAAATTAGATGAAACAGACCAATCTATTTCAATCATTGCCCTGTCAGGCATGTTAAGTTAAAATTACTCCAATAGCCAATTGTGTAAAAACAATTTCATTCAACAATGATGAAAAACTAAACAAAATATTACAGTTTGTGGAAATGTGAAATAAAATCAGAAAATGCTGGAAGTACTTTGAAGGTCAGGCAGCACTTGTGGAGAGAAAGGCAGATCTGTTTTTCAGGTCTGTGACCATTCACCAGAACTATTCCTGTGATCTATTTCCTCAGTCTTTCCCGTTTAATCTTTCACTGGCAATCCTGAGTCTGTGCTTAGTGTTATTGAATTCAGCAATCAGAATAAATAATCTGGTTCTTTGTATTCTCACAAATCCTTGCAAAATTATCTAAGAGCGCTTTCGCATATGCTTTTGAAGTGAAGGAGCTTTATGGTATGTCTGTATTATGTTTGCTTCTGTATTTAAGGGACAAAAAGGAGCCTTAGCACTGGCTTTCCATTTATCCTTTTGTGGCTCAGTTATCCAGCTTGCAATGGAGACAGGAGTTCCCTGATTAAGCCACTTTGGGTAGAGCCCAGTATCCTCCTGTTGTGTGAATGATGCTGTAATCCTGGTGCTATACAACGAGGTGAATACAAAGGATGGCCTACCTTCCAAGGAGATGTCAGAGTGTTCATTTAAGACACTGTGTGCTCGTGTCATATCTGACTCTTCAGGAAATACATGACCATTCTGCTTATGAGGTTGCAGTTGGTTGTCACGGCGTGTGTACCATGTCAAACAAGCGATCTGGGAATGCAGATTGAAATATAGCATCATGCCGTCATTAGTAGAAAACAAAAACTAGTTGAGGGTAAAAATGGATAATATCTGTAGGAGTGACCATTACACAGTCCTTATAGAGTCATTGAGTCATACTGCACAGAAGAGATCTTTCAGCCCATCTAGTCTGTGCTGACTTTACTACACTAATCCCACTTCCCAGCCCTTGAATGTTATGACATTTCATGTGCTCATCCACGTACTTTTTAAAGGTTGTGATGCTTCACACCTCTACTCCCCTCCCAGGCATTGAATTCCAGATTCCCACCACTGTCTGGGTGAAATATCTTTCCTCAAATCCCCTCTAAACGTCCAACCTTTCTCCTTAAAATTATATATCCTCATTATTCACACTTTGACTAAGGGGAACAGCTGGTCTTTACCCATCCTGTCCATGCCCCTCATAATTTCGTACACGTCAATCTGGTCATCCCTCAACCTTCTCTGATTCAAAGAAAACAATTTCAAGCTTATCCAGCCTCTCTTCATAGCTAAACTGCTGCAACATGCCCTTTGCACTTCCTCTGTGCAGTCACATCCTTCCTATAGAGTGGTGACCAGAACTGCACACAGTACTCCAGCTAGGGCCTAACCAAAGTTCTATACACTTCCAACATGACCTCCCTGTTCTTATAATCTCTGCCATAAGTGTCCCACATGCTCCTTAACCACCCTATTGATGTGTTCTGCTGCCTCAGAGGTCTTCTGCTCCTTTACACTCTTCTGTTGTTACTTATTCCAAAGTGCATTACCTCACACTTTTCAGGGTTAAATTCCATCTGATCTGCCCATCTGACTAACCCATATTGCTGTAAACTAAGACCTTTCGCCTTACTATTAACCACCTGGCCAATCTTTGTGCCATCCGCAAACTTTCTGATTATCATAGAATCCCTACAGTGCACATTTGGCCTATTAAGGCTGTACTGACCCTCTGAAGGACATCACACGCGGATCCCCTGTCCACCATCCCCGTAACCCCACATTTCCCATGGCTAATCCACCTAACCTGCACAACTCTGGACTGCGGGAAGAAATCAGAGCTCCCAGAGGAAACCCACGCAGACACGTGGAGAACGTACAAACTTCACACAGACAGTCGTCTAAAGCTGGAACTGAAAACAGGTCTCTGGCGGCAGCAGTGCTAACCACTGAGCCACTGTTACATCATTTCCCCCTCATATCCTTATCCATATTGTAATAATAAGGGACCAGCCCTGATCCCTGTGTTATGCTACTGGACACCAGCCTCCAGTCACAGCCTTCTACCACTGCTCTCTGTCTCCCTCCACTCTACCAATTTCGCATCCACCATGCCATGCTACCCTGGATCCCATATTATTTTACCTCATTTGTCAGTCTCCATGCAGCACTTTCTCAAAGGCTTTGCTGACATTCAAATAAACTACATCAACTGCACTACCCTCATCTACACATCTGGTCACCTTAAAAATTGTTAAGCATGATCTGGTTCTATTACTTCACAGGATGAGGACATTGCTGGCTAAACCAGCATTTATTGCCCATCCCTAGGCCTATTAAGAGTCAACCACATTGCTACGAGACTGGAGTCATATGTAGGCCAGACTAGGTAAGGATGGCAGCTTCCTTCTCTAAAGGGCATTAATGAACCAGATGGGTTTTGCCAACAATTGATAGTGGATTCATGGTCATCATTAGATCTTCATTGAATTCAAATTCCATCAGCTGCCATGGTAGGATTCAAACCCAGTCTCCAGAACATTACCTGGATTTCTAGATTAACAGCCCAGCGATAATACCACTAGACCATCGGCTCCCTAGTGATCTCCCTCTGACAGAGGCCTACTGACTGCTCCTGATCCAACCTTGCCTCCAGTTGGAGATGAATTGTCTCCTTCAGTACTTTCTCCACCAGTTTCCTTACGGCTGATGTGAGACTCACTGTAATTCCCTGGTTTATCTCTACCACCATCCTTGAAAAGTTGTCCTCCAGTCCTCTGGCATCTCCTTTCTAGCAAGGCAGTCCCTGCCATTTCTTCCCTTGCTGTCTGCAGCAGACTAGGATGTAACTCCTCTGGACTTGAGAATTTAGCCACTATTAAAGTTGCTAGATCCACCAGTGCCTCCTCACTCCCTATTTCAATCTACTCAGGAATCTCACAATCCCTCTCACCGGATTTTGTACTACATCCTCCTTCTGAATGAAGGCAGATGTGAAGTATTTGTTCAACACTCTACTAATGTCCATCAGTGCCTCTCTTGATTTGCTGCCTTTGCACTGCTAAAATCCTCACCTTTCCTTCTTCTCCAGTCCTGAATATTCCTAGTCAGCCAGAGTTCTCTGGGCTTGTCGCTCCTAGATTTCACCCTAAAGGCACTGTCCTTATTTACTTTTTGAATGCTGCAGATTTCCCCACAAGTAATTGCTTCCAGTCTACTTTGGCCAGAACCAGCCTTATTTGTATAGAATCTGCTTTGCCCCCTGTCCAAAAACTTTTCATCAGACTGTCTCTTTCCTTTTCCGTAATAAACTTAAATCATACTGTGTAGTGACCATTATCAATAAAATTCTTCCCCACTGCCACCTCGACCAACTGCCTGGGCTTGCTCCCCAGAATGAAGCAAGCACTGCATCCTTCCTTGTAGGACCTTCCCTTTGAAATGCTGTTGTGAAAGTGTAGCATTTGACAGAGTTTATAGCAAATCTGCTGAAAGTTAGATTAGCCCCTTAGTAAAATAAAGACAGCTCCTAACAATCTGTGCCAATGAAATACTTTTGAGATAAAAATGGGATCTTCGGTACTCTGTAAAGTACATTGAACATTCACTGCATTATTGAAATGAAGTTAATTCAATGCTGGGGGCCATGGGTTTGGGTTTTTCCTTATTTTATTGAAGCAGCTCTTTTCAGGAGGTGCTTATATAAAAGTGGTGGCACAGTGGTTAGCACTGCTGCCTCACAGCGCCAGGGACCTGGGTTTGATTCCACCCTCGGGCAACTGTCTGTGTGGAGTTTGCACATTCTCCCCATGTCTGCATGGGTTTTCTCCGGGTGCTCTGGTTTCATCCCACAGTCCAAAGATGTGCAGGCTAGGTGGATTGGCCATGCTAAATTGCTCATAGTGTTCAGGAATGTGAAGATTAGGTGGGTTTATAGGGTAATGGGTGTGGGTGGGATGCTGTGTGGACTTGTTGGGCCAAAGGGCCTGTTTCTACACTGTAGGGATTCCATTTAAAAAAATTTGCCCTGTAGGCATGAGCCATTGACTGAGCAGGAACAACTTGTGAATCTGATCATCTTCATTTTTATGTTGACATTCAAAATGCATTGGCACACTCACTGCACCAAGATATATTTTGAACCCTTCTGAGAGTGCAATGGGTGGAGTCAGATTCAGTCATGGTGTACCAAAGTGAATTGGGTCATTATCTGAAAAGCAAACATTTGCAACGTATTGGGAGACTGGTGAGGGTGAGGGGGCTCCAAATTACCCTTGCAGAGAGCCAGCGTAGTCACAATGGCCTTTCTTCTGTGCCTTAGCTATTCTACGATAAGAATTTTGAGAAATGAAGTCACTAGTGTTAAGGAACGGTTCAATAAGGCATTTTACAAGCACTTACTTGTTCTGGCGATGGAGGTTTAGTAAAGAGACTGATGATGACCACTATAATAAACGTAAGGAGACAGAGGATGAGAGAAAAGTACAGGAAATGAATGTTTCTGACAACCATCGGCCGTGTATCCGGTTTGCCACATGCTGGCGGGGTGTAAATGAGATCCAAAATCATCCGGGTAATGCCTGCACACACGCCCACAGCAAGGCCCCAAAACGCAGCCTGTGCAGAAAAGTCAGATATTAGCAACTTAGTTCAGTAAACACCAAATGAGATACTCACATGTGATCTACTACAGGAGGTTTTAAAACATCAGGAGTTTGGGAAATAACAACAAGGTTTTGATCAGTGACAGGGTTTCTAATGCAGAAATTGCTAGAACATTCAGCAGATCTAGCAGCATCTCTGGAGACAGGAATGGAGTGAATGTTTGAGGTGGATGGTCTTTAATGAGAACAGGAATCCAGTGTCCACAGTAATTTGCTTTTGTAACTGCACAGTCTGGCTGAGATAAATAGTTTATGGTCAATTTTCATCCCTTATGTTAGAACTATTTCCTCATTGGAGATGCTAGTAGACAATCTCCTGATACCCTCCTCCTCATATAATAGCCACAAAGGTGAATGTTGGAATCTTCAAATGCGATACTGGATTTGTTCTCTAATACCATCAAGATTGGGACAGAAATGGATATTAATGCTAAAGGTGAAGATGTGTGCTGTTTTTGTAAGGAGGCACCATACCACTTTACTGGAAGAATTGTTAAATTGAGTTTGAAAATTAATTTTTTCTCCTGCTGTTGAAGCTGTTGATCTATTTGATCTAAACTTTCCAAATAGATTGAATATCATTCAGTTTTCATGTTGGACCCAAAAGGGTAAATATTAGCTTGACTACAGAAAGCATCACAGTTAACCCCAAACTTTATCATGAACACTTGTTTAAAACCAGGGTATGGAGATATATCTCAGGAACACAGCCTTTACTTGGTCCCTTCCTTAAGTACGATGCAGACACCTAAAAGCAGCTCTATTGCTGCCCTTTCCGACCATCTGAGTTTGTCACTGTAATGTTGCAACCAGAATCTAATATAGTCGCAGAAGCACGTAATTGTTCAAACACAGAATGAAGCCATTCAGCTCAGTGTGCCTTCGCATGAGCATCTCCCCCTCTGCAAATTCTTCCCTTTCAAATAACAATCCAATTCCCTCTGAGTGCTTCATTTGGAACTGCCTCCAGCACACTCAGGAAGTATGTACCAGACTATAATCATTTGTTGCACGAATTTGTCCTCATTATCATTTATTCTCATATTGCTTTTGCTTCTTTTACTAATTATGTTAAATTTGAGCCTTCTCATTCTTGATATATTCACAAAATATTTCCCTCCTTACACTGTCCAGTTTTCTCGTGGTTTTGAATATGTTAATCAGATCGCTTCTCAGCCTTTCTTTTCCCAAGAAAACAATCTCAGCTTCTCCAATTTATTGTCAAAACTAAACGTACTGATTGCTGGAACCATTCTCATCAATCTCCTCTGCACTGTTACCTATTGACTGTCAGTCATTATTTAACTGGGGCATTTGCTAAACTATGCTGCTACCAGTCCTAGTCCACTTGTCAATCAATCAGCACTCTCTCCTCATACAGTATTAAATGTTGTTGCTCTTTGCATTAGTTATTTCTGTGCTGTCCTTCTGAAACATTGCTTTAACCCCTCCAACAACTCTGGCCTGTTGAGCATCCCAGATTTTAATCACTCCACCAATGACAGCAATGCTTTCAGCACGCTTGCTGAATTCCCTTCCAAAACCTTTCCAGTTCTCTCTCTGTCCTCCTTTATGTTTCTTTAAATAGACATGATTGATCACGTTTTTGGCCATCTGGTCAATATTACCTTATAAGATTCAGTGACATGTCTGATATTGCACCTATGAAGTATGTCATAAATGTTGCCGTGTTAATGTGCTATATAAATGTAAACTACGGAGTCACAGGTAGACAGGGTAGTGAAGAAGGTGTTTGGTATGCTGGCCTTTATCGGTCAGTGCATTGAGTACAGGAGGTGGGGGCTCATGTTGAGGCCGTACAGGACATTGGTTAGGCCACTTTTAGAATATTGTGTATGATTCTGATCTCCCTGCTGTAGGAAAGATGTTGTTAAACTTGAAATGGTGCAGGAAAGATTTACAAAGATGTTGTTAGGGTTGGAGAGTTTGAGCTATATGCCATATGGAGAGGCTGAAGAGGCTGGGGTTATTTTCCCTGGACCATCGGAGGAACCTGAGGGGTGATGTTATAGAGGTTTATAAAATCATGAGAGGCATTGATAGGGTGAATAGCCAAGGTCTTTTTCCCAGGTTGGGGGAGTTCAAAACTAGAGGACATAGGTTTAAGGTGAGAGGGGAAACATATAAAATGGACCCAAGGGGCAACTTTTTCACGCAGAGGGTGGTGCATGTTTAGAACGAGCTGCCAGAGGAGGTGGTGGAAGCTGGTACAATTACACATTTAAAAGGCATCTGGATGTGTACATGAATAGGAAGGGTTTGGAGAGATAAGGGCCAAATGCTAGCAAATGGGACGAGATTTATGTAGGGTATCTGGTTGGCATGGAGAAGTTGAACCGAAGGGTCTGTTTCCGTGCTGTATATCTCTACGACTCTATGATTCTATTGCTGTTTCTTCTTAAGTAATGGTTTGATGGATAGACCATGCAGTCCAGATGCCTTTCTGCATTGCAGGGTTTTCATGGCCGTTTATACTCTTCAGTGTTGAATCACTGTTGTGAATCTTGTTGTCTCTGAGGGATAAACAGATGTGTTCTGTCATTAAGAATGTACTGGTGTGTATCTTGGTTGGAAGAAACAGTGGCAATTGATTTGATGGTTATCCATCAAGCTTCAGCTCGCAAATAACGGCGCACTATAGGTTTTCCTTATTGCCATAGAAGAAGGAAGAGACAGTGTAAAATAAATGGTGCCTACAAACATACGGTGGGAGCAAAAGTAGGCCATTTGAACCTTCAGCCTGCTCCACTATTCCATTTGAACACGGCTATTTGATTGTGGTTTCAACTCCACACTCCCATCTTTCACTGATAACCCTTGATTTAAAAAAAAATTAAAAATGAGAACAAGAACAAAGAAAAGGGCTGATTGTCCACACATTATTCAGGTAGAAAATCCGGCCTGGAGACAGTTCATTAAGTACGCGGGATCCTGGGCTGGCTTCATAAGTTTGAGAGTATGGTACGAAAGCCAGGAAGTTATGCTACAGCTAATTAATAGTTTGGTCCCAGCCTATAGGAAGGAAGTGAACATTCTGGAAAAGTTACAGAAAGAATTTACTGGTTCCAGAGATGAGGGATTACAGATAAATAGATGTACTCGAGAAGCTGTATTTGTTCTCCATAAAGCAGAGAAGGCTAAGAGGAGATTTCATGGTGGAGTTGAAAACAATGAATAATTTTAGTGTAACTAACAAGAAACAAATTCCAATGCTGAAGGTGGTTGATAATCAGAGAGCACAGCTTTAAGCTGATCGGCAAAAGAAACTAAGAGAACATGAGAATGAACTGCCTCCTGCTGACCACAAGTAAATCTGCTGAGATCAGCCTCCCTTCCTGCATTCTGACAGGTCTCCTCTCTCAGAGGGGCACTTGACCCCTGTTTGACCATTTCTTCTGCATCACACACCTTTGCTAAATGCCCTCCCCCCTTTCTCATTGTTTATCCTCCGTCTGCTCCGGTCCCTCTTTGTAAATGATACTTTGCAATCTCACTTCCTTGTGTCTAAGATATAAAGTAAAAAATTCAGTTGAGATTCTGATATTGAATTTTGCAGGGCCTCCCCAACTTCCAGCCCAGTCCCTTCCAGTAAATATCTGGAGCATGGTGTCTACTGTCAGGTGAAATATCATTAGCTTCAGAGATCCAACCACATTGAAGCTAGCAAGTTTCAATCAGACTTTGTGGCTCAGATGTTAACCTTGTCTATGATGCAGTAGAGTCATAGAGTCATATGGCATGGAAACAGACCCTTCAGACCAACTAGTCCATGCCAATCAAGTTTCTCAAACTAAACTCGTCCCATTTGCATACATTTGACCCACATCCCTCTAAACCTTTCTTATTCATGTACCTCTCCAAATGTCTTTTAAATGTTGTAAATTATCTGCATCTACCACCTCCTCTGGCAGTTCATTCCACATTTGAACCACCCTCTGTGTGAAAAAGTTGCCCCTCAGGTCCCTTTTAAATCTTTCTCCTCTCACCTTAAAAATATACCCCCTAGTTTTGAACTCCTCCACCTTAGGGAAAAGACCTTTGCTATTCACCTTATCTATGCTCGTCATGATTTTTTAAACCTCTATAAGGTCACCCCTCAACCTCCTATACTCCAGTGAAAATAGTCCCAGTCTTTCCAGCCTTTCCTTATAACTCAAACCCTCCATTCCCAGCAACAATTAGAGGAGGCAATGGCCTATTGCTAGACTGTTAATTCAGAGACCAAGATAACATTCTGGGATCGAAACCTGTCATGGCAGATGGTAGAATTTGAATTTGATTTTAAAAGAAATCTGGAATTAAGAATCTAGTAATAACCATGAATTCATTGACAATTGATGGAAAAAACCCATCCAATTCACTAATGCCCTTTAGGGAAGGAAACTGCCATCCTTACCTGGTCTGGCCTACATATGACTCCAGACCCACAGCAATGTGGTTGAATCTCAACTGCCTTCTAGGCAACTGGGATGGGCAATAGATGCTGTCCAAAAGCAATACCCTCATCCCATGAATGAATAAACAAAAAAGCATCCTGGTAAATCTTTTTTGAACCTTCTCCAATTTACTGATATCCTTCCGATAGCAGGGCAACCAGAATTGTACACAGTACTCCAAAAGTGGCCTCACTAACATCCTGTATAACCTCAACTTGGTCTCCCAACTCCTATACTCAATGGTCTGAGCAATGAAGGCAAGCATGCTAAACGCCTTCTTAGCCACCCTGTCTACTTGTGATGCAATTTTCAAAGAACTAAGTATCTGAACCCCACAGCGAACTAAATTCTGCTCATTGTGAGGGATCCTTAACAGAGCTACCAAAATAATCCAAGTCTCCTGTTCATTCTCCATAGCCTGCAAATTCTTCCTTTTTAGGTATGTATAGAATTCTGCTTTCAAAATTACTACTGAATCTGCTTCCACCACAAATTTAGGTATTACACCTGAGATCATAACAATTCACTATTGAGAATAAAGTTCTCTTTTCTACCCTGGTTCTTTTTGCTAATTATCTTAAACCCAGCTCCTCTCGTTATTGACTGTGGTGCCAGTGGAAACAGTTTCTGCCTATCTATTCAATCAAATCACTTCACTATTTTGCCATCTCTACTTCATTTCCCCTTGACTCCATATGCCATACGGAAAACAATCGCAGACTTTCTTGTTTTCCCAAGTAACTGAGGTTCACTATCCCTCGTTCAGTTCTGATAAATCTCTTTATCCTCTCTAATGAATAGTCAGAGATGGTTATTCCCATTGGTCTTGCATTATTAGCTAATTTAGGCCAGACTGAAAATTAATCCTGGGACAGACTAGTATGAAAACAATTTTACCAATCCAGGTATTTGGAAGGCTGTAAAGCAACCCTTAAAGGGAACTATTCACCTTTTCACTAGTTCGTTTCCAAAAGCAGCCCACTATAAAGATCACTGCAATTGGTGGTGTCAGGTTGGAGGTGATTGACTGGATGTATATGAAGAGCTGTCCACCTTGGCTTGTTTGCACCAGAGGAATCCATAAAACAGACACCACCACCAGCACCAGCACAAACAATCTGAAACAAATCGAAAATCACATTTAGCAACAGCACAGGCGCTTCATTTCTGTTGAATTTGATTTCCACCAGAATTCTGAATTTTCTTGGGTTACAGTTCCTGCAGTATCTTGTTCAAGTGACCATTCTTTGTGACAGTGAGGTAATGACTAACAACAGGTTATTGGGCATGATATGCTACACGGAGAAATTTCATTTGTCCTTGTTCAACATTCACATGGACAACAATGAAGAGCAGGAATGCCCAAACTTTAGATCAAGTCCTGTGCAGCATACAATCTGTCACCTCATGGAGAAAGTTTAGCATTTCCCCATTTCTGGACTGGTTCAGCAGAACGAATGCTATTCAATCATTGAGACTCAATTGGGTCTATCGAAAAATAATCCAATTGGTCCTAGTTCCCCATTCTTTCTCCATATGCCCACAATTTTATTGCTTTTCAGTATTTATCCAACTCTTTTATGAAGGTTGCTATTAAATCTGTATTGGCCATCTTATCAAACAGTGCATTTCCAATGCTAACTACTCATTTCTTTAAACTATTTTTAGTTATGCATTTCCTTATACTACCTCTGATTCTTTTACCAAAGGAGCTAAACTTATGTACTCTCATTAACGTTTCAGTAACTGGAGGCATTTCAGGCTGGATGTCCAGGAAGGTAGCTAAACTCAACAGACCTACTTTGATGTAATGGGCCCATTAGACTCAGTTTTCACTGGTTTAGTACTTGGTCCCTTTAAGGACAAGGGCTGAGGGAGGAGTCATGTGACTTGCTAGTCCAATCAGGGATGGAGAGGGGAATATGCATGAGGCATTTGAGGACTTGCCCAGCTGGTGAAGTGGGGAGCTGGGTGTGTGAAGACCACGTAATATACTCTGTAAATAATTGTTATTAGTTTGTATCAAATCATTGTGTCTTAACAGGCGCAGCCAAGCTTTGAAGTTATTACATTGACAACAAGGTCAAGGCCAGCAACTCAAATTGCCAAAAAAAGGTCAGTCAGGTCCAGCTTGTGAACAAAATTGTAGTCAAATGCCTCTTTTTGGAAAATTTGAGCTGTTTAGTCCAACTATAGAAGATTGAGTATTGTGTGTCAAATTCTTCAAACTCTTTTATCTGTGTGAGTGAAATAGAGGGAGTGAAGAAACAAAGGGTGAAGTTATTACACAGGAGGGCTGGTAGGAAGGTTTTTAGACTTTGGAAATAAATCTTAGAAATTTGGAAGTTGTGGGTGAGGATTGTGGTGGGTGGAGTAAAACTGAGTCTGGCTCAGTGGAATATCTGCCTCAACTCTTTTCATTTATTCTTTCATGGAATGTGGGCTTTGCTGGCAGGCCAGCATTTATTGCACATCACTGGTTACCCTGGAGATCATTGATGAAGCAGCTAAAGATGTTTAGGCATAGGGCACTGACCTGAGGAACTCCTGCAGAGATGTCCAACAATGCCCATGTTCCTATGTGTCAGGTCTGACTCCAACCACTGGAGAGTTTGGCCCCCGAAACCCATTGATTCCAGTTTTGCTAGGGCTCAATGATGCTGCACTCGGGTCAAATGCAGCCTTGTTCTCAAGGGCAGTCACTCTCACCTCATGTCTGAAATTCAGCTGTTTTGTCCATGTGTGAACCAAGGCTGTAATGAGATCAGGAGCTGAATGGCCCTGGTGGAACCCAAACTGGGTGTCACTGAGCAGGTGCTGCTTGATAGCACTGTTGATGCTTCCATCACTTTACTGATGATCGAGAGGAGACTGATGGGGCGGTAACTGGCCGGGTTGGATTTGTCCTGCTTTTTACGTGCAAGACATACTTGGGCAATTTTCCATAATGTTAGGTAGGTGGTAGTGTTGTAACTGTACTGGAACAGCTTGGCTAGGGGAGCAGCAAGTTCTGTAGCACACATGTTCAGTACTATTGCCAGAATGTTGTCAGGGCCCATAGCTCTTGCAGTATCCAGTGCCTCCAACTGTTTCTTGATATCACGTGGAATGAATCAAGTTGGCTGAAGACTGGTATCTGTGATGCTGGGGGACCACTGGAGGAGGCTGAGATGGATCATCCACTTGGCACTTCTGGCTGAAGATTGCTGTGAATGCTTCAGCCTTACCTTTTGCACTGATATGCTGGGCTCTTCCATCATTGAACATGGGGCTTTTTGTGGACCCTCCTCCATTGAGTTATTTAATTGTCCAGCACTCTTCATGACTCAATGTGGAAGGACTGCAGAACTTAGATATGATCCTTTGTTTGTGGGATCACTTAGCTCCGTCTATCACTTACTGCTTATGCTATTTGGCATGCAGATAGTCCCTTTTGGTAGCTTCACCAGGTTGACACCTCATTTTTAAGTATATCTGGTGCTGCTCCTGGCATGCTGTCCTGAAAACTCCTTTGAACTAAGGTTGATCTCTTGGCTTGATGGTAATGGTTGCGTGGGGCGTATGCCATGAGATTACAGATTATGCTGGAGTACAATTCTACTGTTGTTGATGGCCCACAGTGCCTCATGGATGCCCAGTCATGAGTTGCGAGATCTGTTCAAAGTCTGTCCCATTTAGCACGGTGATAGTGCCACATAACACAATGGAGGACATTCTTAATGTGACCCAGATTAATTCACCCAGAATTCCAAATCTTACGGCTGACCTGATTCACCCAGGTACTGACTTACATTGTCTCCATTGTGTTTATAAAGCCTTGTTTCCAAATCCCTGCAAGGCCTTGCCTTTCCATATCTTTGTAATCTCCTGCAGTCCTGCAGCATTCCTTCAACTCTGGCTTCTCTGATAGCAACTCCAACATCATTGGCACCTGAGATGACATAGCCCTAAGATGCTGAAATTACCACCCTCAACCTTCTCGCCTCTCTCTTCCTTTGAGACACTCCTTAAAGACAATATATTTAACCAAGCTCTTGATTTCTTTTTTTATGTCCAAAAATCTCCTTATCTGACCCAAGAATTACATTTCTTTGCTAATGCTCTTCTGAAGCACTTTAGTTAATTTCACAATGTGAAATTAATTATGGGATATGGACATTGCTGGCTGGCCAGCATTTATTGCCCATTCCTAGTTGCCCTCGAGAAGGTGGTGAACTGCCTTCTTGAACCGCTGCAGTCCACCTGCTGTTAGGGAGGGAATTCCAGTGCCCAGCGACTGTCAAATTGCCTTGAAGGTGATACAGTAAAAATTAACTAGATTGGTTCCTGGGATGAGAGGATTATCCTATAATAAATGGTTGAGTAAATTGGGCCTACGTACAAGATTCTGAAAGAATTTGACATTGAGAAGAGGCTTCTTGTGGCTAGGAAATCTGAAACACAGGAGAAAGGTGTCATAATAAGGGGTCAATCACTTAGGATTGAGATAAGGGGAAATTTCTTCGTTCAGAGGCTTGTGAACCTTTGGTATTCTCTATCTCGGATATTTCCAAATGCTCCATCATTGAGCATATTTAAGGCTGACAGACTAATACTTAGTCTTGCGGAACCAAGTGTTATGAGGAACGTACAGGAAAATGAACAGATGGAAATGGTGGAGCAGACACAAGGAACCATTGGTATATTCCTGCTGCTATTTCTCATGTTTGTTTGTAACTAAAATGCAGCAGTTGTATTTCTGTTTGTTTTTAGCTGATTCAAATTAGTCAACTCTATATTGTCCTACCTGCCAACAATCATGAGCTCCCACTCAGTGCAGCGAGGTCGGATGTGGTGCCAGACGTCCATTGTAAATAATGTACTCGCACTGTTGAAAATTGAAGTGAGGGAGGACATGACAGCAGCAATCATCACAGACATCATAAGGCCTCGCAGTCCTGCAGTGGAACAGAAGTTGGTCATACTCGGCAGTGACTGCGTTACAGGATGTGATTTCTTGTGTCTTTAAAATACTTTATGATGAGTGATCCCAGGAACAAATTTTTGCTGCTTTTTAGCCCATATTAATACAAGCCTCGCACCAAACATTTGCTATTCTTAGTACAAATAAAACCATACCTCCCCAGTTTCCCAAGGATTCTTGAAAATGTGAGAGTCGAATATTGCCATGTTGCTGTGAGGGAAGGTGCAGTGGAATAGTCTACTATTTTTGGCTTGTTTTATCTGATGTATAATGTGTAATTTTAATTTAGTTTGACAGTGATTTGTTTGTGAATTCATGTTTGATATATTTTGATTTTGGTCTGATTGTCAAAGGTTATCAAAAGGTGAAATGTTTCCACTGATCTTCCATTGTGGTAATTTGGTAAATTAGATTCTTTTGGCTTGTGGATCATAATAGAGATTGCTCAGCATGTAATCCTCTGCAAGTGTGGAAGATACAGAACATGTTTTACTATTTCTTCATCCCTTTAACTTGTGAATTTTACCAGAAGGGATTATGATTAGTCTGGATACAGTGAACATAGAGAAGATGTTTCCGCTAGGAGAGACTAGGACCCAATGGAGATGAGGAGCAATTTCTTCAGTCAGTGAGTAATGATTGTGTGGAACCCATTGCCACAGAAGGCTGTGGAGGCCAAGTCAATGAGTGTATTTAAGCAGTGATAGATAGGTTCTTGAGGATCAAAGGTTATGGGAAGAAAGCAGGAGAATGGGGATGAGAAATATATCAGCCATGATCGAATAGCAGAGCAGGCTTGATGGCCAAATGGCCTAATTCTGTTCCTAAATCTAATGGTCTCATGGAGAAGAGAGTGTATGAGCTGCACGAAGAATACCAAAAATGAGGTGTCATCCTGGAGAAGCCACGAACTCTGGGCTGCATGTATCCTAAACGGAGGAAGCAGCATGATATTGACAGAGCTAAACAATTATAACAAAAGGGTCTGATCATAGCTCCACAGGCTTGCTTTCTCCAATTGTAAATGATTGTGGATAATTATACAATTAATACAATAAACATTTGATTCTTTGATAATGACAGAAATCAGAATCTGAAGACGGTGAAGACCACAGTTTCATTTTTCTTTCAGACTGTGGACTAAAAATGGGAAAAGATACAGTTTTAAACCAAGGAAAATACACTGCATTGGTATTCAACCAAATGACCATGTCGGAAGGTGGGTGAGGGCTTGTCCTCAGTTCAGTCAAGAGGGACGCAGCCGTCTGTCAGGAGGTCCAGGTATCATCAGTCACTGGCACAGTTTACACTCAGTACAGAGGCTTTTCCACATTCACACATCCACTCAGACGATACAAACAGCAGATATGCCTGACAACATTCTGGCAAGTGGGCATCAGTCTGTGCTATAGGACCATCACAAGCAGCCAGGGAAATCGTCTATCATCTGTCAGGGAACTGCAAATACAGTGGTCAGGGGTTTGGTCAGTAATAAGTCATAGTCATAGAATCTCGACAGTGTGGAAACAGGCCCTTCGGCCCAACAAGTCCACACTGACCCTCAGAGCATCCCACCCAGACCCATCCACCCAGTCTACCTATCCCTGAATACTATGGGCAACTTAGAATGACTGATCCACCTGAAGGATTGTTCGTCAAAGTTAGCCAGCGGCAAATTCAGTCCATCCATTGGTCATTGAGGTGACACAGAGAAGGCCTACTGGGGCATCACAGAGACCACTGCCAGAGGGCTGAGCTAGTCAAGCCTGGAGGGCCAAAAGCAGAATCGTTTGAATAGAAGGGAACAAGGATGGTGATGGCAGAGGGTAACCCAAGGTGCATGAGTATTTTTTTCTTTATTCATTCATGGGATGAGGGCATCGCTGGCTAGGTGGCATTTATTGCCCATCCCTAATTGCCCAGAGGGCGGTTATGAGTCAACCACATTGCTGTGAGTCTGAAGTCACATGTTGACCAGACCCAGGTAAGGATGGCAGTTTCCTTCCCTGAAGGGCATTAGCGAACCAGATGGGTTTTCCCAACAATCAACAATGGATTCCTGGCCATCATTCGACTCTTAGTTCCAGATATTTATTGAATTCAAATTGCACCATCTGCCGTGGCGGGATTCCAACTTGGATCCCCAGAACATTATCTGAGTCTCTGGATTAACAGTCCAGCAATACACCGCTAGGCCATCGCCTCCCCATGCAGAACGGCACTGGGGAGTATGGGAGGCTACTGGAGAAGGGACTATTGGCAATGACCACCACCACGGCCTCCACAGGGGAAGCATAGAGGATCCGGGTGGGTATGATTAAGGTGTAATGCTGGAGTTTTGGAGGCAGAATTACGTTTTGGAGCAAAATTCAGTATGGTGGGTCTCCACTCTGATGGAGGCTAGAAAATGACAGGGCACTGAGAAAGTCCTTCCCTGGGCATGGGAACCTCCTATTTTTAAAGGGTGCGATTGTGGGTGGGAGTTTGTGCATGTGCTGTTCATTGAGGCAGGTTTTTAAATGATCAGCTGGCTCCTTTCAAATTAGCTTCTGACAATCCTTTAGTGTGGAACCTCAAGTCTGCAAAAACAGGGATATGTTGTTTGGGGAAAGTGCGGGTGGGTTCAGGGCATGGGGGTATAAGGGGTACATTGGGGTGCAGTGGAAAATATGTAGATTATGAGGGGTGAGTTCAGGTGATTATGTGGCCTGGAGGGAATAGGATTTATAGGGATAGGGCATTAGATGGCATGGTGGGTATGGTGGGCAATGGAATGGATAGGTGGCATTGTGAGGATGAGGTGAGGTAGGGTTGAGTAAACGGTCAACAGATGGCAAAAGTTATGATGCGCAGTTTGTATGTGGGAGGGAGATATAATGAGGGATGAGTACGGGAAGGCTGTTTTTGGTTTCATTAGTGGGCAACAAGAAATTATTTTATTTGGCCAAGAATAGAGAAGCAGAATATATTTTAAAAGGTGTGAAAATTATAGATATTGGAGTTTAGAGAGATTTGAGTGTACTATGACAAGAATATGTTATTATGAAGTACAAAAGGCAATTCAGAAGTCAAGTGATGTGATGTCTTTTATTACAGGGGAGTTGAATGACAGTAATGAAAATGTCATACACAATACACTGAACTATGGTGAGAGCAGACCTGGAATACCATGTGCAGCCTTTGTCTCCATTTTTAAGGAAGGCTATTGGAAATTGGAAACCATAACTTTGGAGTGCTGGAAGGGCTGAAGAAGGAAGGATGGGCTTTGTGGTGGTGTCATACTAAAGCTGGTGGAAATGGTGGCTGATAATTCATTGAAAACAAAAGCTGATGGATGTAAGGTGAGAACCTTATCATTGTTCTGGGAGGAAAGAAAATGCAGAAATGCTGGGAATCGGATGGACCCAACCGAGGGCCCTGTCAACCAGGATGGGGGCATAGTCGGATGAGAGGAAAGGAATATCTGAATCATTGGTATGGCTTCTCAAATCATCTGAACAGATGTGACAGGAATGGGGAAGCTGGGAGAATGGAATGGAATTCTACTGGAAACAAGGTGTGTGGAGTGGTAACCATGGTAGCTGAAGCAGTCAGTGCCCTTGTGAATATTTTTTGTAAGGTTAGGAAATGGAGACACAGAAATTGAGGAAAGGAAGGGATAAGTCAAAGAGCATGTGATGAGGCATGAGATGATTATAGATAGGTAGCAATTTGAAGGAAACTTGATGAAATTTCCTAGTACAGGACAAGAGTACAAAATGACTCCAATACAGACATGAATGTACTGGAACAAAAGTAAAGAAGAGAACGAGGGAAAGACTGGAATAAACAATGTTTCACAAATCTCAGAAAGGAATAGCCAGCAGATCATAGAATCTCTACAATGTGGGAGCAGGTCATTTGGCCCATCGGGTCTGCACTGATCCTCCGAAGAGCAACCCATCCAGACCCACTCCCTGCCTTACCCCTGAGAGCCTGCATTTCCCATGGCTAACCAACCTCGCCTGCACATCCCTGGACACTGTGGGAAATTTAACATGGCCAATCCACCTAAACTGCACATCTTTAGACTGTGGGAGGAAACTGGAGCACCTGGAGGAAACTTATGCAGACAAGGGGAGAATGTGCAAACTCCACACAGTCAGATATGCAAGTGCCAAAAATAACACCAATTTGGATGAAGTGAGGGGACTTAAAGGAGGTGTTTTATGTGAGGACGAGTGCAACCATGGAGTGGTAGATGGACACTGGTTTTGCCTCAATTCAAGGAAGAAACAGAGAGCCCTTGTGGGCACAGGAGGTATAATCATTTGGACACCCTGTGATGAACAGGAAGCTGTACGTGCCAGGAAATTGGGAGCTGTTAAAGTGTAAGAGTCTAAGTTTTGCTGGGTCCATTTAAGATGCTGCCAGCTTACAAGCTGCATAAATCATCACGTTTCCTTCCTCATGACAATGGGCTCCAAAGAGAAATAACAATGTTCTGTAGTACCGGGAGCCCACCTTGGCTATCTAATAACCTAGTGGCAGCGCATAACCAGTGGATCATGGTCACAGGCCAACCCACTTCCTGCATGAATTTGGCAATGACAAAAATGTTGACTAGTTCTTGTTTTCCACTTTAAATTGACAAAGTACCTTGAGGTAGCAATTCCAATACTAATAATGGATAGGCGAAATCTGTACAACCAATTGAGTTTCCACAAACTCGACGACAGGTATCCGGATCTGCACAAGCCACAAGATCTAAAACAAAAGTAAGAGATTGTGAGTTTTTGAAGATTAAGTTCATAATCAGTCTACTATCCTTTGCAACATCACTTGAAGTTGCTATTAATGGCCTGACATTATTCAACTTTCTGTCAGTAAAACTGTAGGGAGAGATATCAGTTAATTTCTGAAAATGTCACATCTAAAGAAAATCTAAAGTTGTAATGGGGTTTACATCAGCTGAAAGGATTGAAGGAATCGTTGGGTTAGTGCATAATTTGTAGAAAATCATTGCTATGAAAGTAAAGTAAATTTTATAAAGTAGGGCATCCTCAATTTAAACAAGGTATTTGTCACGCTTTACATTATTCACCGAATGTGACAGTGTCTAGTGAAATTAGAATTAAAGACAGAGATCCCAGCTGCTGCAATGGACCTGCCAATTTAGAAATAACTATACTGACAAGTCTGAACATGGGGATAGTATTAGGCCATTCATCCCCTCAAGCGTGTTCCACCTTTAATTAAATTGTAGACAGTTTGTATCTTAATTGTATTCACTTGCTTTGTTCCAGAACTCTTTCTTTAGTAAAAATCTATCAGTCTCAGATTTAAAATCATTCTCCGCGCTGGCAGCGACAGTCCCTTGAAAAAGAGTTTCAAATGTCTGTCTCTCAAATTGGATGAAGTGATTTTTAACTTCCTAAATAGCCTTTCTTTATAGTCTATCAATATGTTCCCTTAACCTAGATTAAATCCTCTCTACGTTATAAATCTCTGGGTGGGACAGTCCATGACAACACACCTTCCTGTGTGTTACTGCTAATTGAGGCCCTTAAGCAGCCAATTGGGACCACTTAAGGTTGTCAGCGTACTGCCGCTGGGATTAACCCATTACAGGTTAGGACTACAGATATGCAGCGTTTCCAGAAACAAAAGGAGTGTGGGTTCTTTAGACCTTGTACGAAATGAGGTGAAATGCTGACGACTTGATCAAAAGGCTGTCCTTGCCTAAATGAGGGTATGCACATTGGGCAAGGGTGCCCACAGAGAACTATTTTCCTGCCCTTGCTTACAACCCACTTGCCCCCTCTCCTTGTGACCCTATACCCTTGGGAAGTCTCCCCATCCACGTCCCTTGCATTTAAGGCAGAGGTAGATAGGTACTTAATAGATAGATGTAACTCCAGGGTGGCTGTTCCAGCAGCACCCATGGCCTCCTCTGTGGCACTGCCAAGTGCAGAAACTGTCAGCCTGTCATTGGCCAGCTGATCCTGGTTGTTGCAAATTTTTGCCCCCTTGTCACCTCAGTCCTGTAGAAGTCTGCCAGTGTTCTCAGAACTGCCTCGTTGGCAGAAGATTTGACAGGCCTTCCTTAGAAGAAATATTGTGCATCTCTCACTGCCAACGGAATGTTCCATTTCTGGTTTATAATGTGGGTTTTGTTTCCAGCAAGGCATTTTAACTGATGTGGCAATGCTTATGTTTGTCACCGTAAGGCAGGGTTACCAAGGTATTGAAGTATTGAACAAATATAACTAATACATACCAACACTGGATTCCAATTGAGCTACAACGAGTAGCATTCTTCCAATAGTATGCTGTTTTAAGGGGTAAGATGGAGGATGAGACTTTGATACCCACGAGTCACATGCTATGATCCAGTGATAATATCATGAGCACGTTTGTTAAAGATATACTGCCATATACAGACAGCTGTCTGTACTCACCAAGACTGATACTGCTGATTGTCTGAATTCTCTACTGTCCAGAGATGTTATTCATTTGCTCTGCAATTGGTTTTCAAAATGTTGACCATTGAGATCTTGGTTTTTTTTTATAGATGGCAAGTACAGCTAACTAGGATATATATTTGCCTCTAGTAGGGTATTTTACATGTTGTAATGTTTATGTTATCATACATAATATGAGAAATTAGATATAAAATGTTGAGGTGTCAACAAATTCAACAGACAGTAATTGCAATTATCTGGTATATGCAAACATAAGATTACAACAGAGGAGAATGCCTCCAGTAACTTGTCATACTTCCAGTGATTGAAGGTAAGATGGAGTATGAGACATTTAAACCCTCAGGTCACATACTTTGATATAGTGAAGATATCATGAGCATGGTCTTAAAGGTCTATTGTCATACCAACTGAGATATAGCACAATAGTATAAGTAACCTTTCCTCACAATCTAGCCCTCGGACCACTCCTAACATTCTGGTCAATCTGTGCAATGGTGCATCCAAAACCAATTTTTTTTTATCGGGCTCTGAAACTGAACTGCATACAGTACAGTACTTCAGATGTATGAGCTGTGTGCAACACTGATAATGGCTGAAGGAATATGGTTCTAAATTAAAGTTTTTCAGATATTAGCAATGGAGACCTCCAATGATGACAATAATTCAGCCAAGGAATGGGTGGAATCTCTTTTAACAGAGTTAAAATTGGTTCATGCCAAAGACCTAATATCAATGAAGGATGCAATCATCTTTCATTTAACAAAGTGCTGCTTGAACCTCGATACGCTGCAGGGTATATAATTTTCAAGGATTAACAATTGATTGATAAATTCTGTGAAGCAGTCTTTTACTAATGCAAAAATCAAAGTAATGAAACTGACTTTCCAACTCAGATTTATGGAGCAGTAAATAAAAAGAACACATTTTTCATTCTTGTCTTCATTAATATTAGGACCTAAGCTTTAACAACAGGCAACATGTACTTACTGGGAAAAAGGATTCGGCTGATCATGCCTGGGAACACCATAATGAAAATAGGCAAGATTTTCAAGTAGGCTGCAAGTATGGTGCCACCCTTGGCATGAAGAATTGATTTGGCAGAAAGTGTCCTTTGCACAATGACCTGAAATTAGTACAAGGTGTGTATAATTCATTTGGATGTTACTAAGTCCCCAATTTTGTGTAAAAAATAAACCATTGGAACAAGCTATTCAAACCAGTTTATCTATTTATACGTCTTTAGAGTCTGCTCTCAGCTTGTTTCAGTCCATTAACATATCTTTTATTCCAATCTTGTAATTAAATAATTCTCCCTTAAATGTATCTGTGCTGTTTGCCACAATTTCTGCATAGATAGTGAGTTCCACATTTTAATCACGCTCTATGATTGGATTTTACATTCCCCTGTCAATAGGCTGCAAATTCGAAAGGGTGAAATGCCCACCCCTCCTTTCTGAGCAGCCCGAATCTGCCTGCAATGTTGCCAGAATAGGGTTGAGCTACAAGCTGCCACAGCTCCTTGTGCCCATTGAGGCTAATCAATGACCAGTTAAGGGTCTCAGCCTATCTCTGCCAAAATTTTACCTAATTACAAGGGAAGACATGTGCCAATTGGGCAGCCATGCAGCTTTAACTGTGCAGACTTGTGTTGGGCACATTGAGAGAACCTCCTTTGTTGGTCCTCTGTGCCCACTGACGGCACACACCCCAATAATGTAAAGACTGTGGCTCTAACTCACTCACCCTCATTGCTGGATCTGCCAACCTGGACCTGGCAACACCCCAGACTTAATTTGAGTATGAGCTCCTCTTTGCCAGGACTACTTAATAATAGCCATGCTCCCACCTGACATTGCTGGGACTACAGAACAGCAGGACATGCTGTTAGCTGGCAGCTCCCTAAGGAGGTGGGGATCCCTTCAGGGCTGAAGTGGGAAGTCTTGCCTCACATTACTGCCAACGGTGAATTGTGAGGGGTAACTGCGTATGGTGAGCATACCTCTCACCCCCTGATATTTTATCTAGGCTGTTGGGGACCATGGAGCTCTGTAAAACCAAGCCCCAAATAAAAGGGTTTCTCCTGATTTCCTTACTGGATTTATTAGTGACTACTTCAGATTCATGACTCCCTAGTTTTGGAGACCCGTATGTGTTATTTTACTTTTCATATATTTCACACTGCTGATGAACAGTTTCATGCTGAAATTTTATTCTACGCACCATGTACCCAATCTGAATGCCTTTAAAGTTAGGGGATAGCTTCACTTGGAGTGTAATACAGCCCTTGTTCAATTCCAACAGAATATTAAGCGCATCCTTCAGCAAACAGCAAAGAGTTTGAAATAACATACCCTCTAAAATGTACGTCTGTGTGTGGCTGCACGGAAATTCTGAATGTACTATATGCTGAAAAAGGCTCGTTGCTCACAAATTTGTCAGTTCGTCTGGAAGCATTCCTGACATAAAATCCGTTGCAACCTTTATAATTGCACCCAAATTGAGTTGGAATTTCGTTCTAACAAATGAACAGGGTAGGCCAAACGAAGCAGGCTTTGAAAAGCTTCTCAGTGCCCAGTGTTGGTAAGCAAGCTTGGAGCCTTTTTCCATGTTAAAATTCTACGGAATTGTTTAAATCAGGTGGTGTACCTGCAGAAAGGGAGTATGTATAATTTCAGACAAGTAGAATTTCTACGTGTAAAATTCTTAGTAGCTTCACAGTCTTCTAACCATGGTTTCTATGTGTGTCAGATGCCCAGCTGATCAAAAAGCAATGACACCAAGAGTGTTTGAACTTTACATGAAGAGTGCACATACATAAATGTGTGTTACCTGATCTGTGCACCAATACCAAGTAGAAAGTATAGTTATTCCAAATAATACACCTGGCCAGGGAAAGTCAGAACTAATAGGATCCCGAAAAACGTGGAAGGTGTCCTCTCTTGGTAGGCCGCAGGTTGAGTTAGGTTGATGGATAGTGGGGATGGCTGTAAAGAATTTCTTCTTGAGTCCCACATAGCCATCGACACGTTTAAAAGCTATAAAACATAGACTTAATTTACTAAACAAATCATTTGGCACACTAGTCATATTGTACTGTACACAACCAGCTGCATGTTATTGGGTAACAAGCATGGGGCTGGATGAACACAGCAGGCCAAGCAGCATCATAGGAGCAGGA
>JAHRHZ010000022.1:26663765-26697721 GCA_024137785.1 Ginglymostoma cirratum | reverse complement strand
ATTTCTGAAGAAGGGGCTAGGCCCGAAACGTCAGCCTTCCTGCTCCTCTGATGCTGCTTGGCCTGTTGTGTTCATCCAGCTCTACACCTTGTTATCTTAGCGTGGCATTCAATTTTAGTCTGCCTTTACACGCCCTGTCTTATGGTAACACATTTGATTATAAATTGTATGTTGATTGCCTTAGTTAATACAGAAGTACATTTTCTTTGTTTCACTATATTAGTTGGCTGCTAAGTAATGTTTGATTTCCATTGATATTAGTTGGTTTGTTATACTAAAAGTCTTAAACCATGAAAACATGTCCTTTGGTTTAGGTTCATAAGTCAGTGGGAAATCCATTTATATCTAAAATTAATTAGTCTCTACTGTTATGATAAGAAAATGTGGAGTTGGGACTAGATTTTACAAACTTATTGTGCTGTGTTGGGAGTCAGCTTCTTCCTCGAGAACATCTCTTAAGATGGTATTATGAATAAATATGAGCATTTCTGGAAGAAGAGATAACTGTTGAAGCTTTTCGCCTGGCTCTCATCAGGATAGCGTCACAAGAAAACCAAAATTTTGGAACTGGAATTTGGTATTCTTGCAATTCCGTCTCAGGATGAGAAGCTTTGACAGTATACCTTTTAGCAATTCTAAAGTTCTGTACTACCGAGTAACTAAAGATAAGTTAAATGTTTAAATTTATATCTTATTTGGCATGTGTTAAATAAAGTTTCAGCAGGCTACAAAGGTAGAACACCAGCTGCAGTTGTGTCAATCTTGCCACGTATCAGAGCTACTAAATCTTGCCAGATATGGACGTTCCTTAATTCAGTCAGAAATTGGAACTCCTGGATGGTTAGATCAATCAGAATAAACTTTTAGAAAATTTCTTCAGCTGTTTTCATTTCATTCTTAAGAACATTGGTAGGATGGTGGCTCAGTGGTTAGCACTGCTGCCTTACAGTGCCAGGGACCCAGGTTTGAGTCCACCCTTGGGCGACAAGCTGTGTGAAGTTTGCACATTCTCCTTGTGTCTGTGTAGGTTTCCTCTGGGTGTGCTGGTTTCCTCCCACAGTTCTAAAATGTGCAGGTTAGGTGGATTGGCCGTGGGAAATGCAAGGATAAGGTAGGGGCTTGGGTCTGTTTGGGATATAAAGAAATTTGATATCTTTAGAGGGTTGGTGTAAACTCAGTGGGCCGAATGGCCTTCTTCCACATTGTAGGGATTTTAACAGTAAGAAATGCTTTATTGCATATAGTTAGTGGAGAGGTTTGTGGAACATATGCTTCAAGGGCCATTTGGTACCTAACAGGCAGGTAGAGAATGATGATTGGTAATAGATAATCATCCTGAGGGCAAAAGATCTAGTAGCAATGGTCTCTCTCTAACTGAAAACTGCCTTTCCAAATGAATTTTTAATACTGGACAGTTCTTTCCATATCTTGAAGAAAGGTAGCTCTGGAACTGTGGAGATAATGGTTGCCAAAAGGGGAAGTGTTAAACCCGGCAGTGTAGCAGTAGTGGCAGATATGGTGCTAAGATCTTATTTGCTTTGCACTTGACCTATAAACACCCAAATTCCAGGAGAAGCTAAATAATAAAGCAGAGTAGAAGCTTCTATAGAAGAAAGGGATCAGCAAGAATTTATGCTTTTTGCCAAAACCAAGTATGTATGAGAACAGGATTCCAATGCTACAAAAAAAAAGCACAGAAAAGAAAACAGTTCCTGCTGTTACTGTGGACAATAAAGTAAATTCAGCCAAGGAGTGAAAACAGATGTATTTTGAAATTTTCCACAGCACTGAACAGAGCAGAATTTGACTGTGCAATAATGTGTAAATTGGGTGATTATTGGAAGTCCATTTTTACAACTCTGGATTTTTATTTCAGTTTGATTAATTTATCAAAATCTGAGGACAAAGAACAGTGTGAGAGAGTTTAAGACGTAAGAATGGGAGATGAAACAAAGGGGCAGCAGAAGGAGAAATCACAACAGAGGCAATCTCTGCTGTGTGAGAACTATCGATAAGGTTTAAGAGAGATGGGTTTGGGGTGTGATAGTTTCATCTCTTTAAAGGCAGAACAGTAACAAATGCAGAATGAATATCTGCTCCCCCCACCCCTGATTGCCACTTTTAGGTTTGGTCTGATTTTCCAATTGAACAATAACACCAGCAACCAGAACTTCCATCTGAAACAAAATTAAATCTCATGAATAAATCCAAATTGGGATTAAGTAATATCATTATGACTTTTTACTGTTTTGCTAATCCCACTTCCTGCTCCTGCCAACAGTTATTCAGCATCTCAGGTTTGTTTAATACATCCTGATCAGTGATCTGACCCTTTGGTCATTTACTTATAACTTCTGTGTCTGATATTCCCTCTCTCACTAACAAGAAGGAGCGAAGCTCCGAAAGCTTGTTATTTCATATAAGCCTGTTGGACTATAACCTGGTGTTGTGTGATTTCTGACCTTGTCCACCCCAGTCCAACACTGGTACCTCCACATCTTTCAGAGACATGCTCTGACATAAGGTTGCAAATCCTATTGTTGTTATTCTAACTTATGAAGTTAAGGGAAGTCTTTCAGAGACATTAAGCTGAGGTAGGTTCATGAAAAGGCAGAGATTTGAAGAATAGCAGATAGGTTCCCCTCTGTATGCCAATTAACTGTTGAGAGAATTATCTTCCTAAATTCTAATGCAGGAAATGAGGACACATAACAGTAACAAAGACTCAATTATATGTACCAAATATTGCGAGAGTCAGCGATCCAGCCAGAATGATCACTGTCTGCAGTGCATCTGTATATATAACAGCAGCCAGCCCACCTGTCAGAAAAGAGAGAGCAGAAATAAATCTTCAAAACAAACATGATTGAAAAGTGTGTATAATTGAGAATGCATGAGAGCATATGTGCAGATTTTAAGTATGCATCCATAGTGCTGTTGCACTTCCAAATCTTCTGTATACTCGCACATAATTATGCAGGGGTGCATACCTGTGTCTTTTATTTAAATGCTTAAATGTTCATGTCTTCCGAATATTTATTCGAGAGTTTTACCTTTATTTATGTTTTTGCTTCTGTCTTAACTTACGTGTGTGTGCAACTGTGCGCATGTGTGCACATAAACATTTCTTTAGGTGCATGGGAGTTTGTACCGGTGTGTGTGTGTGTGGATTTGCGTTTGCATTTATTTATAGAGCCTGCAAGAATTGAAATTAAGTCAGTGTCATGTTTGTGGTGTGTTAGGTTTCACACCATCCCTTGGCAGGTTCCCACGTGTAATATAGTTACATGCTGTGAATGCTTTTTATGTTGAAGCTTTCTAAAAATTGTGTCAAGATTACTCACAATTAAGTCAGTGATGAATGAGAATCTCAGGGCAATAGGTTTGCCTTGGTTCAAAACAGACGTGAGCCAGTCAGCTTTGTGCAGTTGTGTTTAAGGTCAGCAGTTTTCCTTGCTTAACTCTGCACTTCGAGGGAGACGATCAGGATTATTGCAGTTTGCATGGAGGCTCAGGACTGGAAAGCACGAGTTAGGGATTGAAGGAATTGAATGACTGTCTTTGAGTGCATGAAATTGTGAGAGGGGACGGCCAATTGTGCTGGGTGTAGTTACAGAGGGAAAGTACAAGGTTATGTTAAGTGGTCAAGGGCAATGACGGCATACATGATACAACAGGAGGAAGCTGGAAGGCACAGGATTGGGCTTTGAAGATATCATGCACTATTATTTGTGGTTCACTCCAAATGCGCATTGACATACAAGGTTTGCAGATTTAAGGTGGAGGAAGCCAGTGTTTTGTGGGTGGAATATTATGTGTGGACAGTGTGAGGATTTAAGGTCCTTATTAATTCTTTGGATATGAACCATGGACATACATGTTCTCAGCTGTCAGTTCTGAGAAAGGGTCACCAGATCTCGAAACGTTAATTCTGATTTTTCTTCACAGGCGCTGCCAGACCTGCTGAGCTTTTCGACCAACTTCTGTTTTTGTTCCTCAGCTCTTATGCTGACCCTTTTAACAGAGTTCGATTGTTTAAACAACCAAGAGGCTCAAATATTGCTGAAATATTGGAAGCAGCAAGAAAGGATGCAACAAGGGGAGAGCTGTTGTTAGCTGACAACAGAGGTCTCGACAGCAGCATCAGCGGGGCTGCCTGGTCACGATGTGTCGGAAATGTGGTTCTCTGACAGCAGAGGTCTTGACAGTTCTCCAACAAGACCTAACCATGTGTAGATGTTGGAGGAGCATTACATAAATAACTTGACGATGCGCTGAGAAACAGTCACTGACAATGTGGAATCTTCAGCAAGACCTGCATCTGTGTAGATTTGGTAGGAGCTCTGTGCCAGTGGCTGCCAAGGGCACTGAGATGCTCAGTTTCTTCACCAGTGGTGAATTCACAGGTGGAATGGGTGACAGATGTGTCCTGTTTCAGAGATCAGTGAATAAAGGAGGTGACCTGTGCTCTCTTCCATCGTGCCAATACCTTGATCCATATCTCCACAGATGATGGCAGCCACATGCTAGTGAGGGGGTCGGTAGAGGCAAGATGGCGCTGAAGAGTGGCGACTTTTGTTCCAGCCGTGGCGGTGTGGCAAAAGGAACTCATGCCTGGCCACTAGGCCCATGGCCCATGGTGGAGAACTTAGCAAGGAGTACTGTGATGTTGAACACTTTTCCTTTATTTCTTTATTTTGGCGTCGAAGAGTGGTGACATGCTGCACCATTTTTGATTGTATGTTGTAACAAAATACACATGACAATAAATAAATCAAATCAAGAGGTCACAGACTACACTCGTGACTCTTAGCAATCCCTGGGACCAGCCACGTATGTTCTTCTTATTCACTCATGGAATGTGGGCATCGCTGGCTGGCCAGCATTTATTGCCCATCCCTAGTTGCCCTTGAGAATGTGATGGTGAGCTGCCTTCTTGAACTGTTGCAGTCTATATGCTATAAGTAGACCCACAATGCCCTTAGGGAGGGAATTTCAGGATTTTAATCCAGTGACGGTGAAGGAACAGTGATATATTTCCAAGTCACATTTGTGAATTATGAAGGACAGCACCCCGTGAACATACAGCTGATTGGAGATGACAGGTGACGGATCATTGAGGGGTGTGTGCATCTTTCCCAGGGAGCTGGCACGATGAATACATCTTGCGCCATCAAATCTCCCAGAGAATTTTTAGTCCTTGCCCAGGCTCATGGCTGGATCCTAGGTGATAAGGACTATCCACTCCAGACATGTTCGATGATACCTGTGATGCATCTCACGAGTGTAACAAAAGAGCTGTATAATCAATTTCATACCTTCGCCACAGCAATCACTGAACATACCATTGCCTTACATAAAATCAGCCTCTGCTGCTTTGACTGATCAACATAGACTCTGCAATACACACCACAATGATTGCCATAAGTAGCTGGACAATGCAAAACCTGACCATGTAACCGACCCAAATGTTACAACAGGAACGGAATGAGGAGCAATCACTTCTCCCCGATTGAAGATGAATTGAATGTGAGTTTGAGGAGGAGGTTGTAGACATGAATAACCCTTTAATAGATGCCAGGCTGTGGAGAGATGTGCACAGGATTCTAGGGACAACATAGATACACAGTTTGCCATTATCCCATCACCAGAAATTCTTCACCTTCCTGCAATGTAGTTGCTTGCCTATCATTCTTCTTTGCAGATTAACCAAAAACCAGTACTTTCTACCACCCAGAATAAACCAGGCAGTGGAGCTTTGTTCCTCAAACTCATACCTACCCTACCTACCCTACACTTGGACAAAGATATATTGATTAATTTCATCCATGCTCCACCTTCAAGGTGCACCTGAGTTATACCCACAGTGAGTGTCCTGCAGCAATTTGCTTTAGAACATAAAAAGACATTAATGAAGTGCGGGACAGTGAGGTGCAGCTGAATCTGCATCTTCAGCCATTGACTAGCAAGTACAAAACCACAAACTTACGCAAATATTCTTTGAAGATTCATGTAATTGAAAACCATCTCTTTCACAAGTAAATGCAATGTCCTTACCTCCTCTGGAACCAGCAAAGTATGCCAGCCATGGGGCGTGCCATTCAATTTAGCTGTCACATTACCAAGATCCTGAAAAATTATGGTTATATACATTTGAATCTAGCAAAAACAATATATTTTGAATGTATTCACAGGTGAAATATATTCAGAATGATCACCATTCCACTTTCCTGCTCCTGATGTTTAAAGTTTACATTTCTGGAACTATGTGCTGCCCCAACAGCAGCAGCTGAGGCTGAAGCATTCTGTTCACTGGGCTGTCCTGTTATCTAATGATCATGTCAGGCAGTTCTAGACATGCGAAGCCTTGAGGACTCCTGCATTAGTGCAGGGATATATCCGTTACGTCAGCTGTTGGAGCTATTGGGATCAATGGTAGCGAGAGTGAGGAGATCAGAGGCAAACGGCCCAGAGGCAAACACCTTGGTGCAGCTGGCAGATGCTGTTTTTTCATTTCGTTCCCTGAGGAGGAAGGATTCCTGGTGGTAGGTCAAGATTCCTTGTCCTCTTCTCATTCAACCAACAGCTGTGTCAAGCACAAGCCTCAGGTGATGGATACATTGGGTGAATGTTCAGCCTGGCTTTTCATTGACTGTTTTTCTCACTTGCCTGGGAAGTGACAGCACTTATGGATAATGCAGGTTTTTCCATATTCCACACAAAGCTGCATGTACCTCTGCTATCCTTGCCCCAACTTCTGTTGCATGTCGAGTAGAGCTTTTGTCGCTATGACCAGAGGCTCATCGTCAGACTGTAGCTCAACAGGAGCCTGGTCCCCAATTTTCCTCCAATTGTCTGTGGGGCTTCCCTGTGTTGTAGCTCAGGGCACAGAAAGAGTAGCTTCCCTCAGCTACACTATTGCCCTGAGCTGCACCAGACTGTGCTCCTGAATCTAAACATCAGCCCTTCTCTGACCTAGTGAGAGTAACTGCACTGGCAGAGGCTGATGAGACAGGTGACAGTGCATCCTCACAGACTGTGGTTTCATTGTCCCCAGAGGTAGAGTCTCCTGGTTTGACAACATTGTAGGGTCTTGATCCTGCAGCAACATGTCCTGTATTGGAGAACAAACTCAAAGATATCAGGAATGGCTGGTGTAGAGACCAACATATTTCATTTACAAAAGACTGCTTAGCTAACAGCAAACAGGAAGTTGGCATAAATGCATCTTTGAGTAAAGTTATAGAGATGTACAGCATGGAAACAGACCCTTTGGTCCAACTCGTCCATGCCAACCAGATTTCCTAAATTAATCTAATCTCTAAGGTTTTGGAGTAGACCTGTAGCTCAGGTTGTGGGTGTTGAGGTTGGTTGGCTCGTCGAGCTGGTTTGTTGTTCCGCACATGTTTTGTTACCGTGCTTGTTAACATCCTCAGTGCAGCCTCTGATGAAGCGTCGGTGTGTTTTCCCACCTGGATTTTAAACTGTGGGTTCTGTTGAGATGGATTGCCTCACTTCCGGGTTTCCTCCGTAGTGGAATGTATATGGGGTCGAGTTCAATGTGTTTATTAATAGCGTCCTTTGTGGAGTGCCATGCTTCCGGGAACTCTTGTGCTTGTCTCTGCCTAGCCTGTCCCAGGATCTTGGTGTTGTCCCAGTCGAAGTCGTGGTTCTCCTTGTCCATGTGGATTGAGATGAGTGAGTATTGGTCGTGTCTTTTTGTAGCCAGTTGGTGTTCATGTCCTCTTGTTGTTAGTTTCCTTCCTGTTTGTCCAATGTAGTGTTTCTCTCAGTCTCTGCAGGGGATCTTGTAGATGACATTGGTCCTGTCCATGGCGGGGAGTGGGTCTTTAGTTCGGTTGAGCACATGTAGGGTTAATGTGGGCTTGTGTGCCACTCTGATGCCCAGTGGTCGTAGAAGTCTTATGGTGAGTTCTGACGTGTTCCTGATGTAGGATAGTGTGATGGGTGTGTCGGGGCATGTAGAATCTTTCTGATGCTGTTCCTGTAGGCATCTCCTGACCCAGTTCTTTGGATATCCATTGTTCTTGAATACTTGGAAGAGGTATTCCTCCTCCTCTTGGCGTAGTTCTGTGTTGCTGCAGTGTGTTGTTGCCCTTTTAAATAGTGTTCGCACGCAGCTTTGTTTGTGTGTGTGCTGGGATGGTTACTGTTGAAGTTCAGTACCCGGTCTGTGTGTGTGGTTTCTCGGTGTACTTTCATTTACAGTTACCCATTTGTCTTGCGCTCTACCATGACATCCAGGAATGGGAGTTGTTTGTTCTTCTCCTCTGGTGAATTTTATTCTGGTGAGGGTGTTGTTTATGAGTTTGTGTGTCTCTTCTAATTTGGTCCGTTTAGTGATGACAAAGGTGTCGTCTACGTAGCATATCCATAGTGTAGGTTGGCTTTGTGGAAGGGCCATCCTTTCCAGTCTTTGCATCACTGCTTCTGCTATGAGTCCAGAGATAGGCGATCCCAAGGGTGTCCCGTTGATTTGCTCGTATGTTTGGTTGTTGAAGGTGATGTGGGTGGTCAGGCATAGGTCCAGTAGTTTAAGCATGTTGTCCTTGGAGACGGTTTCACTGGGGTCGTGTTTTTGTTCAAGTCGTGTTGTCATTGTTTCCCTTGCTAGTGGTATGTCTGTTGAGGTGAGTAGGGCGGTGACATCAAACGATATCATGGTCTCTTCATCCTCTATCTTTATGTCTTTGATGGAGTTGAGGAATTCTTGGGCTGAGTGGATGGAGTGGGGTGATTTGTTGACTAGGTGCTTGAGTCTTCTTTGTAGTTCTCTGGCTAATCTGCGCGATGGAGTGCCTGGTAGGGAGACTATGGGTCTGAGGGGGACCTTTAGGGCGTGTGCACTTTAGGGAGGCCGTAGAATCGGGGTGAGTTGGTTCCTTCAGGTTTTATTCTTAAGAAGTCTGTTTTGTTGATCTGTCCTGTTTGTTAGAGTCTTTGTAGCGTGTAGAGGATTTTGTTGCCTAGTTGTGGTGTCGCCTCAGTTTGTACTGGTCGATATGTGTTTTCGTCGGCGAGCAGTGCTTGTGCTTTGGAGATGTAGTCCCCTTTATTCATTGTCACTGTCATGCGCCCTTTGTCTGCAGGTAGTATATCTATGTGCTTGTCCTTCTTTAATCTGTCCAGAGCTTGTCTTTCCCGTGTGTTGAGGGTGTTGAGTTCCCTATTTCTAGTTAGTGTCAGGACTACTGTCTGTCTTAGAGCTTATCCATGTGTCAGTTCTGTTGTTTTTGTGGGTAAGTGTGGTTAGCTTGTCTTGCAGGGCCTGTCTTGGCTCTTGTGGTCTGTCGGCTGATGTTAATGGCTCATTCCATGTCGGTTGTCCAATCTTGATTGGTAGCTTCCTGGTATAACTTTTTTTGGCGCGTAATTTCTCTGTTGTATTTGTGGAGCCGGTTGTGTGCGTCGTTTATCATTACCCTTACCATCTTGCGGCCATTTTGTTATGCTGTTTTCCGGGCTTGTGGGTTGTTGATGGGTGGTTTGTACTTCACACTGCGTGGTAACACCTGGTTCCTGAGGCATCCATGTAGGAAGTAGAGTTGTTCGCAGGTTGCGCTGTCTCGTTTGGCATAGTTTTCCCATTTCCTTGCCAGTTTGAGCGTGTTATGCCCGTAGGTCTCTAAGGTTTTGGAGTAGATCTGTAGCTTGTTGAGGTTGGTTGGCTCGCCGAGCTGGTTCGTTGTTCCGCAGACGTTTCGTTACCATGCTTGGTAACGTCCTCAGTGCAGCCTTTGATGAAGCGTCGGTGTGTTTTTTACTACGCCAAGAGGAGGAGGAATACCTCTTCCAAGTATTCAAGAACAATGGATATCCAAAGAACTGGGTCAGGAGATGCCTACAGGAACAGCATCAGAAAGATTCTACATGCCCCGACACACCCATCACACTACCCTACATCAGGAACACGTCAGAACTCACCATAAGACTTCTACGACCACTGGGCATCAGAGTGGCACACAAGCCCACATCAACCCTACGACAAGTGCTCACCCGAACTAAAGACCCACTCCCCACCATGGACAGGATCAATGTCATCTACAAGATCCCCTGCAGAGACTGTGAGAAACACTACATCGGACAAACAGGAAGGAAACTAACAACAAGAGTACATGAACACCAACTGGCTACAAAAAGACACGACCAATACTCACTCATCTCAATTCACATGGACAAGGAGAACCACAACTTCGACTGGGACAACACCAAGATCCTGGGACAGGCTAGGCAGAGACAAGCACACGAATTCCTGGAAGCATGGCACTCAACGAAGCATGCTATTAATAAACACATTGAACTCGACCCCATATACATTCCACTACGGAGGAAACCTGGAAGTGAGGCAATCCATCGCAACGGACCCCAGAGTTTAAAATCCAGGCGGGAAAACAAACCGACGCTTCATCAGAGGTTGCACTGAGGATGTTAACAAGCACGGTAACGAAACATCTGCAGAACAACAAACCAGCTCGCCAAGCCAACCAACCTCAATAATCTAATCTCATTTGCCAACATTTCACCCATATCCCTCTAAACCCTTCCTATTCATACACCCATTGAGATGCCTTTTAAATGCTGTAATTGTACCAGCCTCCATCACTTCTACTGGCAGCTCATTCCATACACACACCGTCCTCTGCATGAAAACATTGCCCCTTAGGTCCCTTTTAAAATTTTCCGCTCTCACCTTAAACACATGCCCCTAGTTTTGAACTCACCTACCATGGGGGAAAAGACCTTGGCTATTCATCCTACTCACCCTATCCATGCTCCTCATGATTTTATAAACCTCCGTAGGTTACCCCTCAGCCTCTGCTGCTCCATGGAAAATAGCCCCTGACTATTCAGCCTCTCCCTATAGCTCAAACCTTCCATCCCTGGCAACATCCTTGTAAATCTTTTCTGGACCCTTTCAAGTTTCACAAAGTCTTTCCTATAGCAGGGAGAACAGAATTGAACATATTGGACTCACCAATGTCCTGTACAGCCGCAATATGACCTCCCAACTCCTATACACAATGCACTGACCAATAAAAACAGGCATATCAAACACCATCTTCACTACCCTGTCTATCTGTGACTCCATTTTCAAGGAACTGCGAACCTGCACCCTTAAGGTCTCTTTGTTCAGCAACACTCCCCAGGCCCTTAGCATTAAGTGTATAAGTCCTACCCTGACTTGCCTTTCCAAAATGCTCGTGACAAGGTGCAATGAGTGGTGTTCTATGAGGAACAGCACTTACCCATACTAACCAACCTAGGCTGCACAACCCTGGGCACAATGGGCAATTTCACATGGTCATTCCACCTAACCTACACAACTTTGGACTGTGAGAGGTAACTGGGGCACTTAGAGGAAATCCACACAGACACAGGGAGAATGTGCAAATTCCACACATACAGTTGCCTGAAGGTGGAATCAAACCCAGGTCCCTGGTGTTGTGAGCCAGCAGTGCTAACCACTGTGCCACACGTGGTGGATCATTGACCCATTTCCTGCATTGTAGCCAGATTCCATTCAGTAACCCACAGTTTCTTAACTCCTCTGTAACCTCCAACCAGGCTAGCTTGGTCTGAGGCCTTTCTACCACCTGTGGGAAAGAACACGCCCCCGTCTCTGTCTGACAGCCTGGAAGAGAACCTGTAGGGAGGCACCTCGGAACCAGCCAGCTGCTCAGTTGTGGGGCCCAAACATGGCAGCAGTACACAGTAAGAAAGGATTGACAATTGTTGGAAATACACGTTTATTTTTTAGGGAATATGTGGAGACTGAAAGATGTTGAATTGTGAAGAAATTTTCCAGATTGAAAAGGGTTGTTCACCAGTGGTTGAATGAAACCTATGTGACCTCTCATAAATTAAGTCACAGTTTAGCAATCCACCTGCTGGTTGCAGAAAGTCAAGTGACTTTGGTAAATAGGCAAGCAAAGTTTTGATTAGCGATGAGGTTTATTACTATTATTGCTGGAAAACGTGGCTCTGGAAGAGCCTGTGAGGGCCCTTGTACCGATGGCTGTACAGCAACCCTTTCTGGCCTTGGCTTTTGATAACTCAGAGGTCAAAAAAGAAAATCTCCAAAGCAACAGTACTTGGAAACCTAATAAAATTCCACATTTCTGTATTCTGATTATTTTGTAATCCTGAAAATCTGAACAGTGACCACTATCAAAAGAGTCAGTCCAGTCTGGTTTCCATCTGAAATGAAACTTGGTTGAAAGATCCTCCAATGGTCTACAGCTGTCAGCAAATTAATTTTGTCAGTAAAACATCCAATGGACTGAGAATTCATCAGATAATATTTGTTGTTCTTCAGATCATTGGCCAATAAGAGTTATTCTCCATTTTGCCTTTTGTCAAAATATCATCTCTGCAGAGTTTTTGTCATATTTTGTATTGCGTGAATGTGTCTGTTTTGGGATTAAATGGGTGTATAAATTGAATTCCAGATTATATCTCAGATGTCAACCAGTTTTTTTCACTTGTTTTTAAGACTGAGTTTCATTTTATAATAAACCAATTGTTTTGAGTTCATTAAAAAAGCCTGATGAAAGTCTTTTTTGTGCTGGATAGCAGTACGAAGGTCAAACGTTTGGCCATTTTAGTGATTGAATCAAAACATTTGTATTAATAGTGCAATTTGTGGAGTAGTGGGTCTTGATTACCATCCTACTCCTCTGTCCTAGTTGCAGCATAGTGAAGTGGGGATTTAGATGATGGAACAGTGGGAAGAGGGAGTGTATGACTGTGGCTGGTATGTTGGGAGAGAAATTTGAGGAGGGCAGAGGATTCTGATGGGTCTTCAAATTAAGTTGATAGGATTCTTAAGACTCTGAAAAATTCCATTAGCAATTCAGAACCTTCCTGCTTGACCAGAAGGCTCTTATTTAACAGACTTGTCGCTGCAGCATCATTCACTGATTGCAAGTTTTGCCAATGAAAACTTTACCCTGCTACAGAACTATCTTGTGCATGCTACTTTAAGTCCTACTTTCAATCTCATGGGAAGCCAGAAAAAGCAGGACAACTAGAGTGGTGCACACTTCCACTTTTGCCATTGGAAATGCCTGTCAAAATAATTTATGATGTAGAAATGCCAGTGTTGGACTTGGGTGGACAAAGTCAGAAGTCTCACAACACCATGTTATAGTCCAACAGGTTTATTTAAAATCACAAGCTTTTGGAGCACTGCTCCTTCACCTGTTGTGAGACTTCTAATATAACAATTTAACTATGCATGTGTGTTCACGTGGATGTGACTGTTTGTGCACTAAAATTACTCATTATCCATAAACATACTGACCTGCATCACCTCTCTATTCTGACAATGCTCCGAATGTAAAATGCTCCTCCGTTCCCTGCCCCCTAGTCATCTAACCTCTCCTTTAGCCACAGCTCATTCCAGAAGAATAATACCCAATACAGGAGTTTCGTTATTCTCATTGTGAGCTTTTATATGTTCATTCCCCTCTTTACTCTGCTCCCTGTGACAGTATTCAGCTGTTTTAGTCCTACCCTCTAGAACTTGCTCCATGGCCTTTTCCCTGTTCACATTTCTCTCCCACATTAAAGCCTTCTCAAAACCTTTGTTCACTTCTCCCAATTCTCCCTCTGTTGGTTAACTTACATTCCTTTATCTATTCTATATGTTTTCTCTGCCCTCCCTATAATTTGAAATACTCTCTTTGTTCGGTGCACTCTATAAATATAAGTGATCGCTTATATACCTTGTACAGCCTTAAAAGGAATCTCTCAGTCATCATCTTTCAAGACGGAAAAGCTAATTTTCTCCAGTTGTTACAAAAATATTCATATATTTTGTTGTTGTTTAGGGATCTTGTGACTCTCTTCTTCAAATCCAGAGCATAAATATTTCTTTTGTGTCGTAGTTAGAAATTTACGCAGTTCTTCAGAAGTTGGCTGATCAGAACATATTACAATTTAACGGCACTTTCCCAAACTCGTATCCTGCTATTTTGGCTGTATTTGCTTTGTTGATGGCTGGGCATATGCTAGGTTGAGTCTTAGGTTCCAGCAAACATTTGTGTTTTAAGTAAAAGGTTTTCGATTGACTTGCACAAGAATTTATGTGCTGCCATAGTAGAACATGCAATATCAAATCTCAAATTGCCTCGGAAATTACAATGTTTTAAAGAACTGTAAGGTTTTGTATTATCAGTGGGCAAGTTCAGGCACAGGGGAGCAGTTTGGCAAATGATGGACATAATTTCCTAATAACTTCAAATAGAAGGGTAGAATTGGTGTTGGAATGTGTAGGAGCTAAGCTTGAGAACAGCTTAGGCATCACTTTGACTTCAGGTCCTTACTGGTTCTTGGGGTAAGGTATAAAATATATGGGAGATATTTATACAGTTGAGCATCCATGCCAAGTTACACGACCAAATCAGGAAGGGTGTGAGCAAGGGATACGAGTGTTCCACAACTCTGCAACTCTCGCTTATGACTTCAAGTGGTCATATCATGGTGTCTCATCTCAGCAGTTGTGTAAGACTAAATGAGGAACACACCAGCTGAGGCTGATGTGGTGTTAGAACATCAAGAAGGAAATCAAGATGTGTGACACACATAAGGGCACCGTGGTAATTTCCTAGTTGGCAATTCCTGGTATTTTGACCAGTATATGGTAATGGGTTAGGATTGTTGGAGGTAGTTCGCTGCCACTAATTCTGAAGAACCTTCGAATTCTCCTTCATTGTTGTTTTGTCTTGGGCCTATTTCATGATTAGTGCTGGAGGATGCACCAGCATATAGTATTCAGAGAGAAGAATCTGAAGATTCTTCTGAAGAATTATGAGGACTTTCAGGTGCTGGTGCAGATCAATCTGATTCCTCTGAAAGCTAGAGCAGATCTCCTTGGCTGCACCTACTGTGTGTGACCTCAGCAGAATGGTTGAAGCCCATGTTACCTGAACATTAACACTTTCAGAACTATTATGCAACTGAGATAATCATGGTGCTGAGTAAAACAAGGTGGCTATTTACATGTGAAATGATGTAAAACAGTATCAGCCCCAGAGTTAGTCATGGAAAATCATAGCCAAAGAATTGGAAAAACAAAAGAAGTGTTATGACCCCCTGCAACCAATTCTGTTTCATGTAGTGAGAGGGAAGTTAAAGCCCATGCCCAAGAAATAGAACAAATAAACTTCTGAGCCCATTACATTCAATGGAAGAAGTAGTTTTCTGAGAATAGGAACATGGAATATAGGAACTTTTTATCGGCTGGGAGAGTTAGACACTTGCATATGTGGATAGAGATCATATTGACTGCAATTTGCAAAAGCAAGATAGAGTCTGGTCAAATGGAAAAAAAATCAATGCATTACTTCTTGGAAGCTGAGCATTGTAGGAACGGAATGGGTATCCAAGTATAAATAAGATATGAGAGATGAATGAATAACCATGATTAAAATTGAAGGAAGGTCAGAAGTCACACGATAGTAGGTGAAAGTCTAACAGGTTTATTTGAAATCACAAGTTTTCATAGCACTGCTCCTTTGTCAGGTGAAATGAAGGAAAGCACACAGGCCCACAGTTTATAGGCAGAGAGATCAAAAGATCATACAATTGGCGTGAGTGGAGTGTCAGCAGGCTGAATAACAAGTCTCTGCGGTGATCAAAAATGTCAGACAGTGTGAGTAACGCGTCACCAGCCAAATAGCAAGTGAAGGGATGACCTATGATTGATTAATTGAGGCTGAGAGATAATTACGAAAAAGTAAAAATAAAATGATGCTGGAGACAAACCAAATGGCTGGAATAACATGATAGATAGAAAATCGAAGGAAAGACTTTGGATACAAGTGTCACGTAAGTTTATGCCCTAATACAAGATCACAGTGAGTGAGTATTAATTTTTTTTATAGTGGCATCCTGAATTGTTCTAATCCAATTAAATCAACTGATGTGGCAATCATAATGGGCAACATTAACACAGAATCAGTGAGGGAAAATGAGAAATGCACAACAATTAAAATGGCCTTGGAAGAAAAAATGAAAAAAGAGAGAGACTGATTCAATTTTGTCAAGAAAATGATCTCAAACATTGTTGGCTTCAAGGCTTCCGAGGCTGTTTCAAGGTTTTAAATAACAATGCATACAATCCACAAAAGTCCAAAGGGAAACATCAAAAGAAAGTGCTGCAGAATGCTGCTGTGGAGGAGTGGGTATAACCTACAACCTACAACCTACACCATTAAGATACAGCAGCTTAGAAAAATAGCACTGTTCAAGCTGAATGCCGGAGACAATAGTTTCAGAACTGAATTGGAGTTGCGAGAAAGTTGTTCTAAAAGCTAAAGCAACCAATCAGACCAGGGAAACATTCTGAGGTCTGAAAAACTTTCACTAGAGGTCAATTTCTTTTAAAATTGCCAAGTCCACTGCTGCTGTTTTGAAAATAGGACAAACTACAAATCAGATATTTTGCTTTAAGTTAAACAAAACCAGAAGAAGAATATTTAAAAGCCTTGAAATTGGTCTTAAATGGCTCAAAATCCTACTGCACCAAAAGCAAATTCAGGCAAAATCACCCCCCTGAGACCTGGACACACCAGTAAATTATTATATGTTAAAACGATTTGTTAACTCATTTGTTAACATAAAGAGTTGAACTTTCTCATCAAAAGCAGAGTAAGGTTATATGTATACCTTTGACCCAAAGAAACTTTACCTTGAAGATACCAGGTGCTGTGTATATATATAGCTGCAACGCCACCTACACATCAGTCTGACTGGGATTTGCAAGGAGAACACACTAACCAGTTGTTCTGAATTGTTTGTTCTATAACTTATAGTGTGCTTTACTGTTTTAAATGAACTAAGCCATGCAATTAATCAATCCTTGAGGAGTGAGTGATCATGTACCAGGACATTCCAATCCCTCTATACCATTGACTTCTGCAATGTCTGCCCATTTAAACAATATACTGCTTTTCTGCTCTTCTTTCAATGTTAGAGCAACATTTTGGAAACAGTAAAAAGAATATTCATAAATATCCAAGTGTGAATATAATTTTAAAGCCTTTGTCTCCTTGTCCAAGAACTAAGTTGAAACTGAAAATACCAAAAAGGAGAAAATGTGAAACCATTTTGACTGTGACATGATGAAATATGCAAACATCACTGTCACATTCACTCAAAGTCAAGATTCATCCAAGTATGAATGTCTCAGAAAGCAGAACCAGCAGCAGCCTCAGAAGGAGACATAGAAGGCAAATGGAAAAACATGAAAGTGAACATAAAATGGACTGTGAAGGAAATACTACCAAAGCAGAAAAGAAATAGAGAAAAGCAATAGATGACAAGTAAAATATTAAAAATTATGCAAGAGAGGATAAGGAAAAGAAATGTACATAAATACGATGAAATTGTTAAGAAAATGAAGACTGCCCAGAATGTTTGAAATGTTTTGTACAGGTTGGGACAGTATTCAGTGGAGTTGAGGAAGATGAGAGGTCATCTTATTGAAATATATAAGATCTTGATGTGACTGGAAAAGATGGTTACCTGAACAATGTTTCCTCTTGTGGGAGAGACTAAGACTATGATACACAGATTAAGAATATGTGGTCTCTCTTTTAAAGCAGCGATTAGGGGAATTTCTTTCTCCTCTGAGGGTCATTAGAATCCTCTTTCCCACAGATAGTGAAGGCTGGCTCTTTAAATATATTCAAGGCTAACTTGGAATTGTATTAGACAAGGGAGTCAAGGCTAATGAGGTGCAGACAGAAGAGTAGAGATGAGACCACAATCAGATCAACCATGATCTTATTGAACGCTGGAGTAGGTTGGAAGAGCTAAATGCCCATTCCTACTCCTCATTCCTATGTTTCTGAGTTTCTATGTAGTCAGGCCAAAGAGAAATGGTATAATGAGAAGTGCAATGACGTATTGGAGCTGGAAAGAGATCAAATAATGAGAATTGCGGACCAGAAGCTGAAATCTTTGACAGATAGAAAGATAGGGACAACATAAACCAATGGGTGCATAAAAGACAAAGCCAAAGACGGTGACACAATAGCAAAATGCTGGATACAATATATATTCAAGATATGGCGATAAATGAAAGACCAACCATATTGATATCAGAGGCAGGGAACGATTTGAAATTGATGACTACAGGAAAAGTTCCAGACATAGATGAATAACAAAAGAATGATGAAAATCCTTTGAGAAACAGATTAGAAGTGATAAAGAAATTTGTGACCAAATATATACCAAGTGATTTAAGATATTCATTGTTTAAGTTAACTAAAGATCCTAATACAATAAAGTATAATAATTTTTGAACAATAAGCTTAATGAGTCATCTTGTTAAATCTTGACAATCATATTAGAAAGAAATAATAATCTATCTGAAGTAGAAATTGGTGAAAAGCAGTCTGGATGTAAACTTGAAGTAAGAACAAGAGGGAGTATTTAAATGAAGAAAAATCTTCAATGAAAATCTACAAGTGCTTCACGAACTAAGAAAAATTTTGATTAGAAGAAGAATCATTAGAATCCCTACAGTGTGGAAACAGGCCCTTCGGCCCAACAAGTCCACACTGACCCTTGGAGCATCCCACCCAGACCCATCCCCCTATAACCCACACACCCCTGAACACTATGGGCAATTTAGCATGGCCAATCCACCTAGCCTGCACATCTTTGGACTCTGGGAGGATACCGGAGCACCCGGAGGAAACCCACACAGACACGGGGAGAATGTGCAAACTCCACACAGACAGTCACCTGAGGCTGGAATCAAACCTGGGTCCCTGGCACTGTGAGGCTGAAGTGCAAACCACTGAGTCACTGTGCCGCCCTTATCAATAAAAATTACTGAGTGACATTGACAGTAAAGATGTGAGATTTAGCCATCATATATATTGAAACAAAAGGCAAGCATCAAACTAGAAAAGAGACAATCATTTATGTTTTTACTAAAGGGAGGACTGCAGTAGGAATGTGTACTATCAATAAAATTATTCAATCCACACACAGAACAAATATTTGGAGGAATAGATGTATTTTGAGGTAAAAATTTGCAATAAGAACAAAAACTGGCATGCTGGTAATGCAGCATGATGTATAGAGTCAGAAGATGGTCTACATGACATTGTACAGAAAGTAAAATCTGGGTGTGTAGCTCAAAGCAATACATTAGAAGAAACTAGATTTAAGACTGAAGTGGATGGTTTCACAATGGAACATGTTTGGCATCCTGGACACATGATAACAGAAGATGAAAAATGTGATGCAGAAGTTAAAAGGAGCTTAGAAACAGCCAGAAGTCATTTTGCAAAGATGAATGATGTGTTAACAACAGGAAAACGCAAGATTGTGATACGGAAAACTCACAAGAATGTGACATTCTTTCCAGTATCCTGTATGCCTTAGTAACCTAGACAGTAAATAAAAGATCTGTGGAAGAAAACAGAGATCTTTGAAATGTGGGTGCTAAAATGTATATTAAAAATTCTCCATACAAACCATAAGACAATTGAAGGGGTGTGTCAAATAGCAAGGGCAAAACAAACTCTAAAAATTGACATTCAGAAAAGAAAATATCAGTATTTTGGCTATTTGATCAGAATTGAAAAATAACAAAGATCTCTCCTAGCAGGCAAAATGGAGGAGGCAGCAGAAGGCACAGTTGGATGACAGACATTGTACGATGGTTGCAGAGGAGCTATCATCAATATGTGAGAATGGCATAAGACAGATGAGTATGATGTGTCACAAAAGCACATCTCCTGGCAGGAGTAACTATCTACTGGCAGCAACAGCGCACAGTGTCTTAGTTGAGCTGTTTCATAAGTAAAACAAACTTTTCTGATGTTTTTACAGCCGTTTACTTACTCTACATCACATTCTTCGCTCATAAGGTATCTCACAGTCTGCTTTTGTCCACCTAATAGTTGTTGGGATTGTCATGGTTTCAATGCTTATTTGAAGTAGAAGCAGGGCAATCCTGTAAGTGATGGTTTTAGCCATACGCTGTGCGGGCTTAGTGTTGGACTTAATGGGTTGAGGATTTCAACTCAGGAGAATTAAAGAACAGGACAGGATCACAGCTTGTGGCAAAGTTATGTTAGTGGTAATCTGACAGAGATTTGGGCAAGTTTTGGCAAAGACCTGTAGCTTGGGTTGTGGATGAGGTTGTTGACTTGCTCGCCGAGCTGGCTTGTTCTTGTTCAGAAGGTGACGTCAACAGTGGAGCCTCCAATGAAGTGATGTTGTTCTAGTCTGCTTGGAATTTATACTGTCCGGTCAACGGTACACCAATGGGGTCACCCATCTCAGGACTCATTGCAGAAGCAGTCAAGCAAAGACTAGAACACACCACCCTCCCCCACATTCAACCTAAACTATGGATCCAGTATGTAGACGACACATTTGTCATTATTGAACACAACAAATTAGAAGAGACCCACCACCTCATCAACAGCATATTCACGGGTAGAAGAAAACAACAATCAACTCCCATTTCTGGATGTTAAAGTTGAGTGTATGACCAATGGAGAGTTCCAGACCTCAGTATACAGAAAAGCAACCCACACTGATCAAATCCTCAACTTCCGCAGCAACCGTCCCAATGCCCACACACAAAGCTGCATGAGGACACTATTTAAACAGGCCAGGACGCACTGCAACACCCCGGAACTACACAGGAAAGAGGACGATCACGTATACTCATTTTAAACGGCTATCCCTGCAACTTCATCCACAGATGCCTACTAAACGGACAACAACAGGAGGACACAGTACGCACTAACACACTGGCCACTCTGCCCTACATCAAGAATATATTGGAACTGACAACAAGACTCCTAAGACCACTAGGAATCATGGTGGCCCACAAGCCCATGGCCACTCTATGACAAACACTTACAAGGATTAAAGACCCCATTCCCACAACATGCAGGACCAACCTGGTTTACAAAATACCATGCAATGACTGCTACAAACATTATATTGGACAGACAGGAAAGAACCAAACCATTAGAATATATGAACATCAACTAGCAGCAAAACAGCACGGTGAACTCTCCTTAATATCGGTACACTCAGACAATGAAGGACATCAATTTAACTGGGACAGGGTAACCATAGTAGCCCAAGTCAAACATAGACACACAAGGGAATTCCTAGAGGCATGGTTCTCCACCCATACTTCAATCAACAAACATATAGAGTTGGACCCCATATACAAACCCATACAGAACAAAACCAAAAGTGACACTCCTCACCATAACAGACCGGACAGTATAAATTCCAAGCAGAGTAGAACAACATCGCTTCATCAGAGGTTCCACCGATGATGTCACCTACCATGGTGACAAAACATCTGAACAAAAACAAGTCAGCTTGGCGAGCACGTTAACAATCTCAGAAATTTGGCAGTTAATAGATATTCAGTGGATGGGTTTTGTGTAATCAAGAAACTTAAGTTGATCATCCCTCAGAATAATTAAAAAATAGGAACTAGAATAAACAGATTTAACTCCTAGGAGATCTTATAATAGCTGACATTAGATTGTGGCTAACCTCAAATTCTCTTTACCCACTTTGATCCATATTCATTGATATAATTTCCTAATAAAAATCTGCCAATCATAGTCTTAAAAATGTCAATGGATCTCCAATATCCTCAGCACTTTGGGGAGAAATTTTAGTTTTTTAGTACCAAGTTCAAACAAAATTCTTGTCCCTGCTGCTCAATTCTCAGGATTTGCTCAGACTTTTGGTGCCAATTATTGGGAAGGAGGACAATATTGAATAGTTTTAAGAAATGCATTGAAGAAGGATACTTCTAATTTTAAGTGATACTCCATTTTGGATAACACCCCAACTTACATTTGAATACAGAGCATTTCACAACACAGGAACCCTTAAATGCATCTTTATTAATCACCTCAATCGCTTCTAAATCTCCATTTCCAAAATCACACCATTTTGGAAATTAGAGCTTGATAGTAAATGGTTCAAGACTCTAGAAAACAAGATCTAGTATAATGCTGAAGTGAGGGTAAGCTACATTGTGTCATCTTTGAGTTGAGACTTAAAATATAGTCACAATTTTCATATTCAGGTGAATATTAAAACTTCCAAAATATTATTAGAAGAGGAGCAAAACATTTTCCTGTAATGCTAATCAATCTCCTGGATCAACAAGTTTATTTAGTGAATAAATGACCACATGTATTGGAAAAATCAGTCACTGTAACTTCCACCAGAAGAGAGAAGATATCCTTTAAACGGATTGGTCAAAATGTTATATTCTCAATCATGAGTCACTGTAGGCAATCATTTACAAAGGAACTAAATGACCACAAAAGATTGGAATACTAAGGAAATGGAAAGTGGTTTGCAGCAACATGCTGACATGGACTTGATGGACTGTTTCTATGCTTTAACATGCCATGATCCTCAGAGGCTTGGAAATGGCTTGCGTTTTTCTTGTCTTTTTGAAACACTCAATTTTATGACAAGGCAGGTATTTGGTCCAACCTCTGGCCTGTTTCTCCATAAGCAAATACAATCGCTGTGTAATTAAAACTGGGAATTGGCAAACTGTTGCTTAGTCTTATGATTTTACTAAAAACTTTTCCACGTTCTTTATGGTCTTCATAGTTCTGGGTAGTATCACTTCTCAACAGGCTGAGTTGAGATCATGTTCAAATTCTTACCACTCGCATATGGACTTTCATAAAACAACCCTCTCAAGAAACATAATTCATGATGCGCACAAAGGAAATTGTGTGAAAATGCACCACTTAATTGACAATGCCAGCACAGCGTTTTAGTAGAGAAAATACGAATAACTGCAAATGCGTAATAAACAGTTGAGTAATAATACTACTAAGAAAAGCGGAATTCAAGGAATGACACATTTTTAAAAGTAATAATAATCAATTGTCAGGCTGGGTGACAGACCTACCTCCAACAGCGTATACTGTAGTAAGAAAGAGTAACCCAATCACAGAAAAGTACAGATCCCATTTTAAAGCAATGTGAATAATGATGGCTCCAGCATAGATATCAACCTGGACAAAATACATCATAAAATATGCTACTCAGTAACATTAACCACACTGAACAATATTTCACTAACTGCATTGTTGACTTCTATTGTGGGACAGTTTAATGTATGACTTGTCTACAGTGTGGCATGTATCTATAGTAATAATGGGGAGCCCTCAGGTATCTATGAAATCAATGGGAATTGTGAGCTATGTAAAATGGGCTGCTAACTCACTACCACCCAGCTTACACAATCAAAGTCAAGATCTACCTAATAGTTTCTTATGAGAATTTTAAAAATGAAGTACACAGGGAGCAAACTCAAGCTCAGCTGCTAGAGATAATAGGAACTGCAGATGCTGGAGAATCCGAGATAACAAGGTGTGGAGCTGGATGAACACAGCAGGCCAAATAGCATCATACGAGCAGGAAAGCTTGACGTTTCGGGCCTAGAATCTAGGCCCGAAACGTCAAGCTTTCCTGCTCCTATGATGCTTCTTGGCCTGCTGTGTTCATCCAGCTCCACACCTTGTTATCTCAAACTCAGCTGCATCCATTTTCTGGTGCTGTGAGGGCCCTCGAAGTCCCAAAGTGGTTTTTGGGAATGGTGAACACATATGTTGGATGTTGGATGCCTTATTGGCAAAGGGGTTAACATTCAAGCAGCTAATGTCCACAGGCAGCTAAGGAGCAGCCAGAACATGGCATCCATGGAAGTTCAGTATTGAATAGCCAGTGCTAGTATTGGTGACCCCCGTATTCTGCTTATATGCTCTCATAATCTCTCACATTGAAATGTGTTTAATAGGATGCTAAATCAACTTTACTAAAGGAATTATCAACAAAGTGGGTATCATCACAATTTATTCAGATTGTATTCTAACTGCCATGTTTTTGCACATTCATGTTGCCTGTCTAAGTCCCCCTGAAGCCTCTTTGTAGCCTCCTTAAACTTACATTTCAATCTAGTTCTGTGTCATCAGAAAATTTGGGAAAACTACATTTGCTACCCACATCCAAGTCATTTATATTGATATGAGCATCTGTGGCCCCAGCACTAATCATTGTGTATTTCACTTGTAACAGCCTTCCATCCTGAGAATGATCCATTTCTCGCAGTTTATTTTCTGACTGCTAATTCTCAATCCATACTAGTATATTACTCCCAATTCCATGTGATATAATTTAGTTGTTTAGTAGTAAAAACTTAAACATTGCTGAAAGGAGAAAAGTAGTTGAAGCTTTCTGTCTTGCAGTGATCAGGTCTAGGGTGCAAGAAACAGACAAGTAATGGAACACCAATTTAGACAGCATAAGAAAAGGGTTCTGATTGGTTGGGCCATGACTGAAATAGAGATACAGCAAGAACAGGTAACTGTCAGAGATAGTAAGAACTGCAGGTGCTGGGGAATCTGAGATAACAAGGTGTAGAGCTGGATGAACACAGCAGGCCAGGCAGCATCAGAGGAGCAGGAAAGCTGACATTTCGGGCCGAGATCCTTCTTCAGAAATGGGGGAGGGGAAGGGGATTCTGAAATAAATAGGGAGAGAGGGGGGAGGCGGATCGAAGATGGATAGAGGAGAAGATTGGTGGAGAGGAGACAGACAAGTCAAAGAGGTGGGGGTGGAGCCAGTAAAAGTGAGTGTAGATGGGGATTTAGCGAGGGGATAGGTCATTCCAGGCAGGACGGACAGTTGAAGGGGGCAGGATGAGGCTGGTAAGTAGGAGATGGGGTTTGGGCTTGAGATGGGAGGAGGGGATAGGTGGGAGGAAGGACAGGTTATGGAGGCGGGTACAAGCTGGGCTGGTTTTAGGATGCGGTAGGGGAGGGGAGATTTTGAAGCTTGTGAAGTCCACATTGATACCATTGGGCTGCACGGTTCCCAAGTGAAATATGAGGTGCTGTTCCTCAACCTTCGGGTGGCATCGTTGTGGCACTGCAGGAAGCCCAGGATGGCCATGTCGTCTGCAGAATGGGAGGGGAAGTTGAAATGATTCACGACTGGGAGGTGCAGTTGTTTAGTGCAAACTGCGCATAGGTGTTCCGCAAAGCGGTCCCCAAGCCTCCACTTGGTTTTCCCGATGTAGAGGAGGTCACAACAGGAACAGCGGATACAGTATACCACATTAGCAGATGTGCAGGCGAACATCTGCTTGATATGGAAGGTCTTCTTGGGGCCTGGGATGGAGGTGATGGGGTACACGTAGGGGCAGGTGTAGCACTTCCTGCGGTTGCAGGGAAAAGTGCTGGGTGTGGTGGGGCTGGAGGGGAGTGTGGAGCGGACAAGGGAGTCATGGAGAGAGCGGTCCATCCGGAAAGCAGATAAGAGTGGGGAGGGAAAAATGTCTTTGGTGGTGGAGTCAGATTGCAGATGGCGGAAGTGTCGGAGGACGATGCTTTGGATCCGGAGGTTGGTGGGGTAGTACGTGAGGACGAGGGGGATTCTGTTTTGGTGGTTATTGCGGGGAGGGTGTGTGAGGGATGAGTTGCGGGAAATGCGGGAGACATGGTCGAGGGCGTTTTCGACCACTGAGGCGGGCAAGTTGCGGTCCTTGAAAAACAAGGACATCTGAGATGTTCGGGAGTGAATGCCTCATCCTGGCAGCAGATGCGGCGGAGGTGAAGGAATTGGGAATAGGGGATGGCATTTTTGCAGGGAGGTGGGTGGGAGGAGGTCTATTCTAGGTAGCTGTGGGAGTCGGTGGGGTTGAAATGGATATCGGTTTCCAGGTGGTTGCCAGAGATGGTGACAGAGAGGTCCAGGAAGGACAGAGAGATATTGGAGATGGTCCAGGTGAACTTAAGGTTGGGGTGGAAGGTGTTGGTGAAGTGGATGAACTGTTCGAGCTCCTCGTGGGAGCACGAGGTGGCGCTGATGGAGTCATCAGTGTAACGGAGGAAGAGGTGGGGTTTAGGGCCAGTGTAGGTACGGAGGAGGGATTGTTCCACGTCACTTACAAAGAGGCAGGCATAGCTTGGGCCATGTGGGTACATGGCCACCCCCTTTGTCTCCCACTTCCCCCTCCCATTCCTTAGACGACATGTCCATCCTGGGCCTCCTGCAATGCCACAATGATGCCACCCGAAGGTTGCAGGAACAGCACTTCATATTTCTCTTGGGAACCCTGCAGCCCGGTGGTATCAATGTGGACTTCACAAGCTTCAAAATCTCCCCTCCCTCTACCGCATCCTAAAACCAGCCCAGCTTGTCCCCGCCTCCATAACCTGTCCTTCCTCCCACCTATCCCCTCCTCCCACCTCAAGCCCCACCCCCATCTCCTACCTAACAGCCTCATCCTGCCCCCTTCACCTGTCCGTCCTCCCTGGACTGACCTATCTCCTCCCTAACTCACCACCTACACTCACCTTTACTGGCTCCACCCCTGTCTCGTTGACCTGTCTGTCTCCTCTCCACCTATCTTCTCCTTTATCCATCTTCTATCCGCCTTTTCTTCCCTCCCTATTTATTTCAGAATCCCCTTCCCCTCCCCCATTTCTGAAGAAGGATCTCGGCCTGAAATGTCAGCTTTCCTGCTCCTCTGACGCTGCTTGGCCTGCTGTGTTCATCCAGCTCTACACCTTGTTGTCTCAGGTAACTGTCAGTCTTAGTTTTCAGACCACGCAGGTAGATTCTGAATGGTCAGGGTGTTGCCAGAGAATCCGGCAGAGATTTATAGTCTCCCTGACCCCCATTTTTGCAAAGAAAAGCATGCAATACTAATACAAATTACTTTTCCGTGCATAAATCAGAATTCTGTGTATTAATAAGTGAACTCTAGCATGACCAAATCATACTGGGAACCAAACTAATACTCTTAGATTGTTTTCTAGTATAGCTCCTAATACAGTCTGGATTGCTTAATAAATATATATGATATGCACTTGCAGGATCAGGTCTAACGGTGATATACTGTTCTGTGGTTTGCAATGATAGGTTTTTTTTGAGCATGTCTGGCATGCTGCCTGCTACAAATGATCAATGGTCCCATTTATTTTTGAACAGACTGTCTCATGAGTGAACAGCAGATCCTTATTGTGTTTGCTGTGCATCTCCAATTGTTTTTGCAGGTCTGTCATTTCCTTCAGTGTTGCTTTGAACTTAAACCATTGCTTCTGCTGTTGGTCCTGCTGAGCCTGATCTATCTTTACTTGTGGAAATTGTTTTATTGGATTGACGACAACAGAGCTTATAATTCATCATGCTCCCTTTCTTTTTCTGTTTTAGCCCTTCATTAATTTTTATGGGCAGAACAGAAATATCCCCAAAAGACTTAATGATCTCAGAAGATATTCTCAATTTTGGATTTTTCTTGAGTTAGTTACTCAGACATTTCCTCCTGAGCTTTCATTTTTTCTCCACAGCATAGAGCTGAGATTTTATCTCTATTAATTCAGTAGAAAGTGGTTTTCCTCTCTTCTTCTATATTTAGTTCTGCAGAGGTTTTCAGAACAGTTTTTGTTGTGTCTAAAATGTATGACTGATTCAATGGATTGTGACTAGTGACAGATCCTGACATGCAGGAATACCTGTAATTGCTGGAATTATGTTCACAATGTAAAATATTGATCGCACTTCTGATCTTGCACATGAAATTAGTGAGCTGTTGTATGATGAAAGTTTAAATTCATAGGTTTCATCATTGCTATGTTTCAAGAAGAACTAGAAAGCAGAAATGTTTAAACAACAGAAGAGCTTTATTAAGGGAAGTGTTCGTTCTGTCTCAGCAAGGTTAGACTGAACAGTTTCCCGCCAAAATGCTTGGTGATATCATCATCACATCATGCGATTGGACTTTTAAAGTGACATAGTTACATAATCAAACATTAATCTTAGCTTTCCATGTCTGTGGGTTCATGTTTTTACTGAAGCAACAAGGGTAGTATATTGGCACTTGCTCCTATATCAATCTTAGCTAATAACAAAGAGTCACTAGTTTTCTGAGGACAGTTAATATGTATTTTCTTCAAACACTTCAGAAGGTGTGATCACTTTCCAGTCAGATTGACAATATGATCTGTGTGTTCACAGCTGTTGAAGTGATCCATCAATTTTGTAGACTTCTAGCACAAATCCTACTTGAGTGATTATGGAAGTTTAATCTGCATTGGTCTTCTAATATGGCCCACATCTTTTAAAAATCTTTTAGTTCTTCACCTGTTTATCCTAACATAGGAAGTCTGTGGAGACCTAATTCGCCATTTTTAAGCAGAACTTGACAGCTTGCATTCAACAGAGCAAAATCTCAAACTATAGCTCTGAATACTATTTAAACATTTTAAATTCTGTTTGAAAGTTTGTTGTGTCACAATTTAAACTAGGGCACTTTATGGACATTCTAACATTGTGCCCTTGACCTTTCGTTGCTTGCTATTGATCTTGTACACGGCCTGATCATTTGCTTTTCTCAAGTGAGTTGAATTGGCCTCTCAGTAGTTTTTCCATTTATCAACAAGCTGTATTTACATATTCCTTTATCTACGCCCTCCAACACTGTAAATTAACAAAGACATTGTGCACATTAGCACAATTGCAGACTGCCTTCCATGCATTTCAACGGTAGTCACTTGTTTGTTGTCAATTTAAGCAGGATAGGCCTCAATGTCTGCCCCTGTTGTTCACTGTGTCAGATTAATGATGATGGCCAAATAATCAGTGGCTCATTAGGAACTGATTAATTCCATGAGTGTGCAAAACACACTATAAGTTATGAAGCAGACATTACAACAACCAACTCATTTCAGTGTGTGCAACTTGCAAACCATTGGCTATCCAACTGGCAGGCAGAGTTACCGTGCAGTATATATGCAACGTATGGAGTTCTTCAGATAAACTCTCTTAAAGGAAAAACACAAAAATAACATGGGACACTTATCCATAGTATTCCACAGGGCTCTGTCCTAAGTCCTCTTCTGTTGGCAATATTTGTGAAAAGAAGCATGCTACTCACAGTTCCAAAATCCCAAAACCATGCAAAGGGTAATGAGCAAATAGGAATTGCTAAAATTCAGAGGGATACAGAAAAAATAAGCAGATGGCTGAATTGAGAGAAACAGGTGATTATGGACTACTATAAAGGTAGGTTAGCATAATTCATATTTTCATGCAGAGCCAGGCTCGAAGGGTATGAATTCAGGAATCAGTTTTGTGAAGTGTGCTGCTTATTCTTTGTAAACAGACCATATGCGAGAACTTTCTGAGTGGGATGTGTACCCCTGGTAACAGAAAGCTATTGGGTTTTGTGGCCTTTAATTTTCAGCTGCGGGATTATGAAGCATCTCAAAACATCTGCAACCATCTTCAACAATGCTTGTCTGGTCTCACTTCTCCAAGGGATTAGAGTGGTAGGAAGTGTTTCCAAAAATGTTGCTATGGACCCCCTCCTTTGATACCAATCCAGCAAGATGACCATTGTCTACTTGAGATTAAGTCTAACTGGAAACATATTACATTGAAACACTGAATGTAGGAGAGGTGTGGGCCCTTTGGTCTCCCTATTACCCATTGTAGGCTGATGATAATAAATTTCATCAGCTGTTGCAGGTTATCCTGACTAACTGCTGCCTTATGGTAGGCCAAGCAGAATGCTAATGTCCATATATCAGTTAAGTACAAGACAAGTCACTTTGATCATTACTTCCCCTCAATTCCCTTTAAACTCCTATCTACCTTTCTGAACATCACTGCCTACATTTTTGAGGATCTGTGTATTAATGTTTGTATTTGAGCTTACACTAGTTGGAGGACTTCACACAGCTTGTTGTGAAGTGTCAACCTCTGTGTCTCACTGCATTTGTCCCCTTCAGCTTGAGAAGAAATCTAATAGTTTGAGGATAGTTGCTGCAGAGCAGCATTATATCTCAAAGTTCACCACCACCTTCCTTGATGGATTTCTGACCAAAAAGGGTTAGAAACATCTCCCATCTCTCCATTATTTCATTATTAGTGACTCACCGTTTTGTCTAATTCCCCTCTATAAATTGTGAGGCATTTTGCCTGGAAACAGAGACGAGCAAGAGGTTGAGAAACACTACCACAGATTACATCCCATCCTGTGCAAGTGCTTTCAAATGAACTTTTATGTTTTGTTTGCTGGGTAATCTTTTGAAGGTGAAATTTAGGATGTTATATGCATAATATTATTATATTTCATTGTAATTGCTCCATACCATTTGCCCTTAGTGATGGAATATTGTAAAATGGGGAAAGAGTTCCATGCATGCTTTGCAGGTGGTGCTACTAAGGGAGCAGCAGGTGAACATTTACATTGGATCCATGTCTCTAATAAAGGAATAATACACCACGCCCTGAAACTCAATGGTGGATGTTCTACCATATGCTGTAATTCCTGCAGAGTTACTAGAATTCAATAGAAGACAGCAAGAATCTGATTCTATGACTACATCCACATAACGTAAATCACCAATGGTTTGGTTTTTTTGAGACGGACATCTTAAAAGTTGCTTACAATATTAACGGTTTATGAGGCAAGAATATCACAGTCTTGGTCTCGGTTGTGCACTTACTGATGTTAGTGTGTATTACAGACTCACAGTTTACAAACTACATTGACTCCATTACACAGAGGGAGATATTGAAAGTGAAGAAGATATCTTTACATCAAAATGTCACATGCTCTGAGGTCATGTAAGTGTCGTGTAAGTTACAGGCCTGTGCACTCTGAAATCTAGGCCATATTGCAGCAGACAGAATCCTTGCCTTGTACTGAATTTTGAAGTCAGCTTTCTAAGGGTTTCTACCTGCCTCATACAAGGCCAATTATGTCAGGTAGCAGCTCCAGTGACACAATCAGGGGCATACTGTTCACATTGTTCACACTTGCCAGGCTTCATTGGGATCTGTTATTGGACTGAAGGTGGTATATGGAGAAAGGCCAGAAGGCCTCAAGCTGGGCAGTAAGGGGTTGATGATGAGGGCACTGAAAGACTGCTTTGGGAAATTTCTCCGATGGGTGCGCATTGTATTACTTAACCACATGGGACAAACAAGCACCTGTCAAACTCTATGCAAAAATGTGATCCCCTAGTCAGACACTCTGAGCATCAACCCTTCCCAATACCAGGTCCAATATCAAGCATTGAGATCCTTTGAATGAGAAACTCAGCCCCCAAACCCTGCCACCTCCACAACAACCACCATCACCACTATCATCACCCACCACCACCACCACCACCACCAATACTAGCCGCCATTCTCCACACTGCCTGCCACTAGCATCACCACCATCCACCATCACCACCATCAACGCCACGAAGATCAACACCAACACCAGTCACCACTCCCAACACCATCATCACCACCACCCATCCCCACAAGGCCACAAGTAATCTCAATGGAATATGTTTTTCAGTGCCTCTGCATGGTGAAACACCTGCCCACTGGCAGCTAGAGCAGGATTGTGGGCATTAATAATGACTTGATGGTCTCAATTAGTGGCTGGGCAGTAAAGCCATGTTGAAACCGTCCTGTCACAGACTTAATCAGGGCAGGGGTGGTGGGGCCCCCACTTGTCACACTCCCACACAATTAAATATTCCCATCACCAAATTTGCTACTGAGTTGGGCATTAAGTTCCATCCAGTGTTGTTGGGAGTATGGTGTGGAGAAGTACAATGGTTGAAAGAATTATTCATGGAGTTGGACAGAAGGGCAGTCTGGTGGCTCAGTGGTTAGCACTGCTGCCTCACAGCGCCAGGGACCTACATTCGATTCCAGCCTCGGGCAACGATCTGTGTGGAGTTTGTACATTCTCCACGTGTCTGTGTGGGGTTCCTCCAGGTGCTCCAGTTTCCTTCCCCAGTCCAAAGATCTGCTGGCTAGGTGGATTGGCCATAGAAAATGCAGGGTTACAGGGATAGGGTGGATCTGGGTGGGATGCTCTTCGGAGGGTCAGTGTGACTCAATAGGCCGAATGACCTGCTGCCACACTGTAGGGATTCTATGATCCGATGAAGGAGAAAACACATGTTTCTGCAGGAAACCTTCAAATGAAAAGAAGTAGCAAGAGAGGCCAATGCTCAGATTCTGGGAGCAGCTCTTTGGAACGTTTAATGACCCAAACCAGATGATGAAGATCAGTGGCTGCATCTTCTCATGATATTTCATACCTGTCAAACTTCTAGTACCTCACAATGATCAATACATTACCCCACCCCACCCCATAACTCACTCAGTATTGATTCTTAACATTAAGGATTCATACCAAGCATTTACATACTCCAACTCACCCTCACACTTTTTTCTATGATATCATTCTCAAAACCAACTCTTACAGCCTCCACATATCTCCAGCAATAGAAAACACATCATCTGAAGGCACCACAACATTTTGAGTGAGATGTCTGTCTCTTTTGTGGGACCAGCTGGCCCAACCCTCCATAGCAGCGTTACACTCCCCGATAGCAACTGAGGACATGTTGATTTGCATCATATGGCTACCTGTGCCACAGTCCATAGCATCTGATATTGCTAAGACCATCAAGGATGTTACATTCCTGCCTTAAGTCATCCTGCTAACTGGCATGGTATGCAAGGTGCAGATACTTGACCATGGATTGCTTGTTTTCCCATCCATCCTGCAACTTTTCCCTTCTGAATTAAAGCTTCCTCATAGCCAACCTCAGCACACCCGGGAATACAGGAGAAAGCAAGCCCACACGAGCGATAAGCAATGTCTTGTTTAAGCTGTAAAAGAGCATGATGCACACCGTTCTGAAACTTCTTATGCAGGAAAGCAACAGGCTGCACACAAACAATGTTCCCCTTAAGATGTACACAAGCATGTTCAGTGCAACAAATTTAAGGGCCATGCATTCGACAACAAAGGTGCACAAAGTGTTCAGAACGCACATTGGTGACAATGAAGAACTGAAACTGGACCTGACAGTTTGCAGGTACCAGCTGTGATGCTAGCAGTGAACTAACTTTCGAATTGATATCCAAACAAGGTTAGTCATGTTAGGTTTCAGTCAGGGTGGGGGAGATAGGACAGTTCCTGTGTCAGCTCCCCAGTGGGCAAGGTCACAGCTGGCACATGCCTAGGGGACTCAGATGAGGAATAAGAAAGGGTATCATGTGGGAGATGCTGGTGATGCACATTCACATACTAGGATATGTTGGCAGACTGACCAGAAAGTTTCTTATCACTCTCAAAGATCATGGTGGAACCATCCCAAAGATGGTGGATGGCATCACATAGAATCTTTTCTCTGTGCCTATGGTGGCTGGTTACAATGGTTGTCAGTAGAACTTTATTGAAATTGGGGTCTATGCTAGAGTCTCTAGCAATTAAAGTTGAGTTAAAGGGTCCTGGGTTTCTACTTCCTGACCTTTCCTCCTCTTCCAAAGTGTATTCCAAATTTTGAAAGATGGTAACATTATGAAGGATGCATCTGACCACCTTACACTTTGTAACCTGCTTCTGCCCCCATCACACAGTCAAAGAAGTGGAACTGTTGCCTTTGTAGGCTGATTGCCAGATCCATGAGATCTCTGTGGTTCTCATTATGTGCCTGCTTCCTTCATCTGGTTGGATGGCAAAAAAGACGCACTTTAGTCATTTATTTTTGCCCTTTGACCTCAAGCAGCCATGCTCTTGTTCTCCGAGTAGTGCTGACACCAGTGAGAATGGCTGACTGCTCCATGAATACATAGTGGTTGCTGGTACGATAATGGGCATTCACTGATATGATGTATTAGCATGCTCGCATACTGAGAGCACATTTATCAAATGGCAGCCCTTGTGGTAACTGTTCCTATCTCCATTGTCATAGGAGATAACAAGCATGGGGCTGGATGAACACAGCAGGTCAAGCAGCATCATAGGAGCAGGAAAACTTGACGTTTCGGGCCTAAACCCTTCATCAGAAAATTTTCTGATGAAG
>JAHRHZ010000022.1:26650703-26663365 GCA_024137785.1 Ginglymostoma cirratum | reverse complement strand
CTTCATCAGAAAATTTTCTGATGAAGGGTTTAGGCCCGAAACGTCAAGTTTTCCTGCTCCTATGATGCTGCTTGACCTGCTGTGTTCATCCAGCCCCATGCTTGTTATCTCGGATTCTCCAGCATCTGCAGTACCTTTTACCTCCATTGTCATAGGAGTCAGCAGAGTCAACTAAATGCAGTTGATGCATGCTGCCCCAACAGGAATTGAACTATCCAAGCAAAGCATCATGCCCTATCTCCATGCTTGTCACTGCTAAAGGAGGAGAAAATGTACTCTCTTCGCAACCCATGGTGGATGTGAAAGCCACTGGCAAGACTGTCTAAGGGCTCCAGGTCAGCTTATAGGAGTGGCCCAGTTCAGCAACTACCCCCTTGTTGAATATAAGTCCCCACCAGAAATGGTCCTGAGTCAAATGGAGGTGGGAGAAGTGCTTCTGAAAAATCACATATATAAACTGAGTTTCTGAATCCAAGACAAAAGCATTCGGAATGATCAGTCAACATCCCGAAGGTAACACTCCTTCGCTTCCGGTGTATGCACAACACACTCATATGCACCGAGCACCCTGTGGCCTACACCAGAATTGGCTGAGAGTGCAGCCAGTGCCATTATCCTGCTTAGGGCCTACTGTAATACGATGCATTTTATACCACAACTTTGTATCATGAATGATTTTCTGTTCCTTTGGAGTCAATAGAAAATGAATTAGAGTACGTATAAAATGAGCTACTGGTTCATTATTACAGTTTTTGTGATACGATCAAAAGGTAGTTGGACCACCCATGTTGGCAGTATGAAATGGTCAAGGACACAGGATTTTACACATGAAACACAAAAACTTTTGAACTAGGAGCAGGAGTAGGCAATGCAGCCCTTGGAGCCTGCTGTGCCATTTAATATGATCATGGCTGATCTCATCTCAGCCTCGATTCCACTTTCCTGTCCGCTGTCCATAACCCTTCAAACCATTACCTATTAAAACTCCATCTGTCTCCTCCTTAAAGTTATTCAGAGCAATACAACATATGGAGAGTATAGCACTGAGGTATATTGTATTTTAGGGGTCGGCGATGGTGAGAGATAGTGTGCTGGACCTACAGTGAATGTCAAGTAGTCACAATGTGTGGCATGCAGCAAAAATGCAGTTTTCCCAATTGTTCACTTCATATTCAAATCGAGTATTCTCAAAAATACTTGCAAAATTTGCGATATATGTGGAATCATAAAAAAGAATCAGACTTACTGCTATCTTCGTGAATATATAGATAATCAAAGAAAGTAAAGCTATTAAAAAATGAATTCTTTGGCCTCCAAATCGTTTCAGTAGATATTCAGGCATGGTGGTGACCTGCAAAGAGACAATATGCTCATTTTAGGGCAAACATGGAAAGTGGGAATTAACCATTAATCGTAAATCCAGAGACTGAATAGAAGAAATACATCTGAATTTCACTGCTCTCATATAAGAGCCCTATTCAGATTATATCCACCTTGATTAGGCAGAAACCTTTCTACTTCTCCCACAGTCACCATTGGAAGCAATGATCTCCCACCATAGATTTTTTTTTCATTAACTGGATGCAAACAAGCTAACCAGGCCAGCATTTATTGCCCATCCCTAATTGCCTTTGAGATGATGGTAATGAGTTCTTCTTCAACATATACAGTTCACAAGAGTAGGTACACCCATAATGTTATTGGGAAGGAAGTCACCGGACTTTTACCTGGAAGCAGTGATATAGTTAAGTTAGAATGATGTGTGGCTTGCAAGGAGTGTTCAGTTGGTGGTGTTCCCATGCATCTGTTGCACTTGTCTTCCTGGGTGGTAGAAGTTGCATGTTTGGATGAAATCGAAGGAGCCTTGGTGAGTTGCTGGAGTGCATCTTGCAGATGGTTCACACTGTTGCTACTGTCTGTCAGTATCATGACTGCTGCATATGGATATGGGGCAGGTAACTTGCTGTTTCCATCAGTTTGAAAAAAACCATATAAAGAATGGCTGATTCATAAAACAACCAAATTCACTGATTTATGATAACTAGTAAATCAATCTCCATTTTTATTATTTTGAACTGCATTACTGTCTTTAAGGACACAATTTGTTGGAGTGAAGTTAGTCTTTTTTGCAAAATTGATGATTACCCCAAACTGCTGATTTGTTCTCACTTGTTCTGTATTTTTGCTAAAAATCAATTATACTGCCATCCCAAATCTCTCCATGAAGTAGTCTGTTCTGATATTTCGCAGAATCCTGCTCCGATTTTCCCTCTCTGGGGTTATGCAAGGTGTTGAATAAAGGATAAAATTTAAAGTTGAAACAGGACATTTTCCATTTTGTGAAAATGAGTGTTTTGCATTAGAAGTAGTTAAAATGTAATCTTACCCCTGCTGCAATGTATATGGGTAGAAACAGCCACCCTAGTAACATCAAAGCATACATTCCCTACAGAAGAAAAAAGAAAAGAAAATTATAACAGTATGATCTTGTATTACCTGGCATTACAGCATTATCCTTTCACACAAAGGGGCTTCCCTTCACCACCAGAAACAAATATCCTCTCCTCCCACCAGACACAGCTATTCTCTCCCATTAGATGCAGCTATCATTCCCACACTGGACACAGCTATCCTATAGCCAGCAGGCACAGCTAATCCCCTTTTGCTGTTCCTACCAGATGTAGAATTCCTAGTCTCGAACTTGCTCTAATAGTCACAGCTGTTATGAGGCTGGTTCCATTCAGTTTCTGCTCAATGGTAACCCTCAGGATGGTGATACTGTGGGTATTAATGATGACAATACCATTGAATGTCAACTGGATTCATCCTGTTTTTTGTAGGCAGGTCAGACTTGGACAGTTGTTCACATTGCTAAATTGATGTCAGTGATGTTGCAGCAGTGGAACTGGAATAGGAAAAATTTGGCTCAGAGTGTGGCTAGCTCAAGAGCACAAGCCATCAGTACTTCTGTTGGAATGTTGACAGTGTCCATAGCCTTAACAGTATCCTGTGTCCTCATTTATTATCACAAGGAGTGAATCAAATGGCTGCGGACTGGCATCTGTGCTGCTGGTGAGGCTAAGGAGGCTAAGATGGATTATCTACTCAATACATCAGGCTGAAAATGATTACAAATTCCTCAGCCAAGCTTTCCAGCTCTGGGCCTCAGGGTGCTCCTGGGGGTCTGCTCTGGGCATCAGGATACTTCTGGCTCCATTCCAGACCTCAGGGTGCTCCTGGTTCTGCTCTGAGCCTTGGCCTGCTCCTGGCTTCAGGCTCCAGGCTACAGGGTCCAGGCTTTGGGCTGCTTTTGGCTCCTCCAATCACACACAGTTCTCTCCCATATTTGCTGCAGATAGGCTCACCATCGACCTACTGCAGCACACACAGAGAGAAAGGATTCTAATCGGAGGAGCAGTTCCTTTTAAGATCTTCCACTTATACATACCTATATTTGAAACTCTGGGCTCAAATAAAACAAAAGGAAAACAAAATAAATTAAAAACAACAATAAACTTTCACTTTATATCATCCTGGTCTATGATCCTTCTTGTGTAAGGTTATGTAATTATTAATGATGGGACTCTGAATGACCTGTAGATTTGTTTACCAGTAGAACATATGTCATTCTGTATGGAACACTCCAGCAGGCTGTTTATGGCCCACAGGCCACAGGTTGAGCTCCAATACCTAGTCAGTCCTGTTCCCTTGTTTTATGTCTGTAACAATTGGTTTATTTCCCTGAGGAGCCCATACAAGTTATTTTTGATCTCATTTGTTATCATCAACTCCATCACCCTCACAGGCAATTATTTCCAGATTGTTACCACTTGTTGTTTAATGTGTTTCTTCACTTGCTCTTTGCATCTCTTGTCCAAACCTTAATCCTCTGCCATATATCATCAAGCCAGGTACATAAAAGGAATTACAATTTGACCACAATCTCATCGAATAGCAGACCAGACTCAAGAAATTGATTGACTAAATGTTGTTTCTATAACTGAATGCTTTGTTTTAGTTGGAAGCTTTTTTACAAGTAAACATTTCAACATGTGAAATAACTTACACTCCACTCGAACACACTAACAGCAATTCCAGAGGCTGCTCCAGTTCCAGCCAACCCAATGAAATGGCCACTTCCCACATTGTTGGCAAATAGTGATGCTCCAACCTGTGTAAAAGAAATTGAAGTCTCAGACCAGGCAATGTCAAATGCTGGCTGTCCAATGTTAGCTGTGAATCAAAATACTTACTGGCCACCAAGTCATGTTCCTTCCCGCCAAAAAATAGCCTTGAATAGTGTTCCTCTTTGACTTGTACATGGACTGTTCAAGAAAATCAGAAACAGTATATCATTCTTAATCTAATACAATGCTGCTATTCTGAAGAATTAGACCCCAAACCCTGGAAAACTAACTGTGCATCTCTCTGCCTCCTCATCGCAGCCCATCAAGTCTACACTGACCCTCTGAAGAGCATCATTGACTTAATTGACTTGTACCAATGAATGCATCCCATTTCTCCAAGAAAACTCCCTCTTTTACAGATCATCACAATATCCCCTTGCCCTCAACACCAGAATAAAAATTACCACCAAAAACAAACCAGTGCAGAAATAACCAGGTTTTTCATATATTCCCTGACTGCCTGCCTTTTGCCTGGCCTAGTACTAGCCCAGTAGCTGCAGCATGGTTTGTGAGAAGCTGCTGACTATCTGTAGGAGAGACTACAAATGGCCTGGCAGGATGACCTCATGAGGCTTTGCCTTTGACTGGACAGTACCAACTCAGCTTGATAGCCAGCAGTCAGGTACTGGCAGAGGAAGAAAAGTAGTCACCCTGAGAGCAATTCTGTGCTGCACAGAGCCACTGCCACTCACCCCAGGTCAGCACTTCAGCAATTCCATAGATCAGCTAGAGAACGTACTGCAGACTGCTCTAAGTGCCTACAAGCCTCTTTGAACAGTGGTATCTATAGCCAGGACGGCAGCAGTCTGAGCCTGCAGAGCAGCAAGCTATGCTTATTTAACTTCAGTCTGAGCTTCCAATGCAGCATCCAGATATTGCATGGCATCTGCTAATACTGGAAGCTGAGATATTGGCCATCAGTTCCTGTATCATGGTTGGGTCTGCAAGAGTTCTCCTGAAGTTGACAAGCATTCCCACGGAGGGGTTAGTCTTAAGCTCTGCACAAAGCCCTGTGCATCATTGCATGTCAGACTTCTCCATCCGCCTTGACAATGTCCATAGGCTGTCAGGCAGCTTTGCCAAATGTTGTTGTGTGCATATTCATCGGCCTTCTGCATATGCCTCTCCATCGAAGTCTTTATCTACAGCAGAACTTCTAGTCCAACAAACTGGCATCTGCACAACCCCACTGTCCAGCTGCAGCCTGGTGGCTCAGCGAATGCAGGTCTCATCTTGAAAGTACCTTCTAAAGTGCACACAACCTCAGCATCCAAGCTGATGGCTACAAGTGTGAAAGTGGGTCATAGTATTTCTTCAGTATCAGTCATTTCTTCCCCAGTACCTCTTAGACTTGCACCACTTCTTGGTCAGGTTGTGATTCTTGGCTATTTGAAAGAAATGAGGCACAAGGGTAAGCTCCAGGTGAGGGGTAGTCATGGACCACTGACCCAGCTGCAACTCCTAAATCAGAGGAGATTGTGAAATGATGGGAAAACAAGGAGCAGGATTGGGTTCTAAAATATCACAATGTTCAACAGTTTCAGCCCTATTGCTGGTCATGACCTCAGTATTTTATATTCACTTGTAGGATGTGAGCATTATCAGCTTGGCTGACATTTATTGCCCATCCCCAGTTGCCCTTGAAAAGGAGATGGCAAGTGGCCTTCTCGAACCACTGTGTCCGTGTGGCCATTTCAATCTTGGCAAGTTCTTGCTCCTCCGCAGAATGCACCATCCCTTTAGGTGTGAAGCTACCTCTAAAATAGGGTTAGATTTGCATGAACTTGAGCATGTTGCAGAATGCAGCTATTCATCAGTATATCTACCTGTCAAGTAAATGATGATGTCACATGAAACGTCTACCCACATATATCAGGAGTAACTGGTGCAGGTTAATTGCAAATTACAACCCCAGTGCCTATTTTTGGGCACTGTCCAATTTTATCTGTTTCATCTCTTCACATTTTCTTTTCAATATTGGACTTTTCAGTGGCTCAGGGGATAAAGTAGGTAGATGTCCATTGCAACACTGAGCCATGGGAAAGGGCAATGGATCACAAGGGACTGAAGGGATCGAGAGAATGGATCACAATTGAGAAGAGTGAGATGGAAATGTGGTCATTCTTAGGAGGGGCAAGGCCATTGGGATCCTGAGCAGGATGATGAAGGGGATAACAGCGTCATCATCATGGTCAATGCAGGGGCACATGGGGAGAGGACAATGGATCATGCTCAGGAGATGACAGAGGACTATGGGGTTGTGATCAGGAGGAAGGAGAGATCAACATGATCACTATTTATTTAAGGGGGATCTTGACAGAGTTGTCATCAGAGGAATAGAAAGCGATACTGTGTTATTGTTACACTTTCATAAGATGTGGGCATTACTGGCAAGGGCAGCAGTTTTTCCCCATCCCTAACTTTTCCTCAAAGTGAATGGCTAGCTAAGCCATTTATGGACTATTAAGAATCTACAACATTGCTGTGGTCTGGAGTCGGGTACAGGCCAGAAAAAGATGGTAACTTTCTTCCCCTAAAGGGCAATAGTAAATGAGATTCTTTTTCATGGCAGTTACCATTGCTGGAACTAATTTTAGATTCCAGATTTATTCATTAGAAACTACAATGCTACCAGCTGCTGTGGTGAGATTTGAGCCCAAGTGCCCAGGATTACCAGTCTATTAACATTACCACCCTGCAACCGTCTCCCCGCCTCTGAATAGTTGCCAGGGATTGTGTAGTTTAGACTCCCCCCTCTACTCCATCCCACAACACCGCCTCTAACCCCATCCACTCACTTAATTCAACATCAATGATGTCATGATGCCTTTGGTCCAGACCTTTGCAATATTAGTTTCATCCCCATGTGTTTTGTGGGAGCCTTGTTGATGGTCTGACTTGTCTTTGTCAAATTTTAAACAGACGGGAATGAGATCAGATTGATCAATTCTGGTACATTAAGCTCTCCTCTACCCGAATAATATTAAAGATTAAGGTTAACAAGTTGGGCAAACAGGTAGCTGCAGTACTGAATAAAAACAGAAAGAACTGTAGATGCTGTAAATCAGGAACAAAATCAGAAATTGCTGAGAAAGCTCAGCAGGTCTGGCAGCATCTGTGAAGGAAAAAATCGGAGTTAATGTTTCAGGTCCAGTGACCCTTCCTCAGGTCTGAGCTTTTCCAGCAACTTCTGTTTTTGTAGCTGCAGTATTGAACTCAGTTATTGTGCACACTTGCTTGAAGTCAACATTGCTTGATTAGCATCACATCTTGCTATTCACTCTGAAACTGGACCTTTGCAGCTGCGTTTTTACACATACTTCAATCCCTCACCATACTCCATCCACATTGGTCCTGTTTCAGTGAGAGATGGAGCAGTCTGCTTTGCCTCCTATTTGCAAGCTTACTTGCTTGTAATAGTGAGCTGAATTAGCATCTTGTTTAAAGATTACGAGGATAGACGTTAATTTTGGAGAATAGCATCAAGTGAATGCACTGAAAGGAACTGATTACACCCATTTCATTGGCACAAGGAGGTTTATCATGGATATTGGGGTAACCTTTCACTAAGGTTTAATAGTAAGAATATTGTTGGAGTAAAAGTGTTGAATCTTGATTTCCTGGGTTTTTTTTGTTGTAAGTGTATTGGCAGCTCTCGTGAATGTGTTCAGTTTCCCTCCTCCACATTAAATAAAAGGGAAAAAAACAAAACTATGGTCTATCAAGCCTTGCCTCACTCTGGGATCAGACTTGTCCAATATTACTGTCAGCTGGGATTATAAGACTACCCAAATGCACCACATCACCTCCCCAGACCAATCACATTTCCCAAATAAATGTTTAGAACTGGCCTTTTACTGGTTTCAGCAAAAATCCATGCTTGGTGGTTCAATGGTGGTTTAAAGAGAAGCTCAAGTGTGGCCACAAGCAGGCCTCAGATGTATCCTTTTGATTTAGAAGATGTAGGCAGAAAATTGAACAATGGCATCTACCTCACCAAAAAAAAATGACTGGAAACATAAATGAAATGAACTCCTTGAGATAGTATGTTCCATCCCTAAATTACAGCTGCAGTTATGCATATTTGCCTGATCCATCTGCATTACACCTGAAATTTTGGGGCCAACATTCATATTTAACCTTTGTAAATGGCGATTTTTCAAAATAACTCATGACACTGAGTCTAATTCTTCAAAGGACATAGAAGAAGACATTTTACCCAGGAGTGTGTTTGCAGCCAGCAGTTTAGTAAGTAGATAAAGAACTTACCCAGAGTCCTACAAATATTATAAGTAAAATGTAGAGACTCAGGACAACAGCGTCAATCTCATTCAGTTTCTGATGCATGATGACACATTCGAGGGGTTCCAATGTGCTGGCAGGAGTTTTGTCTGCCCTGAAGTAAGGGTTCTCTGTAATTGTCTTCATACTTGAACATAAAATAGAAGAATAAAATAAGGCTTATGTAAATAGAATATACATTATAACTGAATATACTCTGATCGAGCTGCTTGAGAATAAATTAATTATAAATCAACAGGATAATCAAGAAGTTAATTAAGGGGGGGAATAGTGGGAATAGATTTCCATGCGTGATTCCCGAGCAGATTAGATTAGAACAAGCAGTTTAAGTGAGAACAAGAGATGCAGTGAATATCTGTCTTGAGCAGAATTCAGTTGAAATTCTATGTACTGGTTAAAAGGAATTAAAACCTTTGATAACTGAAGGACTGTACTGACAGTTAGATTTCTGGGATAGCTGAGTCGAGAAGAGAGGGTCAAATTTCCCAGCTGCAAGACACCAGACAGTAAAAACAATAGCATGAAGACCATTCTGAATCTAGATGGCCACACTTAAAATGCTAAAGATACCTATGTTGAAATGGGCAGTGAGACAGTTGGAGGAGATTTAAAGGAATGATTTTTCCAAAGCAAATGGAAATCTCAAGAAATCTCAAACTTTATGCAAACCTTTGAAATACAATGTGGAGCAAGTGTTAATCCTCCTAATTCTGTGAAATACCTGACTTCAAATTTTTTGTGGGTGTATTTCAAATGGTGTGGAAGGCAATTTGAGCTGAGAAGTTTGTTTTGAGTATAAGTAACTATAATCATTGTACTTATATTAACATTAATGTAACAGACTACTAAAATATAGTTATCAGCTTCAGTGTTATTAGATTTTTGCGCAGTTTTCTTTTACAACCTTATGACTTGATCCTTTTAGCAAATATCTGGGTTTTCAGATTTGCATAATAAATGATAAAAATGTTATTATTCTTGACCGAGATTATTACAATCATAGCAATAGCAACCAAAAGAGGGAGAAAAATTATACTACCTCACATTGCCCAATGTGCGGCACTACCACCATGCTAAATAAGACCAATGTTTAATAGGTCTAGCAACTCAAAACTGGGCAACCACGAGACTCGCAAGGCCATCGGCAGCAGCATAATTGTATTGATCCAGACGCAAACAAACAAGCTTAACTCCGAAGGTGAAGTGATATTAAGGCAGCATTTGGTCATGTGTGGCATCAAAGGACCCTAGCAAAACTGGAGTCAATGGGAAACAAGAGGAAATCTCTCTGTCAAAGTTGTTCCTAACACAAAGGAAGATAGTTGTGCGTTTCAGAGGTCAATAATTTCAGACCAAGGACATCACTACAGGATTTCCTCAGGCTTCAACCTTCAGCTGCTTTATCTACGACCTTCCCTCTATCATGAGGTCCAATGAGAATATTTGTTCATGTTCATACAATGTTCAGAATTACATTTTTCAACCACCTGTTTAAATCATTTCATGGCTTTTTATTTCTAACACTTTCAACCTTACAACACTCCAAGCACTGGACTAGGAACCCAGAGGCTCAACATGGTTGAAGATCTGCAGCAGATCTCAAAGTCTTGACTGCCTTCTGAATAGGCCTATCAAACCATTGAGTTCAATGACAAGTAAGATGGGCAACAAATACTGGCCAGGCCATTGATAACCACATTAACAGGAAGAATATACTTTAAAAATCTGCACCTTCTGCCAGTCATTGTTGGCTGTGTATTTAACATTAATGGCCGAGGAATGCCCCTATTAATATCTCTGTGTTACTCTCCCCCCATTAGGGTCCTCTTTAAATCCACCTCTTTGACCAAGCTTTTAGGCACTCAACTAATTATATCAATGTCAGGTCTGAATCAATTTTTATATTTCTCTGAAGCACCTTTAGAATGTTTTAAAACATTTAAAGTGGCTAGATATAAAACAAAAGAGCTACAATGTTATTCATGCTTTGAGGCAGAATATTGTTACCTTATAGAGCCGTTGGATGAATGATTAAACAACTTTGTATGCTTTCTCCTTCCAGTTTGGAAATATTCTGCTGTTTCAGTTTATTAACAAATGCTATCAATGCTATCCTTAGAAGTTTTTCCTTCGTAACAGCTCTGGGATGTAGACAGAAACCATTTGACTTCAAGTTGCTGCCTCCGAGGTGGCGGAGGTTTTAATGCCAGATTTTTGAATTTGCATCCAAGTTGGTCCAGTTGAAGAATGGCAGTTGATGACAGTTGGAAGGAGCGCTTCTCCTTTGTTTAAACCTGATTGGCTGGTGGTTGCTGGCTCCTATTGTTTGTTTGGTTGGTTTTCGTTCCACCACCTCTGATTGACTCGGGTTATCCCATTCTATCTTCCAATCACATGAGGCTTTTTTTACCAGTATTCAGGGCAAATTGTCCGACACACAGAAGTGGTCACACGTTGATGATATCACCCTATTTAAATGGGCATAGGTGGCGCAGAATTCATTCTCCGAGAGTAGCACTTAGCTTTACATATATTTACTGCTTTTATCTGTCAACTTTTGTCTGTTTGGAACAGACACTAGGCTCTTCATAACTGCCTGTAACTGTCATGTCTTTCCTGACACTGTTGTCACATCTCGTCTTTCACTATTCCCAGACCTGTAACTGCCACCTGTTTCCCTTTCATATTTGTAGCAGCAGCTGCCTTTATCTGCAAGGCTACTTGTATCACTTGTATCATTCATCTGTTTTTCTATTCCTGGCATTACTCCCTGCCTGTAACTGCTGCATACTAGTACTTCCTGTCTAACAATCACCCATCACCTCTTTCAGCGGCCTGACAGTGTGAGGAGGGGAGAGAGACTGGTCAGTCCATAGAGAAGATAAGGAGCAGAGAGAGAGGACGGGGGGCAGAGAGCGGGAACTTGGAGCAGAGAGAGAGGACAGGGAGCAGAGAGAGAGAACAGGGAGCAGAGAGAGAGGACAGGGAGCGGAGATAGGGAAAGGACAGGGAGTGGAGAGAGATAACAGGGAACAGAGACACAGAGAGGATGGGGATCAGAGAGGGAGAGAGAGAGAGGACAGGGAACAGACAGAAAGAGTGGACGGGGAGGGGAGAGAGAGTGAGCAGGGAGCAGAGGGAGAGATGACAGGGAATGGAGAGAAAGAGAAAAGGGAACAGAGAGAGAACAGGGTGCGGAGAGAGAGAGAACAGGGAGCAGAGGGAGAGAGGACAGAGAACAGAGAGAGAACCGGGAGCGGAGAGAGAGAGGACAGGGAGTGGGGAGAGAGAACAGGGAATGGAGAGAGAACAGGAGTGGAGAGAGAGAAAACAGAGAGCGGATAGAGAGAGGACAGGGAGTAAAGAAAGAACAGGGAACAAAGAGAGAGAGGACAGGGAGCAGAGAGAGGGAGGACAGGGAGTGGAGAGAGAGGGAGAACAGAGGGTGGAGAGAAAGAGGATGGGGAGTGGAGAGAGAGGATGGGAGTGGAGAGAGAGAGGACAGGGAACGGAGAGAGAGATGACAGGGAGTGAGGAGAGAGAGGACAGGGAGCAGAGAGAGATAGGACAGGGAGCAGAGAGAGAGAGAACAGGGAGTAGAAGGAGAGAGAATAGGGAATGGAGAGGATGGGGAGCAGAGAGAGAAGACAGGGAGTGGAGAGAGATAACAGGGATCGGATAGAGAGAGAACACAGGGAGCAGACAGAGAGAAGCTGGGGAGCTGAGAGTGCGAGAGGACAGGAAATGGAGAGAGAAAGAGGACAGGAGGGAGTGGAGAGAGAGGATTGGGAGCAGAGAGAGAGAATGGGGAGCGAGGGAGTGAGGATGGAGAGTGGAGAGAGAGAACAGGGACTGGAGAGAGAGAGAACAGGGAACAAAGAGAGAAAGGACAGGGAACAGAGATAGAGAGGATAAGGGGCAGAGAGAGAGAGAAAACAGGGAGCAGAGGGAGAAAGATGGGAGCGGATAAAGAGAGAAGACAGGAAGTGGATAGAGAGAACAGGGAGCGGATAAAGAGAGAAGACAGGGAGCAGACAGAGAGAGGCTAGACAGCAGAGAGAGAGAGAGGCCAGGGAGCGGAGAGAGCGAGAGGACAGGGAGTGGAGAGAGAGAGAACATGGAACAAAGAGAGAGAAAAGGCAGGGAGCAGAGAGAGAGGACGGGGAGTGGAAA
>JAHRHZ010000022.1:26527238-26642439 GCA_024137785.1 Ginglymostoma cirratum | reverse complement strand
TAGTCTGTATGTTCATAATGTCTTAGTCTGTGTGTTCATAATGTCTTTGTATGTTTGTAATGCCTTAGTCTGTGTGTTCATAGTGTCGTAGTCTGTGTGTTCATAATGTCTTAGTCTGTGTGTTGGTGGTTTGCTGATGACACTTCACTGGTATCCCACATTAAAGCTCATTTGCCTCCAAGGAGTTCAGACTGAATCTGTATCAGAAAGAGCAAAGTTATGGACCGTGACATAGAGACTTCTACCAACATTGACAACCTCACTCTGCACTTCATTGACAGCTTCACATCAACAATTCCAAGCAACCAGTCACTTGTTGCTGTATTCAGCACCAATACTACCAGGTTTGCAGTATGACAAAGTTGAGAAGTTGAGTGTGAACCAACAGAAAATTAACCAAAACTAGAAACTCTGTGTACAGCAGGCTCATGTTCTCAGCATCGTCCTTTACAGCAGTGAGAATGGATAATTTATACAAGCCTGAAGGAGCAGCTGAACAGCTCTGCTGCCTGAAATGAATATTGGGCACATCCTGGCGAGACAGAGTGCTGATTAAGGAAGTACACTAGTGTTTAGAGAACTCCAGCATACTTACATTCTCAGTCAGCAGTGACTGGGGCATGTGAGCTGAACTGATGACAGCTGCATTTCCAAAGTCATGGCCAATAGTGAGTTTGCTGTCACTGCAAGACCAACACAGTTCACCCACGTTGGCAGGGTAAGGAAGCCTTCAATTCAAAGATACCTGTGATACAAGGTTGCCTGCAAGCGAGACTTTAAGTTGACTGGGATCAGTGTCATTGAATGGGAGGACCTCATTGCTGGCCTGGACATGAGCAGTCAGGAAGAACATGGAAAGAGCAAAGGACAAAAGAAACCAGCAGATGGCAGAAAAGTGAGCCTGCCAGAAGGAGTAAACATCAGTTGTCCAATACATCTGCAGGTGGAACTGACGCATGACTCAGCTTTAACAGCCACAACAGAGAATGTTCTACACAGAAAGGACATTCCTGCTTGATGCAATTGTTTCCCAAGACAGGCAGATACCATAAGCACTGCATTATCCACTGGTCAGACCAGTGAGAGAGTTGTGCATCTCTAAGAGACAAAGAGCTCTTCAAGAGAGTTTCCAAACAACATACATGATTCTCTTTCCTGCATCTGTAAGGTACTAAATCGTAACCTATCACGATGCAGCATTACATCAGAAAGAAAAGCTGACCTTAGACTCACATCAAGTCGCCCTACACATTGGGTAGTTGCTACACTTGTACATAATTGTGGCTGTGTTGCATTCATGTCAGGGGTATGGTTTTTGTTCTGCCTGTAGTATATTGTATATCATTGCAATGATCATCAAGGACTTCTTCCCATTGAAAGTGTGATTTTGCTCATGTTAGCAGTTCCTTGGCATGTGGCTTACCTTCATCAGGCTGTTTTACTACAGAATCGTTTCTTTCAAAACGGGTGAACCAGGTCAAGCGGCTAATCTAAGATTGGAGAAGAAAGATTATAGCACAACGTACTATGATGCTAATTTTGCTGTGGTTAATGTTGGCTAGGCATTTCAAACAAGAACTCGTGTTAATTGGATACATCAAGCAGACTTTCCTTGGTAAAATATATGAATAGCTGTTGGGATGATGGTGGTGTAGCAGTTGCAAAACTAGACCCAAGATAATATTCTGGGGACATGATCACAAATTCCAACAAATAGTTGGCTCAATGAATAAATCTGACATTTCAAGGTAATCTCAGTAATGGTGACCATGAAACTATCTTTGATTGAAGCAAAAAACCATATGATTTGTTAATTTCATGTGGGGACGGAAATCTGCCCAAGTCCACCTTGTGTCAATGGCAAGTCACCCTACCTCCCTGGCTTGCATGTGACTCCAGATCCACAATAATGTGGTCGACTCCTAACTGCCCTCTGAAACATCCCAGAAAATTCCTTAATTAAAGGACAGTTAAGGATAAGCAACAAATGCTGGCCTCACCAGAATGACCGCATTTCATGAAAGAAGGAATGTTAAAGATCGTGCACTTTCAATGAGTCAGTCCCAATTTACAATGCCTGCATATTTCCAACTGTGAGAGTTGCTCACCTTGACTTGTGTAGCCCTGCTCCATACTTCAGAGCCAGGAAGAATGTTTTGCAGTAGAATTGCCAGAGACTTATTTCAGGTGTATTGAGTCCATTCCAAGTTGTAGAGACATTCCTAAAAATCAAAAAAGATCTAAAGGATGATTTGAACTGCCCAGCAGAATCTGGAAGGAATGGGCAGTTAAAATTGGCTGAGGTACTCTCAAACTCGAAGCAGTCATGATTCCACTGTATGATATTTCAACCTTCTATACTGGGCAAGGATACCCAGGCAACAAATATCGTTCTATTTCACAAATATACTGCAGGTCCCCATGATGCAATTGAGATGTAATGACAATTTTAATTGAAGTTTCAGCAGGGAATTAGACCTAATGTTCTGACAAGTGAAAGCCTATCAGGGCCGGTCAGGCCCCTTCAGACCTCACCGGGAACATTTAAGCCTCTCGTTCTGTATCAAGTGAGATCTATGTTCACAGCACAACCCACGCCAGTACCCAATAATAGAGGATCAGAAACCTGTCCACCTTGTATCAAAGTGGAGTCAATCTGCCTCTCAATTTGAAAACCAGAAGAAATAGGAACAGGAGACGGTCACTTGGTCCTTGGAGCCTGCTAGGCCTTTCAACAGGATCATGTCATTTTCCACTGCTTTTCCATCCAGAGTTGCTGGAAAGTCAACCAATGGGAATTTGAATGCAACCTTGGAGTTAAAATGGCCTGGGTTTCAGTTCTGGAGCATTTTCCAACTCACCTCACTATCTACCTGCCCAGAAGCCAATGGAATTAAAATCAATGCCTCTCATGACAACGATATTAGTTATTGGCCAAGATTTTACTGAAGCAATGACAACCAAGCCTTCAACCTGTACGGACATGGTGGAGAGGCCCAGCAACTTACATGAGCATTGTAGTGCGTAAATCCAGAAGTTACAGTGGGCCAACCTCCAGTTCTCCAGAAGCTTCGTGGTATCAGTCATCAGCCACCCTGCAGATTGAAATGCCCACTAACAAATTACTTTGTTTGAAAACTGTTGGCTTTTGTGGGAGTTCTCTCATTTTGTGAATCTTTAATAAGGACAAATACACCAGTAGGGAACTTCCAAAACCCTGTTGGACACAAGTAGATTTGTTATGCTTTCTCAAACTCAACTTATCAGATTTTTTAAATGTTTAGGTGGATTTAACAAGGTGTCATTGCTTGTTTAAATAGTCTTTGAAATGATCCAATGTATGTCATTTTTGAAAACTTCTGACTTTAAAATTGTACTTATTTATGACTTTCTAAAATTATGCTGATCAAATTAACCTGATTTAATCTTTTCTTCCTTTGATTCTTTTTTAACCATGACAGAAACAGAGGCAGTTGGCTTTTGACAGATTCTGTGTCATGGTTTCTAGTCACTGCACCATGTGAGAAGAAGTGGATAATTAATCAACTTACAGGGAGTAGAGGCTCTATAAATACCAACAAAGAGGAGCCCAACATATGTGTTTCTCTTTGATCATTTATTGTCCATCCCTAATTGTCCAGAGGACAGTTAAGAGTCAACCACATTACTGTGGGTCTGGAGACACATGCAGGCCAGTTAAGGATAGCACATTTTCTTTTCTAAAAAGGACCCAGAAGAGTTTTTATGACAAATGACAGTGGTTACACTGTCAATTTTTAAGATGCAGAATTCTATTGTATTAAAGTTTCGCCACCAGCCAGGGTGTGACTTGATACCATGTCCCCCAGAATACCAATGCGTAGTTCTAGTCCAGTGACATTAAATCATTGCCTCCAAGGTCAGTGCAAAAGACAAAAGCTGAAGCATCTGCAATCAACTAGAACAGCCAAGTAGATAATCTGTCTCAGCTCCCGCACCCACCCCCAATACCCAGCTTCACAGATGCCAGCCTTCAACCAATTCAGTTTACATGAAATTAAGAAACAGCTGAAGACAGTGATTACTGTAAAACTATGGGCTGAGAACATTCCAGTAACAGTAATGAAGACCTGTGCTCCAGAACCGTGCTCCTAGCTAATGTGGTCCAATAGAGCTACAACACTGGCATCTACCCGACAACGGGTAAAATTACACAGGTATGTCCTGTGCACAAAACGCAGGATAAATCCAATGCAGCCAATTAATGCCCTATCAGTCCATTCTCTATCATCAGTAAAGTGACGGAAGGGGTTGTCAACAATGCTATCAAGCACCACCTGAAAAGGAGTAATGCTCAAATTCATTTCAAAAAGTGCCATTCACTTCCTGATCTCATTACAGCTTTGGTCCAAACATAAATAAAATAGCTGAACTCCAGGGGTGTCATAAGAATGACTGCCCTTCACTTAAAGGTCACATTGGATCGAGTGTGGCAACAAAGAGCTCTAGAAAACGCGAATCAATAGGAAATCCCTCAGCTGGCTGGAGTCATTCCTTTCACCAGGAGGATGGTGTGGTTGTTTAAGGTCAGTTAACTCAGCTCCTGGACATTGCTATAGGAGTTTCTCAGGGTAGTGTCCTAGGCCCGTCCATCTTTAATTGCTTCATCAATGACCTTCCCTTTCTAACAGTCTTGTGGAGGAGCCTACACCCTTCAATCTGCAGAGTTCAAGAAGGAACTCATTGCTCTTCTCCATGGTAATTAGGAATTGGCAGTAAGTGCTGGTCTAACCAGCAATATCCATATGCCATAAATAAATAAATAAACAAGATGTCACAGAATCCCAGAAGTATTATGGTGCAGAAGGAGACCATTCAGTCCATTGTCTCTGTATCAGCTGTCCACACGAACATCATGACAGTGTCATTCTCCTGCTTTTCCTCCATTGTTTCTATTCACATACTCATCCAGTACCTTCTTGAATGCTTCAGCTGAACCTGCTTCCACCAACTTCTAGACAGTACATTCCAGACACTAACTACTCGCTGTGTGAAAAACTTTTCTCTCCTACCATGAGTGCTTCTTTTGCGAATCACTTTAAATCTGTGACCTCTCATTCTTGATCTAATTATGAGTGGGAACAGTTTCCCCCTACCTACTCTATCCATATCCTTTATGATCTTGAAAACATTTTGTGCTAGCATTGTTCTCTCCAAGGACAAACTCCTAACCTCTCCAATTTGGTCACACAACCTACATTCCTCTAATTTTGTTTGTCCACTGCACAGACCTCCAATGTCCATGTATGGCAGCAACTTGTGCATGTGGGATTCGATGCACAGCACACTGATTGGCATACCTGGGACTTCTGAGTGACTGCACAGCTGCACAGACATATAGCTTAAAGGGAATGTTCTCTCTCTAATGTGTTCACATCCTTTCTATCATGTGTCACACAGACTGTACACAACACTCCAGCTGAGATCAAATAAGTGTCATGCATAAATTCAACATAACCTCCTTGCTCTTTTACTGTATGCCCCTATTGATAAAGCCATGTTTTATTAACTGGTCTCTCCACCAGTCCTACCACCTTCAGTGATCAGTGCACATATGCAGCCAGGTCCCTTTGCCCTGCATACCTGTTAGAATTGTATCCCCTATTTTCTACTGTCTCTCCACATTGCTACCAACATGCATCACCTCACACTGCTCGGCATTGAACTTCATCTGCTATTTGGTCGCCCACTCAACCATTTGTCAACATCCTTTTGAAGTTCTACACTGTCCTCCTCACAGTTTACAATGTATCACCCACAAATTGTCTGTTGCACACCTAGATTCAGATCATTAATGCATGTCAGGAAAAGCAAGGGTCCCAATATTAAACCTGGGCATCTCCGTTTTAAACCTTCCTGCAGCCCAAAAAACATCCAGTGACCATTACTGTACTGTCTTATCATTCAGCTGATTTTGTATCTATCTCGCTATTATCTTTTATATTCCATGAGCTGTAACTTTCCTTACAGGTCTGTTCTGTGGCACTGTATCAAATGCCTTCTGGAAATCCATGTACACTACATCAACGGCATTACCCTCATCAATCCTGTCCCTTGCCTATTCAAAAAAACTCCAACAAGTAAGTTCAACATGATTTCTCCTTCAGAAATCCAGGCTGTTTCTTCCTAACCAATACACCTTTTATCGTGTGACTACTAATTCCATCCCAAATAATTATTTCTAGAAGCCTACCCAGCACTGAAGTTTAACTGACTGGTCTATAATTGCGGGGCTTATCCTTACAGACTTTTTTGAACAGTGACATGATATTTGCAATGCTCCAGTCTCCCCCGAGATGAGGCAAGACTGAAAGACTGCGGCCAGTGTTTCTCTGCAATTTTCACTCGCACGTCCTTCAATATCCTTGAATGCACCCTGTTCAGTCGCAGGACCTTGTCAACTTTAGGTACCAACAGTCTATCTAACACTTATTCCTTATCAATTTTAAATCATTCTAGTGACAGAGCTTCCTCCTCTTTCACCAGTCTGCTCTGCCATTCGATCATGGCTGATATATTTCTCGACACCATTCTGCTTGCCTTGTCTCCATGACCCTTGATCTCCTTATTAATCAAGAACTTATCGATCTCTGTCTTAAATACACTCAAAGGTTTTGTCTCCACAGCCCACTGCAGCATTGAGTCCCACTGATTTTTCACTTTCTGGCTGAAGAAATTCCTACTCATCTCGATTCTAAATGGTCGTTCCTTCACTCTGAGGCTGTACCCTTGGGTTCTAGTCTCTCCTACTAGTGGAAACATCTTCTCCATGTCCACTCTATCCAGGCCTCTCAAGCTTCTGTAAGTTTCATTGAGATTACCCCTCATCCTTCTAAACTCCATCAAGTACAGTCCCAGAGACCTCAACCACTTTGCATATGACAAGCCCTTCATCCCCAGCATCATTCTTGTAAATCTCCTCTGGACCCGCTCGCAGGCCAACACATCATTCCTTACATAAGGGGCCCAAAACTGCTCACAATATTCTAAGTGTGGTTTGAACAGAGCCTTATACAGCTCAGTAGTACATCCCTGCTCTTGTATTCTCATGAATTCTCAAACGAATACGAACATTGCATTTGCTTTCCCAACTGCCAAGTGAACTTGCATGTTAACCTTAAGAGAATCCCCTGAACTAGAACAAGATCCTGTCTGCTTCAGACTTCTGAAGTCTTTTCCCATTTAGAAAATAATCTACATCTTCATTCTTCTTACCAAGGTGCGTAACCTCACACTTTCCCACACTGTAGTCCATCTGTGCTCCCTTTGCCACACTCTGCCCACTCTACTACTCTGTCCAATCCTTCTGTAGCCAATGAAAAGTCAATGTAAATTATCATTTAAAACCTCAGTCATGCCTCCTTCCTGCAACTGTCAATCTCATTTTTAGAAACTAAGCAGTCCTACTCCTCACTTTTCCATTGATTTTACTATTTGTATGCCTTTAGAAGACTTTGAGATGATTCTTTATGTTGGATGCCAGTCTTTTCTCATAATTCCTCTTTTTTTCTAATGTGTTTTTTGACCTCCCCTCTGAACCTTTTTTACTCCTCTTAGTTCTCAATTGTATTTTCTATTTGATACCTGTCATAAGCGCACTTTCTCTTCTTTATTTTAATTTCTGTCTCCTTTTTCATCCAGGGAGTTCCAGGTTTGTTTGAGGTATCATATCTTGATTATACCTGCACCATCTTCTCTTTGAAGGTAGCTAATGGCTCTGTTACTGTTTTTCCTGGCAATCTTTCACTCTAGTCCATCCTGGCCAGCCTCGTTCTTGCACTTTTGTAGTCAGCTCTTGATCAGTTGATTACTCTGGATTAATTATGTCATTCTCTACCATATTTCCTAAATGATCCCCCACTGACACTGGATCCACTTGGCCGACTTTGTTTTCAAGAACTGGGGCCTTTTCAAAGTTTATTTGTAATAAGTCAAGTTCTAGCTCTCTGCCTTTCCAGAACTGTTTAGTTTTGACAGCAACAATGATACGTGCTCTTCAGCAACTTCTACTGGTTCTAAGAGCAGTCAAATCTTTTACATTGAAAAAGCCAAATTGAAAGACTGTAGTGCAGGGCTCACCATGCAGCACAGTAAAGGTCTCTTGTACGGATTCTGACTTTGACTGAACAAACTTAGTGTTCCTCCATCAATTTTTAGAGAATGTTTATCTAAATATGTTTGTAGTTTACAAAGAATATCAGCTATCTGAAAATCTGCTTGGATATTTTAATGGATAACAAAACTTGAGAAAAGTTTAATCAGAAATGTACCAAATTCTATGAAAAACTTGCTTAGGTCAATAGTAATAATGAGTTACAGTCATTGATAACTTCACTCACATTCTCACCAATGATTTATGTAACATACACTAGCCTAACATGTGAGTCACTCATAGACGCAGACGGGTGCACAAATAAGGAACTTACTAGTCATTACAATTGCAAAAACACAAAACTGTAGATTCTGGAAATCTAAAATGGAAAGCTGGATATGCTCAGCAGATCAGCCAGTATTTGCATTGACAAAAATAATGTTAACATTTCAAATCTTCCATGTCTTGTAGATGTTAGAGGCATGACTGATTTCAAGTAAATATGGAAATAAGTATTGTTTTCAGGATGCTTTGCCAAAACAAGATACAAGAAACAGAACTTTTTTCATCATTCGTCAGTCGTACTGTGAGGAATATCAACATTAACGGATTTATTTTTAAAAAGACTGTTTCATCTTCTCTGTGGGCATGTGAAAGAACCTCAGCGAACTGGTGTTTCACAGAAATCCAGAAATGTCCCTCTGTCTTGTTTTTCTTTTGTTACTAATCTTTTGAGTAATAGATTATAATTCTGCTGATTCTGCATTTTTGACTAATTCTTTTAAAATAGGTTTCCTTGTCTTTAAGATGCTGATTCTGGTCTAGTACCATAGACAAAAGTCACACGAGACCAAGTTATTGTCCAACAGATTTATTTGAAATCACAAGCTTTTGAAGTGCTGCTCCTTAATCAGGTGAAGTGATTTTACCTGACGAAGGAGCAGCACTTCAAAAGCTTGGGACAATATCCTGGTATCATGTGATTTCTGACTTGGTCCACCTCGTCAAACACTGACACCTCCATATCATACCACCATAGACACAGCCAACATGGAAAGAAATTCGAGAATCGATGAGGTAAATCTATAACTAATGGCAGCTTCTGGCACCTGTCATTTTATTTTTCAACTCCGCTTGCACGTTAACTTCTCTGTCCTTGATCTCCTGTGCAGATCTACTGAAGTCGAACACATGCTTGAGGAAACAGCATCTTGCCTTTCGCTTGGGCATTTTATAACAGTCCAGGCTTGTTACTGAGTTCAACAATTTCAGATCATAGCCAGTCCTCATTATTTTTTTGGACAAGCGACGATGTTCCCATTTACAGGTTCCCTGTCAAGTTTCTAGCCATATTATCCTACTTTGCACTGTCGTATGTTTTGGACATTTTATCTATCCTGCTTTCCAACTTATTGCTGAGTTTCCCTTTTCCACTTTTCTCCACTGTTCTCCTTTCTCTGACTCTTATCTGCTTAATAACACTGAGGTCTCCAACTTTTGCTAGTCTGCCAAAGAAATCATTGATCTGAAATGTTAAATCTGTTTCTGTGAAGACAAGTATTGCCTGTTCTGTCAAGCATATCGAACTTCCTGTTTCCTTTAGGCATCTGCCGTTTTGAGTCACTAATGGGAAGGTTGCATTTTAAAATGAGGAAGCAGCTAAATAAAAACAGGACTGAGACTGAAACTTGCCAACTACGCAGAGACAGAGACATTCTCATTTTTTGATTAGCAAAATGTTCTATTCCAGAAACCAGTTGGTGAGAGATAGAACTGGAACCAATCTTTACACACTTTGATATATATTGACAGAGTTACACATTACAAGCATGTGTCTACTAACCCAACAACCACAGTTTTAGCTTGTGTCTATTGAGATGTCTTCTAAGCAACCACTCCAGAGATGTTATGACACACGTCTAATGGAGAGCACTGCACTGTTTACCCAAAATGGCAGTGCACCAACAAAAGTGGGATAAGGTAGGGAGAGACTGAGGGAACTAAATTAAAGTGGTATTGTGTCTACCTTTTTTGTCCTGAGATGATTTTATGCATCACTGAATGTTTTTTCCACCACCAAATCACCTATTTATTTTCCTTTATCCTCCATCACTAATCACCCACCTCTCTAACGAAATAAGCAATTTATGTGCAAAGCCTGTCAGGTACACAGTGCGATCACAAAAATAGTGAAGAAAGATAGAAAGAGTGAGACAGGACTAAGTTAAAATGGTTTTGTGTGTATTTAAGATATTTCCTAATCAACCTGTTCAGAGATGGAGAAAGTGAGACTTGAACCCAAGCTTACTGGCCCAGAGGTAGGGAGACTATCAGTCTGCCAAATGGGCCTGTTCCTTGTGCCTATTTATGGAGCTCAAGTGAATCTCTCTACCCGCGTATAATTAAACAAAGTACACTTACAATTAACATAAAAGGCTCTATCTAACTCTCTCGCTGCTCAACCACACTCACTTGAGATTTAGATCTGATTGAATAAGAACATCCAAAATTGCCAGGTATGAAAAGAGCATTGTGACTAAACACTTCTAGTCGCCTTCCAGTGATGACAAGGAGAAATCATCTAACATCCAACAACCCTCATGTAGCTTAAGTAAATGCTCCCTGGTTCTGTTGAACTGGAACCATCTCAGTAGGTACGCAATCCGGTCCTTTGTTTATTTGACTTCCAGCAGGTAGTCTCCAAGGCTATACTGCCTTAAAGTAAGTAGATCAAGGCCCATCAGCATCTCTCAATTGCCCAGCTGAAATATTTGAAATGACTGAATCACTTACCCTTTCTAGATCTGGAGGTTTTGTACTGAGACTGATGATCACCACAACAATCAATGTAAAGACAGAAAGGATGATGGAAAAGTGCAGGTAATGAACATACTTGGTCACCAGAGGCCGGTTATCAGGTTGGCCACACAGAGGCTCTGGATAAATGAAGTCCAAAACCATTCGAGTGCAACCAACCAGGATCCCTGTGAAGAGGCCCCAGAACGCGCCCTGTGCAGACAAGCAGAGTCGGACATTAAATCTTTTAGTTTTCCAATACTTCCAGGAAATCTGCACAGACACATTCTCTGCAAGATTTATTTTTACATTGGAAACTAAAGTTAAAAGATCAAGTTCTAAATCTGGGGCACTATTACATTTGAAAAGAACATGTGGAGCACCGAACAAGGTGTCAACTAGAATTTAGTTGATAACTCAGTTGAAAGATTGTGTGTTTCAATATCCATTTCAGAAATTGTCATGTTACTACAGTGCCCTGAAGGATGTAACACAGTGTGGAGCTGGAGAAACACAGCAGGCCAGGCAGCAACAGAGGAGCAGGAAAGCTGACCTTTCGGGCTTAATGGGGCCCCATTTCTGAAGCAGGGTCCCGACCCGAAACGTCAACTTTCCTGCTCCTCTAATTCTGCCTGGCCTGCTGTGTTCCTCCAGCTCCACACTACGTTATCTCAGACTCCAGCATCGGCAGTGCATACTAACCCTGTAGGATGTGTTGTCTTGCACATGAGATGTTCAACTAAAATCCTGTCTGACCCAAATGATTCCGTGTACTACTTTACAGAAGAGAAGGGAAGTTCCTAGGCCAATATTTATCATTCAACTGATATTAAAGATTACATGTGGACCTTGCTGTGTGTAAATTAAGTGCCATGTTTCCTATATTACACCACTGACTACAGCTCAAAAGGACTTTGTTAACTGTAAAGTGTAAACTGTAAAGTACCTGAGGGTACGAAAGGTTTAATATTAGTTCAAGCCTTTCTTTTTGTGTCTAAACAACCAGCGGTCCATTGGAAACTTGAATTTTAAGATAAGAAGACAACTAGATCTCAGGACTGAAGCTGACTTACATCCCCTTAGACAGGTCATCTCCATCCCTCTTGCTATTGGTCTAACCCAGCCCTGTCCCTGCTTAATTCAAGGCCCGTTTTTTTCACCCCTTCACTCCTACTGCATAATGATTATGTAATTTTCTTAATGTTCGACAAGGTTTGGCATGGTAGACTGGTTAATAAGGTTAGACCACATGGGATCCAGGGGGAGCTAGCCAATTGGTTTCAAAATTGGCTCAAAGATAGGAGACAGAGGGATATGGTAGAGGGTTGTTTTTCAGTCTGGAAGCCTGTGGCCAGATGTGTGCCGCAAGGATCGGTGCTAGGTCTGCTGCTTTTTGTCATTTATTTAAATGATTTGCACGTGAACATAAGAGAAATGGTTAGTAAGTTTGCAGATGACACCAAAGTCGGTGGTGTAATGGAGAGTGAAGAAGATTGTCTCAGAGTACAACAGGACCTTGATCAGATGGGCCAATGAGCTGAGGAGTGGCAGATGGAATTTAATTTAGATAAATGTGAAGTGAGGCATTTTGGTAAGGCAAACCAGGGCAGGATTTGTACAGTAGTGGCAGTGCTCTGGAGAGTGTTGCTGAACAAAGAGACCTGGGGGTGCAGATAAATAGTTCCTTGAAAGTGGAGTTGCGATAGGGAGTTGCAGGTAGACAGGGTACTGAAGAAGGCATTTGGCACACTTGCCCTCATTGGTCAGAACATTGAGTATAGGAGTCAGGATGTCATGTTGTGGCTCTACAAAACATTGGTGAGGCCACTTTTAAAATATTGCATACAATTCTGGTTGCCCTTCTATAGGAAAGATGATATTCAACTTGAGAGGGTTCAGAAAAGATTTACAAGGATGTTGCTGGAACTACAGGGTTTGAGCTATAGGGAGAGGCTGAATAGGCTGGGGCTATTTTCCCTGGAGCGTTTGAGACTGCAGGGTGACCTTGTAGAGGTTTATATAAGCATGAGGGTCATGGTAGGGTGAATAGCCAAGATATTTTTCCTAGGGTGGGGGAGTCGAAAACTAGAGGGCATACGTTCAAGGTGAAAGAGGGAAAAGATTTAGAAAGGATCTGAGGGGGTGGTGCATGTATGGAATGAGTTGCCAGAGGAAGAGGTGGAAGCTGGTGCGAGTACAACATTTAAAAGGTACCTGGATAGGTACATGAATAGGAAGGGTTTAGGGGGAGATGGGTCAAATGCTGGCAAATGAGACAAGGGCAGATTGGAATGTATGGTCGACATGGATGATTTAGGCCAAAGGGTCTGTTTCCATGCTCTATGACTCTATGACTATCCCAAAATTTGAACAAAATTTTGCTTGCTATAATTGAATTGGAGATCATTGAATGGCTGGGTCAAGATCTGCTTTGCCTTCTGATTACTAGAACATAGATGTTTCTGTGCTTCTTCTTTAGACATTTCATTATCTCACTGAGAAGTTCTAGCATATTACAGAATGTCCAAAGGGTTGTGTGAGAGAGTTTTGGCAGTGCTTCCTGAGGGTACACCATTATCTTTGGGCTTTCATTTGGTGTGCCCCGTTGACACTGTTAACAGGAGTTCACCAAACAAAAATACACAGAGAGAGCCCGGGTAGGTTCAATGTTATCACCTCATATTAATTAAAGGTTATTAGAGAAATAAATGCAATAGGCACCATCTCATTAGTTCGTTTCCAGAAGCAACCAGCCATGAAGACTACTGCGACGGGTGGTTGGAGGTAGGAGCTGATGGATTGGATGTACTGGAAGAGCTGGCCACCTTGACTCATTTGCACCAAAGGAATCCACAGGATGGATAGCACCACCAGGACAAGAACAAACACCCTGGAGCAAATGGAAAATCTGATTTACCGACTGTGCACAGCACCATCACCTCCACTCAATAGCAATCATGAAAAGACACTGCTAAAGCAAAAGGCTTTTGGTAAGAAACAGGAATTGGGAAGGTGGATTATCCCTTGAATCTTAAGTGGAATCCCATTGCAATAACCAGAAGCTAGGCTGGGACTAGTAACCTTACAACATCATCCAAGAATAAGATCAATGGGATGGCTTTGCAAATATGCAGCCTTTATCCACCTTTTACGAGACTGGCAGTGTAGGGAGAAGGATTGCTGACAGGATCTGCAAATGTCAAAGTTCCTAAACCTTTGGACTTCCTTGGGATTTGGAACAGGCCAATCAACTGGCAGTTCTTACCATCACGGCAGTTTGATCAGAGGGTTTTGGGAGACCCATTAAGACAACTCATATCTTATTTCCTGAGAAGAACTACTGTCCATTCACCTAGACTTTCCTATCTCCTCAATGGGTCTATTAACATGCAGTCTTTCATGTTCCAGATATGCCCCTAACCCACTAAAGACATGTAAATCACATGATATTTCCAGCATCTATGATAACAAGGTGTGGGGCTGAATGAACACAGCAGACCAAGCAGCATCATAGGAGCAGGAAAGCTTGACGTTTCGGGCCTAGACCTTTCATCCGTCAAGCTTTCCTGCTCCTCTGATGCTGCTTGGCCTGCTGTGTTCATCCAGCCCCACACCTTGTTATCTCGGATTCTCCAGCATCCACAGTACCTTTTATCTCTTTCCAGCATCTATGGCTATTTTTGGGATAAGCAGCTGTGGCAAGAAATGACACTCACATGGAGATCCATCAGTCTCTTGATTTTTGACTGTAGTATAATAGAATGGATAATCATTTTAAATTGGTGCATCTAAACTTTGATTTCCCACTTCCACATTCTCCCTCACCCTTCAAATCTCCTCGTGGACTTCACTAATCTAAGGAGAACAACCCCAGCTCCTCTCGTCATTCCTTGAGGTTATTTCCTGTCCATCAGACCATTCAAGTATCACTCTTCTGTACCTTTGTAAAGATAGAAGGAGAGAGACGGAGGAGTAAAGGAGAAGGAGCAAGAAAATCCAGAATGCTTTTTGCTGAATACGTCACATTCCTTCACTGTGAGGTTATAGCAGACACAGATAAGAACTTGCAAAACTAGAAAGAATCTTTCTGGACATAGAATGCCAATAAATATTTGAGAATAGTTCAATTATTTAAAAATGTTTCAGATAACCAGGGGCTGCGATGCCGTGATATTGTACAGAGCAGCCTCTGGTGGGAAATGATGGAAGATTTAAAGCTTATAATTCAGTGTAAGTTGAATCACACTTTGTCCACTGCTAAAGTTGCTTCCAAGGGTAGGATTTGCTGATTCTGCTGGCAACAGGATAAGTCAAAGAAATCTCATTCTTACTTTGAGATAAACTTAAATACTCCAATCTCAACAGATAGGACAAGAGGCATATGTTAGTATTTTGTTAGTAGTACAATTTGCTGGAATTAAGTCAGCCTTCATTCCAAAATGTCCTGTCAAGGAAGCTGTTGCTTCACAGACCTGACTACTTATGACAGGGGTGTACCTGGCAACTTTCAGTACTTCCTGCACTACGGAGTAAGTATATGCTGCTGTGTTCTTTCGAGCAATATGGCTTTGAATGATCCAGGCACCTGAAAGTTTGGTCCCAGGAGCTGACTCAATGCTATGGCATGGATGGAGGCTTCCATGGTCTGCATGCTGGTTGGGGAAGGGGGACCACTAGGGGAGATTACCAAGGGCAAACTGCAAGGAGAAACATGACTGTATGCATCAAATTAATCTCTTCACAGATCTTCTAAAACATCAGCACATTGCACAGATCAACACTGCCATTCCTCTGGCCATCCTGCAGCTGAGGAAGAAACAGTGCTGTGAGATGCAGGAGCAGCATCCCTGACAGTACTCCAGCCTGTAAAGGCATAACACCCAAGGCAACTGGGGCCATCTCAGTTGTAGAAATCACATCTACCATTGCAACTGATAGAGGCACAATGCCAAACGTGCTTCAGGAAGTCCTGGAACATCTGCCGCTTGCTGGATGAGCACCTCCACTTGCAAGGGCTGGGAGGCAATCCCACTTGATGAGACTCGATCATTTCGGGGAGCCAGTACAGATTTCATAGGCATCCAACTCATGAATGGATCTGGGTGGTGATGGATAATGGATGTTCACTTTGCTAAAGTTTACCAATTTGTTCCCTTTTCCTTGGATTCAGGCAGTTAGACAGCCAGAACAGTAAGCTTTTCTGCCATAGCAGGGTTCCCACACATGCAGGCTGATATCAATTGTACTCACATTGTGATCAGAGAGGCTTGCAACTAACTAATAGCAAAACATTCCACTCCATAAACATGCCAGCATCTCTAACCACAGGAGCCGAATACTCAAGGTTTGAACATGAGATCCAGTGAAATGTCACAGCTCCTATATGCTGGAAAATTCACAGCTGCCTGCACCTTCATCACACTTGAGATTGGCTGCTGCGAGATAAAGGCTACTCCCTCAAGACCTGCCAGAAATCCTCAGGCTAATGCAGAGGAGACGTACAATGCAGCACATGTTTCCACAGGGCCATGGCTAAGCCTAGATGCATGGAGCACTCAGATGGTGCACTGCACTTTACCACAGATAGAGTGCACTGCATCACTGCAATGTGCTGTGACCACCATAACCTCAGGAAGAACTGTCAGAGTGAGAGGAGTAATCCAATGAGGAAGATGACAGTGAGAATACTGAGGTGGGCCAGCAGGTCACTCCCAGACAGGAAAAGATCAAGGCCACGTTTAATGGGTCATACAGGGCCTATGACAACCTTGTAGCAGACTGCTTCCAGGGCAAGTGAGCAACACACTTGTTTTAGTTTGTACATCTGCTGGCTTTGGGACGTGCTTAAATGACTGAGAAGTCTTTCATTTTGCAGCATTGTTTCAAATAAAGGCTACTCTTTTAATTTCAATGCGCTTGTATACTGGGATCAATTAACAGCATCAAACTGTGAGAACAAATCCAGCATTTGGCACAAATGCACACACTGAGATTGATAGATTTTCATTTAGGTAAGGATATTACCAAAGTATAAAGTTAATATGGGTGGATGAGGTTAACGTACTGATCAGCTGGAATTTACTGGACAGAACACTCTCAAGGAGATGATTAAACTACACTGGGGTCTATTTGAAATGCTCATCAGAGGCTCAATCAAAATAAGACAGTAACAGAGAGTTAATTCTAAGCCTACTCAGGCACAGCAAAAAACAGCAAGGACTCAGCTAAGTTTTTATTTGATTTGCTTAAATTTTGAGTCTTCAAGCACTGGAATCTAATGACAACATGAATTTGAGAGATGCTGAAACACTGAAAATTAATGCTAACGAGATGATATACCCAAGGTCAGATTTTGGAACAAAAAATTAGATTGTTACTTGTACCTGGTCATCAAGAGAGTACAAGAGATGCATGGGCAGAGTGGACTGCTGGATTTACCAATGGCATCATGTTTATCACACATTAAAGAGCGAGAGCATGATTTAAAACCAAATTCATCACTGTAAAATTCCTGAAGTAAGAAGATTTAGATGAAATGGAGCCAGAGCTCTCTGCTTCCCGTATCCTGTGGATCAGGGGAAGGCCTTCCTAGGCTGCTGCATAGAAACTGGCCTGTCCACACTACCTTATGTACCTCACCTGAAGCTGATATACCTGGGGTAAGCTTTGTTGGGTGCTCAATAGCTCCTCCTGTATTTGGATGTGTAATGGTTAAGTGAGGGGTAAACAGTTTCTATTTGATCCAAAGTTATCTTGTTTGTTAAAATGCTAGATAGCTGGGACAATTAATGGAATGGAAAAGGGAAATACGATTGCAGCCAGGACCTGTGTAATCAGTGTTGGTGCTGGTAGAAGGGTAGGCGCTGATTTACAATCACTTCTAGATTTTAAAAAAAGAATTAGCAAAGCAACACAGGAGTGATTGGATTTCAACTCTGATGTAATCCCAGAGGTCAGCCATATCCCAAATTCAATGTGCAGGTGAATCTGCAGCCCTGCTCCAGTCCACCACACCCGCAAACCCTGCCTCTCTTGACCCCAAGAAATGTAGCTCAAATCAACAAGTAGGGAGTGGAGAAGCTAGGCTTAAATCTCGATACATACTCAACATGATAAGTTTAAAGAGTGCATATGAACTATTAGTCATATTGGAAAATACAGAGATTCTTCGTATGAGATTGCTTTATTACACTGCAAGAGAGCTGATAATCTTTACAAATGAAAGCATAATTTAGTTTTAAATTAATGTAGATCTTCATTGGTAAGTCTCCTATTGTGTAATCTACCTTGGAGGTGTACGCTTTGGTGAAATTGTTGCTACGTTCGATGTCCTGCTTAGACTCTGTACAAATCAATCAAGTTTCAGGGTGGAGTTTTCAAGCTTGCAATGAGGTGTTGACAGTGAAATTGTTTGTGACCTCTCATACTCTGAATTATTTGAAGCTCTAACAACAAAAGTCACGATGACCAGAGCTCCCTCTTGTCCTCCAGCCTAAACTTCTGACATATTTGGTTGCATAATAACAGTGAGAGTAAATTAGTCATTAATTATATGTAAACACTTACAGATCTGATACAAATACAAACTTTCCCCTCCTACCTCCTGTGCTGTAAACTGACACTATTTGAGAAAAGAAACAATAGGACACTGGGTCTATCTGCATTGGAGCATCAGAGTGTAAGAGGTAGACAGGATTCAGTAAAGTAAGAAATTCTATTCTTTTGAAAATCTGGAAAACAGCTAAAGAAGGTAATAATATAAGATTTGACTTCAACACAATTTAAAGAGTCAAAGAACACATAGGATTGTGTATTAAAACCTTTACTCAGAAAAACGAAAGATGTCCTATGTTGCTTATGGACAGACAATAATTATACTTTCAGCGAAACATTCTTCTCCTCAGACAACTTAATCTCTTCCTACCTGCCAACGACCATGAGCTCCCACTCAGTGCAGTGAGGTCGGATGTGGTGCCAAACGTCCATTGTAAATAATGTACTCGCACTATTGAAAATTGAAGTGAGGGAGGACATCAAGGCTGCAATCATCACAGACATCATAAGGCCTCGCAGTCCTGCAGCGGAAGACGTGGTGTCAAACCAAGCTTTGTAGTTTTTAGTGGACCATAACAGTGACAAAGTTACAGAGTAATGATATTTGTGTTTAAGAACACCAAAGGCCACTCTCTTTGAGGGCAATTAAGGATTGGGCAACAAAAGCTGACCTTGCCATTGATGCAAAAGTTCCATGAAAGAAACAAAAAGTTCCTATAAACCAGTTGAGACACTTGCACCTCAGAGGGAATTAGAAATAAGAGCTTTATGGCTCAGAAAGGAAACCAGGAGAGGAAAGTCTATTGAACAATTTAGTGGTAGGAAGGGGGTTTCTCATTAACTCTCCCTGCAAATGATGGTTTTAATGCAAGAACCTGTTGGGATCCAGCAACTTCCACAATTGCTAGGCCCAGGGTCTGCTGGGAAACTTTCGCCAAAGCAGGTTATCCACGCTAGGCCGCTGGAATCTCGGGCCGCAGAAGCTGCCCCAAGGACCGATCTTGTCGTCGAAGCCAGCCATCCACGTCGCTGACCCGTCAGATGGAATCCGAGCCGTGCAGCTGAAGACGCTGAAGCAGACAAGCAGACCACGCAACAGCCACAAGGAAACTGCCATTACTGCCACAGTGGCTGCCCAAAACATCCCTCATTCACCTTGCCGATGTTGCCTCTGCCAACGTAGCAGCCAGTGCTGCGTCCCTGTGCTCAGCCCTCTGCCAGCCACCTCCTCGATGCCCCTGCCAGACTGTCGCTCCAGTAATCCCGCAGCCCAGCATGGTGGTCTTACAGTGGTACTGCCTTTTCCCGAACCCAGCAGACATGAATTGACCTAAACTACGTGTGGAACCGCAGGAGATGGGGGAGATACTAAACGAGTATTTTGCATCAGTGTTTACGGGGGAGAAGGATACGGATGATGGAGAATGTGGGGAAATAAATAGCGACATTTTGAAAAATGTCCAATTTACAGAGGAGGTGGTGCTGAACATCTTAAAATGGATAAAGGTGGATAAATCCCTGGGGCCTGATCAGGTGTACCCTAGAACTCTGTGGGAAGCTGGGGAAGGAATTGCTGGACCCCTGCTGAGATATTTATATCATCGATAGCCAGAGGTGAGATGCCGGAAGACTGGAGGTTGGCTAACGTTGTGCCACTAAGAAAGGTGGTAAAGAAAATCCAGGGAACTATAAGCCAGTAAGCCTGACATTGATGGTGGGCAAGTTGTTGGAGGGAATCCTGAGGGACAGGGATGTACATGTATTTGGAAAGGCACGGGGTGATTAAGGATAGTCAACATGGCTTTGTGTGTGGGAAATCATGTCTTACTTACAATTGAGTTTTTTGAAGAATTAATGAAGAGGATTCATGAATGCAGAGTGGTGTACATGATCCATATGGACTTCAGGTAAGGCATTTGATGAGGTTCCTTATGATAGACTGGTTAGCAAGGTTAGATCACATGGAATACTGGGATAACTAGCCATTTGGACACAGAACAGGCCCAAAGGTAGGAGACAGAGGGTGGTGGTGGAGGGTTGTTTTTCAGACTGGAGGCCTGTGACCAGTGGTCTGCCACAAGGATCAGTGCTGGGTCCACTGCTTTTTGTCATTTATATAAATGATTTGGATGTGAACATAGGAGGTCTGGTTAGTAAAGTTTGCAAATGACACCAAAATTGGAGGTGTAGTGAACAGTGAAGAAGGTTACCTCAGAGTACAATGGGACCTTGATCAGATGGGCCAATGAGCTGGGGAGTGGCAGATGGAGTTTAATTTGGATACAAGTGAAGTGCTGCATTTTGGAAAGGCAAATCAGGGCAAGACTTATACATTTAACGGTAAGGTCCTGGAGAGTGTTGCTGAACAAAGAGACCTTAGAGTGCAGGTTCATAGTTCCTTGAAAGTGGAGTAGCAGGTAGATAGGATAGTGAAGAAGGCATTTGGTTGCTAGCCTTTAATGATCAGTGCATTGAGTATAGGAGTTGGGAGGTCATGTTGTGGCTGTACAGAACATTGGTTAGGCCACTTTTGGAATACTGTGTGCAATTCTGGTCTCCCTGCTATAGGAAGGATGTTGTGAAACTAGAAAGGGTTCAGAAAAGATTTACAAAGATGTTGCTGGGGTTGAAGGATTTGAGCTATAGGGAGAGGCTGAATAGCCTGGGGCTATTTTCCTGGACTGTCGGAGGCTGAGGGGTGACCTTATTGGAGATTTATAAAATCATTAGGGGCATCAATTAGGTGAATAGTCAAGGTCTTTTCCATGGGGTGGGGGAGTCCAAAACTAAAGGGCAAAGGTTTAAGGTGAGAGGGGAAAGATTTAAAAGGGATCTAAGGGGCAAGGAAGGGTTTAGAGGGATATGGGCCAAATGCTGGCAAATGGGACAAGATTAATTTAGGATATCTGGTTGGCATGGATAAAGTGGACCAAAGGGTTTGTTTCCGTGCTGTAGAACTCTATAACTCTATAAGATGAACTTCGTCTTAATTTTTTTTACTTATCTATGCCTTCTGTTATTAATATAGGCACCGTGGTATGGCAACTTAAACACTTCTCACTGTAGGTATTTTTTTGTTAAAAGTACAAGTGATAATAATTGACTATTTGATTCTATTCTGATGGGAAGAGCAGGACAAAATTGTGGATCAAGACAAACATCCCAATGGCAATGTACCATTAGCTCCTTTTTACAATTTGTCAGATTCTTTCTTGACTCCAATAGTGGTGAGAATGTGTAAATCTCTAATTCTTGCAGTGTGAGATGAATGGTGTAGATGCACTTGAGGAGGAGTAACTCAGTATATGAGGGAGCTAGAATGTTGATTGGCTGGAATGAAACAAATGAATAAAGAGGTGGTTGGTGTATGTAAACACCAGCATGGACCATATGGGGAATTCTATATCATTAGAATTCTCTTACCTCCTGGCAGCAACTCCATTACCAGCTTCGGGTAGGCAATGTCTGAGCAACCAATTTGGTTCCCACAAACTCTACGACAGGTATCAGCATCAGCACAAGCCACTTCATCTAAAATGGGAATGATAATAGAGGTAACAATTTTGAGATTGAAGAAAGATGTTACTCTGTGAAATTCACACGGAGTCAAAAAGTGCAGCTATCTAATTACACATACCTGGGAATAGTACTCGGCTTATCATGCCTGGAAGAACCATGATGAAAACAGGCAAGATTTTCAAATAGACGGCCAACAAGGAGCCGCCTTTGGCATGGAGCAGGTTCTTCGCAGACAGTGACCTCTGGACAATAACCTGAGGTTGACACAAAAACAGAATCATTGAGTAAAATGTTACAAATTCTGGAAATCTAATGATTCAGGTTGAAGTTACAATTGGTATCCAAGCAGAGAGGTTCTGACATTTCTGATGTGTGGGTTTTGTTGGAAAACTGGGGTCACCTCTTCAGGCACCGATTTAGCTCTGATTTTAAGGCCATTTCAGTTCTAAGCAATTCAATAATTGCCACTTGGCACCACTTCCAGGTATGAAACTATTAGCATTCCATTAATATGTTTCAGAATTTTACCTGGACAAGCACCAGTGCAGAAACGCCACTCGAGAGAAAATAGTTGCTAAGAAACAGAAACATAACAGGATGATATTAAATATTTCTTTCTTAAATTATAGATGGGGCCAGTGAACTTTATCGATAGGATGCTGGTGACAGTCATCAGTTTAATAAAGTGCCACATGATAGGCTCATCAGCAAAAGTGAAGCCCATAGAATAAAAGAGACAGCGATACCACGGATATAAAAGCTAGGAGCAGAGAATTTGAGTCTGTTGTTGTTTTTCAGGCTGAAATAAAGTATCCAGTGGGAATCCTCATGAGCCAGTATCAACACCACAACTTTTTGTGATCAGTATTTTTGACCAGGAAGTGGGTCTGCAGTGCACAATTTTAAAATTTGCAGGTGACATACAACTTGTAAGCGTTGTCAACTGTAAGGGGAATTAAATTTGAATGATTTATAGTCACTTGCATTTTAGAGTGAATAATATAGTAAAACACAGGGAAAACTTCAACTGTCACCACAATCTGGTGCCATTTTGAATAGTTTAAGAATAAAAACAGTAAAAAGATATAATTGAAAGAGAGACAACAAGGTGGGGGGCTGGATGAACACAGCAGGCCAAGCAGCATCATAGGAGCAGGAAAGCTTGACGTTTCAGGCCTAGACCCTTCATCAGAAATGAATTGTATCTCTGATACAATTTTATCTCTAATTGAAAGAGAGCCTATCTTTCTTCTGCTACGTCCACCATGACTCCTGCACTGGCATCCCTCCTCCACCACCTCGCTATTGCCTAGGCTGGGCCCTTGATGTAATTCTAGAGAATATAGAAAAGCTAGAGTTGGATCTAAGTCTGAGTTGTGTTCAGTTTTTGGAAGGTTTTTCATCATGAGGTCCATATCTAACTATACTCGCTGCATTCATTACCTGCGGCATCTCTCATGTCTGATTCCTTGTCATGCACCGTTTCCAGAACCACAGCTCACTCAGCAGATATCTGCCAAAAGATTGTGTTCCGACCACCTTTAAAAGGCCACTGGCATTCAAAGCTGCCCTGCTCACTGATGGACGAAGTCAAAACATGTTGGAGAGGGGAATGATGGCATCGACAGGGACCTGGAGGTCCTGGTGGATTGGATGTTTGAGAGAGAGTGACACTTCCTTCCTGAATGACCACTGAGGAAGCTGTGCCAACAGGCCCTGGCAGCCTGATCTGAGGTCATGACCCAAGTCAGCACCATCTCCAGGATACAGAGGAACAGCCAGCAGTGCTTCAAGGCCAATAATCTTCTCCGCTGTGTCAGGGTAAATACCACACTTCTCTCCGCCACATCACACATTCTAACTTGTCTACTGTACCCACCTCCTACCAAGGCTCATGCTCTACCACTCTCACTATTGCCCGCAATATCTTCCCCATTTGCTCACACCAACCGCCCACAGTCAAAAACCTCCCCCACAACAGTGTGCCCTCCGCCTGGCCTCCTCTGGACCTTGGAACACCTCACCACCATTTCCCCACATTCACCAATATTAACAGCCAAACCACCCACTGTTAGGGAACTTAGCCCACTATTTGTTTGTCATCACAGAAGAATACAGCCCAAAGCAGCACAGAACTAAAGAGTCTGTTTGGGGGGGGAGATGATGAGCAAGGGGGTGCCAAACATCTAAGTCCTCACCCCATCACGCCATCCACACCACTCCCCCACCGCCATGAGGAGACAAACTCTGCCCTCATGGGACCGCTGCTGTGGGGATACAGAAACATCTGTGTTCCACCAATAGAACAAGTACCACCCTGTATGCCACTGCCACTCTCCCATTGCCCCTCTCATTCATTGCATATCACCTCAATTCCATCTCTGTCTTGTATCTTGTAGGTACAGCCAGACACCCCCACATCTCTGTGGTGAAAGGGCTGTCTCCTCCCAGAGGTACTCTCACCCTCAGAGGAACCGTCAGCAAGGCTGCCTCCTGCACCCTCCAGATACTGGCACCTTTGTGGGTACATTAGGCTTTGGGAGTGTGAGGACACAAGCTGGTGAGCACCTCACTGTGACAGTTCTGCAGCTGGTTGAGGAAGAAATGCCCAGGCCGCTGTCACCCAGAGGACTGGCAGAGACCAGACACCTGCTCAGAACAAGGCAAGAGAGGACCCTGTGGTGTTGATATCAGGGATTTGGTCCACAAACAGACAGGAACAGGAGCAGCAAATAAGGACATGGGACACAATGGCCTTCATTGGCCAGAAGCTGTAGCAGTGCCGTGAGTCATGTGACCGTCTGGCTTCCTCTCTGAATGGGTTGTCTTGGATAACCAGGCCCAGCATCCTCTGGGGCTGACGGAGAGGCGCCAACACCCAGCCATCTCCCCAGCCATTGGTTGTCAGGACTGAAGGCATAGCCACAGGGGTCTGGGGAATGTTCTCCCCCATCACAGGTGATAGGACAGTCAGGAGGCACCTAGCCAGAGGAGAAACCACACAAACAGCCCCCTTGACAGTTATCATCCAGAGGTGGCCAGGCTCTCCATCTCCAACCTGTCTGCCCCTCTATGACCCTTGGAAGTTCAAGCTGAGGAGGGTCAACTTGCCTCTGCAGGCCTGTCCTTCTAGAACACACTGTTGATGCATCGGAAAGGTGCCAGGATGGTCATGAGGGGTTGCTGAATGCCAGGTGGTGGACAAAGAGTGTGTGCGTCTATGCCCATGACTAGTACCATGGGCTACAGTTTGATTATAGGCAGCATGGAGGTTTTTTGCAGAAAGCAGTGAGCTGGACCTGCCAGGTACTTGCTCTGGTTTCTTTTTTGAGGTTCCCTGGCATCGAGCTTGTCTGATGAATTTGGTTAGATGGGAGTCTGAATATTAATGTGGTGAGTTATTCCAATGTTGTCATATTCTAGGGCATTTCCATTGTGTTCACTATGGCAGCCAGGCTCTCCATCAAAGCAGCAATTTGAACCACAGAGTATGAAACCAGGCACATTCTGGTGAACTTTTAAAAGATGTTGGTTTGGCTTGAACTGGAATATTGTGTTCAATTTAGGACACAATACTTTAGGCAGCATTAGAGAGGACACAGAAAATATTGATGAGAATCGTTCTAAGAATGAAGGATTTATGTGGATAGTTTGCGAGAAGCTGGGCCTATTGTCTTTGGAAAATGCAAGGCTGAGTGGAGATTTGAAAGGGCTTTTCAAAATCCTGAGTGTTTGGAACAAAGCAGAGAGCAATAATATGTTCCTACTGGCTCTGAAAGGTTGAGAACCAGAGGACTATAATTTAAAAGTGCTCATGATGACACAAGGAGAAAGATTTTACACAGCTAGTGGTTAGGATTTAGAATGATTCTATGTCTCTGATTCTACTCATTTAGAATGCGCTGTTTGGGCAGTATCTAATTCTCATCTCAAGAGGAGGCTGGGCAGTGGTAGAGGAGGTGTGGACGATCATGCCTTCACCTTCCCAATATTCCCCAAGGGATTAAAAAAGGCCTGATTAAGGGCAAAGGTTGCCAAGTCCACAAGTGGTCAATCAATGTCCACTTAAGGATCCACTTGGTCTCGCCGAAACCAGAGGTGAGGAAAGGTTGCTCTCAGGCAGCTGCCCACTCACAGCTGGTCTCCAGGTCTGCCTGGAAAGGAAAGAACCTTTCTGATTGTACAAGTTTCCCAAAGCTCACAGCTGAAAGGCACTGTCCTGCCCTCTCAATTACTCTCAATGTGAGTCACAGAGTTCTAAGACGAGACTGCTTCAAGACATGAGTGCAATTGTTAAACTCAACACTCTATTGCAGTGCTGAGGGTGTGCTGCACTGTTGGAGATGCTATCTACAGAATGAAACGTTCAATCAAGGGCCCACCTACTTCCTTTGGTGGATATTTGAACAGCCCACAACACTAATTTGAAGAAGAGCACAGGAGTTAGCCTTCATCTCCTGCCTAATACTTATCCCTCAATCAAAATCACAACAACAGTTTATCTGGTCATTATCCCATTGCTGTTTGAAGGTCAGTTGTGTCAAAATTGACGACTGTAAAGCACTCTGAGATGTCCAGTAACCATGCAAAAATAAATGCAAGTCTTCTTCCTAACTGTCCTATAATATGATCATCCAAATCATCAACAGATTTTCTTGAGATTCCTACTTTCCCTTCCCCAAACTTACAGAAATCTTATAAACCAGTGCAGCTCTTGAAATTACATAGTGCATTATAGCGAGTAGATAGGATGAGAATCTGATACAATACTGCGAGATTAGCCTGGCCTCACCTTATGCTGATTTCTCTCCTCCAGCTACTTTATACCGAGGGAAGACTAAGGGAAGTAGTAAATTCTCAACTTACCTTCTAAATGAGCCAATTGGATATGCGAGTGCCAGTGTGGAAAAGTTGAAGTGTTAATGTAATTGGTAGTGATGATGCACTCCAAGCTTTATAGTGAAAATTTCAGAAGAGAAGACTGAGTTAGGACACACTAATATTAACAAAATGATGGTACCTGATCGGTGCACCAATACCAGATTGAAGGGATAGTCATTCCGATCAATACACCTGGCCAAGGAAAGTCGGAGGTCACAGGGTCCCGAAATATGTGGAAGGCATCGTTCCTCGGGAGGCCACAGGTCGTGTTGAGGTCACGGACACTGGGAATGGCATGGAAGTACAGTTCCTGAAGACCTGAATAACCTTCAACTTTAACGAAAGCTGTAGAGTGGAGACTGGTTTTATTGATCCAGCAAAAATATACATTCACCTGGTTAACTAAACCCCATGCCCCAGAAGTTAATCGATCCTGAACTAAAAGTAGTCAATCCCCTTCATACAAAACCAATGTTCCTTCGCAATTACTTTTAAATACAAATGAAGATTATTCTCTTGGGCAAAAGATATCTTCTATTTCCTTTTATCTCTTGCTAAAGGTTTCTTTCTCTCCAGTTAATTGGTGACTTTCTATTATAGGGTTATTCTGAGCTCAATGATAGAGAGAGAACTTCATGAGAAGTTCCAGATTGTTTCCATTCACTTCCTTGGAGGATGTAAAATGATATGAGCAAGATCTACCCATTGACATGCATTAGGAACTCGATGAGCGAGGCAATACTGCTTTAATTTGTTTTATTTGTTCCTGGATATGATGTGAGAGTGAGTCTAGGTGAGCAATTATTGCTCATACCACCATTGTTCTTGAGAATGTTGTGGTGAGCTCTCTTCCTGAACCACAGCTGTCCTTGGGATGTAGGAGGATCTACAGTGCCATCGGGGAGGGAGTTCCAGGATTTTGACCAAGCAACAGTGGACGAAAAGTGATATAGTTCATGTTCAGGATAGTATATGATTTGAAGGAGAAATTATAGGTGGTGGTATCACCATGCATCTGCTGCCCTTGATCTTCTCAGTACTACAGGGAAACCCCCTAAGACATCTCCTGTTACGTGTTTCAAGAGTGTGGAGGCATCAGCCAATCAGGCCACTGGGTTTGTAGACATTTCTGGATGAAAGCAAAATCTCTGCATTTGGTGATGTCTGGAATTCATTTCAATTGCTGCTATCATTTCCTTTTTACAGCCCTAGTTAATACAATAGCCTAATTGATCAGCCGACAGAATGGTACAAAATGACAGTGTGAATTGCCCAGCTTTCACTATAACAGGTTGCTTGCTGTTGCAAATACCCTCCCCTTTAGAGAACAGCGTGGAGTGTTGGGACGATTTCACTTACTGATTAACAACCTGTTTTGAGCCACGGAAATGCCCTGTTCACAGCCAATAAGACTTAAAGTGAGACTCGTTCACTCCGGGAATATCAGCTCTGATGATTTAATGGATATCAGCCTTACTTTGTGATTGGTATTGGTCATCAATGTGTTACTGCTATCAACTTTCATTGTACAAACCCATGGCAGTAAATGAACAGTCAATTTCGGTTCTGATCAGTGCAGATTTAACATACAGCACGTGGCTCAAGTGCACTTACCGAATCCCATGAGGATCAGAGCCCCAATCAGCATGATCACAGTCTGTAGGGCATCGGTATATATTACAGCAGCCAGCCCACCTAGCACATAAGATAAACTAAAGTCAGTTGGACTTGGTTGGTTAAAAATATCACAAATATTTTTTTATCAAAAATCAAATTACAATGATGGCTTTGCTGATGTAGGTTCAAGAAAAAACAGGAGGGAGATGAGAATTTTGGAGACAATCCTGTGATGGGATGGTGTTGTTGGATACATTTACCTTTTACATGGGAAAAATGTTCAGTTTGCTGAACCTACCTCCAACAGTGTAGAGAGTGGTGATCACCAATAATCCGACCACTGCAATGTACAGGTCCCAGTGGAGAGCTTGCTGAATAAAGACAGCTCCAGCATAGATATCAACCTGCGTACAACACGTACCACAAGTTACTTTACTCAGTACATATGTCATCACAGAACCTCACAGCTCAGCTCAAATCCATCAACTCTGACTTGTTCTACCAATTACAGAAAAAGAGTTGTATAATTTTATTCTTTCACAGAATATGGACATCACTGACTAGGCTTCCATTTATTGCCCATTCCTAATTATGCTTGAGAAGGTGGCTGTAAATTGCCTTCTTGAACTAGTAGATACAGCCACAGTGCTGTTAGGAAGGGAGTTCCAAGATTTTGATTCAGCGACAGTAACGTAACAGCAAGATGGGTCAAGTCAAGATTGTTATGCTCCAATTAGGGATTGTCAGAATTTAAAGAGAAATCCAAATGACCTGTTTTTAACCATTAGAACCATGTTATAAAATTTTAATTTTTTAAACACAAAACACAAACTTTATTTTATTTGAAGGACGCAAAGCAAAACAACAGCTAATCATTTAACAATATGGTTTATAATTATGTGCACTGCATTTAAGTTTACTTCCTACTTCCCCGAAGAATTAATCTTAAACTTCTGTAAGAAACACTGATAAGAATGCCACAGACCTCTGGAAACTAGCTTTAATTTTCCTCAGCTAGAGCAATTCTCACAAGAAAACTTTCCATTTACCACCTCTTGATTCCTCAGTCCCCTGTTCTGGCTACTCTCAATACTTTCAAGTTAATTTGCTTTCTTTGGGACAGGAGTTGGTAGGACGTCTGTAGATTCCTCCACAAGTTTCAAACTGAACAATCCATTAGCTATAAGGTACTGCAGATGCTGGAGAATCCGAGATAACATTAGCTTCTGTTTCTTCACGAAATTCAAACCGAGATTGAGTCTCACCTGCGCACCACAGATTGTGTGATGTTTTTTACTCTGCTTACTGTGCAGGTCTATCTGTCAGCCATTTACTTTGGCTATCTTCACTCAGTGAGCTGTAAATCATACCAAGTCTAAAATTCAACAAGCTTTCTAAACAGATATCTCAATAAATTGAAACCAGAGAACCTCCCTAAGCTAAGATAACAAGGCGTAGAGCTGAATGAACACAGCAGGCCAAGCAGCATCAGAGGAGCAGGAAGGCTGACGGTTCGGGCCTAGACCCTTCTTCAGAAAGGGGGAGGGGAAAGGGGTTCTGAAATAAATAGCGGGGGGGAGCGGATAGAAGATGGATAGAGGAGAAGATAGGTGGAGAGGAGACAGACAGGTCAAAGTGGCGGGGATGGAGCCACTAAAGGTGAGTCCCCGCCTCCCTAACCTGTCCTTCCTCCCACCTATCCCCTCCTCCCACCTCCAGCCCCACCCCCATCTCCTACCTACTAACCTCATCCCACCCCCTTGACCTGTCCGTCTTCCCTGGATTGACCTATCTCCTCCCTACCTCCCCACTTACACTCACCTTTACTGGCTCCACCCCCGCCTCTTTGACCTGTCTGTCTCCTCTCCACCTATCTTCTCCTCTATCCATCTTCTATCCGCCCCCCCACTCCCTATTTATTTCAGAACCCCTTTCCCCTCCCCCTTTCTGAAGAAGGGTCTAGGCCCGAAACGTCAGCCTTCCTGCTCCTCTGATGCTGCTTGGCCTGCTGTGTTCATCCAACTCTACACCTTGTTATCTCAGATTCTCCAGCATCTGCAGGTCCTACTATCTCTGAAACCTCCCTAAGCTCTTGTCCACAAATCAAACTCTAGGTCATTTATCACTCATTTATAAGTTGATTTTTGACCTGTGAAGTGAATGAGTTTTACAATGCATTTTAACCAATGTTTTAATACATTTAGTCTTTGTGGGTAAAACGGGATTTATATTAAGACCATGAGACATAGGAGCAGAAATTAGGCCATTTGGCCCATCACATCTGCTCTCAAGTTTCTCAACCCCATTCTCCCACCTTCTCCCCATAACTTTTGACCTCCTTAACAATCAAGAACCTATCTATCTCTGTCATAAATGCACTCAGTGGCCTGGCCTCCACAGCCTTCTGTGGCAATGAATTCTATAGATTCACCAGTCTCTGGCTGAAGAAGCTTCTCCTCACATCTGTTCTAACAGGTCTTCCCGTTACTTTAAGGCTGTTCCCACTGGGTCCTAGATTTTACAACCCATTTACCAACAAAAACTGAATGTTTGTAATCTAATTTAGCTGTACCTCCAAAAACAAACAGCTCATTGGAATCCCCTTTTTGTAAGAATTCCAGACAAAAATGTTTCAATTCTTTAGTTAACAAAGCCCATCCGATATTTCATCTCTCTGCTGTTCTGATTTTATTAAACAAAATGGGTCACCTTTTGAACTGCCATTTTTCAGGTGCTCTGGCAATCTAAAGCCCAGCATTTTAATTACCTTCCCTTTACAACTTTCGTCTCCTCAGAATTACAAATTACCTTTAAAATATTAATATGAACCATGAAAGAGAGATTCTCCATTGGGTTGTGTGAGGCTGAGGGGGGATTCTGAAGACAGTAGAGCTTCCACACATCTACTGCCCTTATCTTTCATTGTGATGGAGGACATAAGTTTGAAGATGCTGTTGAAGGAGCCATGGAAAGTTTCAGTGGTGCAAATCATAAATGATACATTTTGTCTCACGTATGTCAGCAATAGACTGAGTGAATGTTGCAAGTGGTCAGTACTGTGCCAGACAATTCAGCTGATTTATCCTCAATGATGTTAAGCTTCTTGATTATTGCTGGAGGTGTACTCATTTGGGTAAGTGGAGAGGTTCTATCACAGTACTGACTTATGGCTTTTGATGATAGCCAGAATGTGAAGAGTCAGGAGGTGAGTTACCTGCCACAGAATTCCTAGCTTCCCACCTGTAGTGTAAATATTATGTGCCATGTATCTACCCAAGTCTAAATGTTATACAGGTCTTGATGAACAAGGACAAAGACACTTTCAGTGTCCGAGGAGTTGTGAATGAAGCTGAAAATCGGGCTTTAAGCAAATATCCCCACTTCTGATCTCATGAAGGAGGGGAGGTCATTGAAGAAGTAGTTGAAGCTGGTTGGGCCTAGGACACCACCCTGAGGAACTCTTTCAGTGGCATTCAGGGATTCGGATGAGTGTCCTCCAACAACCACAACCATCTTCCTTTGTGTTAGTTATGACTCCAACCAGCAGGTACTATTCCCATGATTCCCATTGACTCTAACTTTGATCCTTGATATCATACTTGGCAGATGCTGCCTTGATGTCAAGGACAGTCAGTTCCACCTCACCTCATCTCTTGAGTTCAGATCGTTTCTCCATGTTACATTGTGGTCAGAAGCTAAATGGCCCTGACAGAATGCAAACTGAGTGTCATTGAACAGGCTATTCTGTGTAAATACTGTTTCATAGTATCATAGCTAACACCTTCTCTCACTTTATTGACGACCAAGAGCAAACTGATGGGGCTGGGTTCAATTTGTCCTGCTTTTTTTGAGGAAAGGACAAACCTGGGCAATTTCCTATATTGTCAGGTAGGTGCCAGTGCTGTAAGTGTACTGGAACAGCTTGGCTAGGGGCGCAGCAAGTTCCGGATCGCAAGTCTTCAATACTATAACCAAAATGTTGTCAGGATCCATAGCGCTTGCAGTACCCAGAGCTTTCAGTCACCTTTGGCTATTGTTACGGCTAGTTAGCTCAGTTGGCTGGATAGTTAGCCTCTGGTGCAGAATGACACCAGTGGCACGGGTTCAATTCTGAAGTCATCATGCAAGCCCTGCATTCTGTGTGCCAGAGGAATGTTGACACTCAGGTTGAACTCACCATTAGTAATTTCTCTGTACTGAGAGAATAGCTTATGGTCCTTATCGTGATGATCACTTTTACAAGATAATGTGGAGTGAGTCAAATTGGCTGAAGACTATGATGCTGGACTCCTCTGGGTCATCCACTTGGCACTTTTGGCTGAAGAGATGCACTGATTTACTAGGACCCCTCGCTATTATACAGCAGGACTGCAGAGCCTAGATCCATCCATTGGGTTGTGGGATTACTGAGTTCTCCGTATCATAAGATGGATCCACTGTTTAACAGGCAAGTGGAGATGTAGCTTCTCCAATAGATTTTTAGGTGATTACCATCATTTTCAGATGCTAACCAGCAGGATATTGTTTGACCTGGTACCATGAGACTTTCTGGGCATGGAGTCAAAGTGAGGATCTCCATGGTAACTCCCTCATGACTGTATTCTACAACTCTAATGGCTCTCGTCACCATGACACTACATTTAATCCCTGTATACAAGGGACACTCTGCAATGCTTCATTTTTCGCAGGTGAAGTATTTGTAATCAAATGCACCTAACTACCCTGATGCTCTTTACAACTGACACTGCTCAGTTTTACATCTCATTCATTTACAGATTTCTCTTTGCTCCTTTCCGTTAATCTGTGAGAAACTCCAGGAGGAATATTTCTTCCTACATGTGCTTTCACTCCAAATCATTTCTGGTTGGATTCGCTCAGTGTGAGTTTGCCAATCATTCTCCTGAATCAGAAATATTCAGTTTTCCTGCTTTAGAAGCATCGTTACACAATCTTCAAGCTGCTCCTCTTCAAAATTGCATACTTACCGATATCTTTGTGAAAATGTAGATGAATAAGTAGAGAATTGCAATAAAGAGCTGAATTCTTTGGCCTCCAAACCGTTTTTGTAAATATTCAGGCATGGTGGTGACCTGCCAAGACAGAACATGTTCAACTCCATTTTACTGTTAAAACCACATGGGAATCTGACAACATGAGACCATTTTTGTAACTTTTATGATCATGTGGGAGCCTTTGGAACATTTCAAAAACAAGAGGGATTAGTGTGGCAAATGTGAATGGCAGGCCTACACCAAGGATGGAGAGATTGAAATGGACTGTATATGACAACAACGAGATACAGCTCAGGACAGGCACAGCAAGCAAGAATTAAATATTGCTATTGGTTACGGTTTAAGGTATCACTCCAGCTTGCAGTTTGGAAGTTGTGGGTTCAGGTCCCGCCCTATACACTTCACACAATAATAGGCTGCCTGTCTAATGCAGTACTAAGGAATGCTATACAATTGAACATGGGACCAGATTTAGTCATCATCTGGGAGTGTGAAGTGTCACCAATGGGGCCCAACAGAGCCAACTCTGGCGTGTCGGTCGTAGGGTTACATTTTGACTGCCACAGTTGTTGGGTGCTCATCCCTATTGGAGGAGCTGTCAACCAATCAGGAGCAACAGCAACTGCTGGGACTATGGCTAGAGGAAGGGGGCTCAATGGTTGGACTGCACCTTCAAAATCAGGAGGAAGGAGTTTGGAGGCTCCACGGCCAATCAGGGAAGCCCTAATAAAAGGGTTAATAATGTCAAATATTTTGACATGAGGGCAGCCTTTGTGCCTGGAATCCCCTCCATGGACCAAAGAGTACTTGAAAAGGAGGGCTTTTGCCCACGACCCCTGAGGGAAGAGGGGTGGTTTGGCGTGCTGCTGGCTTTTACCTGGCAGCCTTCCTATGCAACAGAGGACCATTGGAGTTTCTAAGATGGAAGCAGGAAGAGGCTTTTATTTGGTCACCAGTGGATCTATTCTGGCTGAGCAGGAGACTATTCCACCACGTTCCCTTCCCCACTGCTGGCAAGGTGGCGCTGTGACTTGAAAATGACAGGCACGTCAACTCCATCTCCACCTCCCTACACCATTTCCAAATGTCTCCAGAGCACTGGTAAAATCCACCCCCCCTTTCACGAAAATGAGACATTAAATCAAGACCTCATGTGCCGTCTCAGGGGAATGAGAAGATTCCAAAGCATTATTTCAAAGATGTGCAAGGAGTTCTTCCTCATGAACAGGCAAATATTCGTCGCTCAACCTCACATCATACCAATAACAACCCATAAAGCCTATTCAGCAGTTTGTTAGAAAGCACCACAGCAAAGAACATGAGCATTACTTTTCTGAAAAGCAATTGTCAAAAAGGCCCATTGAGTTATTCATCACCTCGACCTACACCAATTAAAATCTTTAGGAAGGATTGTTTTGACAGTTAAAAGGGATGTACCATTGACACATTACTTGAGGCTGGATACAAGTATGAAGCTATAGTGACAGACCAACAACAATTTTCCCAGTCAGCAAAGTGCCACAAACCAATTAAATCTGTAACAGATGCAATTTGTCACAACTACCGAAAGCCACCATTTTCTTTGATATCTGTAAAGCATGTGGCATCAAGGGCCATTGGGAATGTATGTGCACAAAGTCTGGTTTCAATAACCAAGCCAGATTCCAGAACAAAACACAGGTGACACAGTATACCAGCACCACCACCATACTGGCAGCACGGACAATGCTCAGATGGTGCACAATGCAAACTCATCGAGGAGTTTCAGAGACAGTGAAGTGAAAGGAAAATGTTGGAAGATGACCAAGCTTTCTATAGCGTTCACCTCACACACCACGTCATTGGCATAAGGCAATCAGAAGCTTTTGTAACCATTAAAATTATACATCATGAAAGGACAGGACAGCAAACACTGTGCCACACTCACTGGGCATTGCTCAGGCCCCGCTATTCCCAGAATCATGACAAAATGTAAATATTTTTTAAAGTATGCAAAATTCACAATATGTGCAATTTTCGGACCCAGGTTGATCGAAAGAATGGATAAGGTTTCTGTACACAACAAGAATTACTATTTATTATAAGAAATTAGTCTCTAGCTACAGATAAACTTTTATAAATCATTGGCATATCGCACTACTCATTAAAATTCTAAACTCTTATAAATTACCACTTACAAACACACAGACACACACACACACAGACATAGACAGGGGAAAGACATGGACAGAGGGAAACTGGATAAGCAGTTCTTTGTTCACAAAATCTTTGGAGCTGCTTCTTGCTGATCAGAAGGTTTTCTCTTCCCCAGTGACAGTGAGAACAGGCCGGTGAGGCAGTAACAGGGAGAGTGGGCCTGTGAGGCAGTGAAAGAGAGATTGGGGCCAGTGAGGCAGTGCCAGTGAGAGCAGGGCCAGTCAGGCAGTGACAGTGAGAGTGGGCCGGTGAGGCAGTGACAGGGAGAGTGGGCTTGTGAGGCAGTGAAAGGGAGAGTGGGCCGGAGAGGCAGTGACATTGAGAGTGGGCCTGTGAGGCAGTCCAGAGTGGGATGCTGGCAGAAGCATGGTGAGGGCTGGAAAGCCCGGAGCAGGATTGCGGCAGTGGAAAGGAAAGTTGGATTCTCTTAAGTTATCTTTTTTTCTCTTGTCTCATTCTAAGTAAATGTGAATGGCGCCATATATGTACAGCAAAGGTACACACTTTTCGCTGTATTTTTACATTGAATACACATGACGATAAATGATTCAGTCCAGCTCCTGTACTCATGGAGATCTAATCTCTTCTCTGTATCTTGTTCCGAGTCCCATATTGTTCAGTTACCTATGAACCAGTCACACAGTTGTTGGCAAGCAAAAGGCCTTTGTCATTAATTAAGTAATCACAAGTCCATAGACCAATCAACTTCTTGTTGCCAACCAAAGCTCTATCTGAATATAGAATCCCTTAGCTTTGGTTCATCTGCAAATGAAACTTCACTTACTGCTTGTTCAAACAGCTGTATAGATTATGCTTGCCATGAGTATCAAGTTATTTTCTTTTCAAAACATGCAGCAAACCTTGCAAAACACTGGTTTCAAAACAATGATTTCTCACTTCAGTCCACAGTCTTAAAAAGGACAAAAATAAAAAAACAGTCTTTATAGCTAAAAGCTAAAATTTCTGTTCGGACTAATACAAACATACTGTCACTGTACATCCTCAAGTACAGCAAGTGGTGCTCATGGTATAAACTACAAGACAGAGTCTCATAGTATATAAAAAGTCACTAATTCTGTTAATTGGCAGAATCACATTGCTATGCGAATACACAAGCTCATCTTACTTCCTGATGTCTTCTCTCTGGCAGACACCAATGATCCAGCTGTGGCAGGACTGCCAGTGTGAACAAATCTCCAGGTAGTTACAATTCATGAGATTCACACTGTCAACTATCTCTAAGGATATAGCATTGAAGTGGGATAAAAGCCAGGTTCCAGAATGATTATATCTGCCACACTAAGCAAATTACCCATACCGCCTAAAGACCAAGATATTCCTGTTGATGTTCACATTGGTGCTCCTGACTGTGAAGTTGAACATAATTCTAATGCTGATCACTGACACCTTGGCCGGAGCCAGTGTGAACAGTTGCAATTGGTGACTGCCACAAATGAGCAATGGGAAGAGTTGGAAGAAATCATTCTCCAGGGATAGCCTGACGGTATGGAAGAAGTACCTGAGAAAATTTGTTTGTTTTATTCACACAAAGACAAACTTGTACATCACAATCTGTCTTTTTGAAAGGCAAACAAGTCCTAATACCAAAAGCATTCACTAAGATATTATGTCCATGTTACACCAAGAAAAATTGGGTATTGAACACACATAATGGGTAGCACGTCAATGTGTTACTGGCCAGGGGCAAGTCAGGATATACAATAACTCATTAATGCATAAAAATTCCAAAAGTATCAATTTTAGCAGCTGAAGGCAACTCTACATCCACAAATTGTTCCTTTCAACACCTGGATGAAAATATTGATAGTCCTATTCTCATCGCCCGAGAAAATTGCTTCCTAGTGACAGATTACTTCCCTAAGTTTCCCATTGTTCAACGACTTAACAATACAATCAGCACTATTTTCAGTTTATTCAGTGTTCACATCTAGATAGTCTCTGGGAATGGACGATAGTACACGGGCAAGCCATTTTCAAGACATGTGCTAAGTGGAGTGTGACTCAGGTCATATCATCAGCCCACTGTCCACACTCAAACAGTTTGACAGAATATATGACACGCAGTACCAAATCAATGATCAATAAACGTGGAAGAGAAAAGCGAGATTTTCATTTTGTATTGTTGCATTTTCATACTGTACCAACGGGGAAGGGATCATCATTCCCAGCACAAATTGTGCTTAGAAGGTAAGTGTGAACAACCTTGCTCAGCAATAAATTATGTAACCATCCCAAGATGCAGGACATTCTTCCTCAAAGATAGAAGAGATTGAAAGAAACAGATGAGCAGCAAGCAGGTAGACAATTATCAAAATGGTGCACTGAACAGACAGCATGAGTTAGAAACAGAAACACAAATACCTGGATACCAGCCAATGCTTCTAGAATGTGCAACCAGCCCAGATCATACAAAGTCAATACCGATCATGAGTTACGTTGCAAAGGAACAGAAGCCAGCTCAGAGAAATGTATGGTACAACAGTCATGACAAAGACTGGGAAGAAGAATTCTATGACAATGATGATTGTGCAGTGAGGTTGAGTAACAGCAATTAGCAGCAAGACACCAAGCTATCTAACAAGTGCTGCAGAGAATGAGGTGTACCTCTCCATGCAGGCTATCTGATCATAGGTCAAGACAAGTTGTCCAACTTCCAAAGCATTAGATTGAAGTTTAAAGTGGTCATCTAGTAAAGTCTGTCTCAGCTGTTTGTGTAAGTATCAAATTGACAGCATATGCCTAAGTGTAATCGAGTAAATCAGTTTGGGGAATGTTTGTATTTTTGGGAAAGGGGTGGGTGGTGATGCATTATGTCTCACAATCAATATGGCAGTATACCTTCAAGAGACATACTCATGATATTACCACTGTATGTGGCCTAAGGTAGCACTGCTGCCTCATGGCACCAGGGATCCAGGTTCAATTCCACCCTCTGGTGACTGTGTGGAGTTTGCACATTCTCCCTGTGTCTGCGTGGGTTTCCTCCCACAGTCCAAAGATGTGCAGATTAGGGAAATTGGTCACTATAAATTGCCTGTAGTGTCCAGGGATGTGTAGGTAAGGTGGATTAGCCATACCAAATGCAGGGATACAGGAATTGGGTGGGGAGGGGTGGGTCTAGCCGGGCTACTCTTTAGAGGATTGGTGTGGACTTGATGGGCCAAATGGCCTGCTTACACACTGTAGAGATTCTATGAATTCACAGACTCCATCTTACCTTGAATTACTCTATGTGCGCTGCTCTGCTCTGCTCTAACCTTAGCCCACGCAAGAGGAATATATGTTTATACATGATTTTTTTAATGTTTTAATGAATAATGTTTATACATTATGGTTAGTTGCTACAAATGTCTGTTGGACTCTTCAATACCATGAAATCCATTCTCATATTTTATGTTACGGGAGAGCCTTGCTACTGACAAACTCTCAGCAAATTCAGCTAGGATTAAAAATAAATGGTGGAGTAAAGGAAAGTTTCCCATGAAAGAAATGATCAGCTTGTTTTTAAAAAGTTGAAATAATTTACCTCAGCAGCAATGTAAATGGGGAGAAAACACCATGCCAGAAGGATCACAATAATCATTCCCTGGAAAAGGAGAAGTGGAGAAATTACACTCGTGGACTGGAACAAGAAAATTCTATCACTGAGTGTTGTAACCTTACCCTTTCAGACAACACTTTCATTCTGTTAGTCTCCACACTCCTCATAACCGTAGGAAACCCTTGACAGCCCCCATGAGGGTAATCAACAACCCCATGACCCCATCCCTGACTGGGATCACACTATCAGTCCCCAGATGAAGCCTTTGACATAAATAATACAAAGCTGTAGGCAGATTGAAAGGATGCAAAACGTTACACATCCAACAAAAGAATGTTTTTTATTCCAGAGTACAGAGTGAAACTCTGAGATTTAGAAAACATTAACATTGAATATTAGTTGAATTGATAGATCAGGCACAGGTCAATATAATGACCATATTCAAACTTAAGGCAAAGGTAGATGTGTAAATGCCAGACCAAAAGACAGTTTGCAGAAAAGGAGAAGTTTCATTCCTGCATAGATTTGAATTGATGTCTTAGAGTTATTGTATTCATAAAAAGGAACTGGTCAAATGACTAACTCAAATAGGTAATGAGGATAAACGCATAGGCAAATAGCTTGAATACTTTTATATAACATCTGACTCAATCAGAAACGCTATTTATATAATATAAGTGGTCAGAGATTGTAGATTATAATTAACAGCTATATTGCCTTATTTAATTCATCATATCATTAGCTAAAGACAAAGTTTTCATTTCTTTAACACACTTTGCATGCTCAGTATCTCCCAAAATACTTCTTTAGCTGATGAATTATTTTGAAGTATGTTCACCTTTTTTATGACGGAGATCAAAAGCACACAGCTAAACCCACAAACATGAGATAAAGAGCCAGTTAATGTATCTTAAGTGCTTGACATTGGTTCAAGGATAAAAATTGGCCAGGACATCAGGACAGCTCACCTGCTCTTAGTGTTATAAAATTTTGTATATCTGCCTGAATAAATAAACATGTCTTAGTCCAAAAGAGTGTACCTTCAAGAACACATTTTCTCCATGACACAGAAGTGGTAGCCTGTATTAGGTGCTGAAAATTTTAGGGTAGGATATTATTGCACAAACCTTAAGCATGATTCAGTTAAAGGGAAATGAAGTGGATTTAGGTCCTCCATTTAAATGGCCTACAGCTCAGGAGATCTAAGGGCCCTGTACAGTGTGATGACTGACATTCTTCTTGTACATTTCAGTTTTGTGTGACCAGCAAGAATTCAAGGGCTGCAACTAGATACTTAACCCAAAGTCCAATTTCACACCAACTGTTCACTAATTTTAAGGCAAGCTAACACTTATATCACTACAAATATTACAATATAATTTCAGATGATCATATATTTTGTCTATTTACTTGTGATTCTTAAGATAACTTGCTTAACTTGGTTAACAATGACCTTGTATTAAATGATCAAACTAAGGTTGTTTATACATCTACCTCTTATTTAGTATTCCACTGTTCGGATTTGATAGTTCAGTTCTGAGTTTGGGCAAATCTCATGACTAATTCGTATATTCATTTCGGTGATTGGCATAATATTCATATTTTATTATTCTTTGTGGTCCATTAATCCCTTTCTTTGTTCAATGTATGTATGTAAAGGATGTGTAAAATATTGATGTAAAAGTAAATGATTTATTCTTCTGATTTTCATAGAATCCTTGAATGGTACAACCCAGAAAGAAGACCAATTGGCCCATTATGCCGGTGCCAGCTCTTTATTCTAGCATTATTGTGTAAGGTTTTAAATACTTGAGACCCTTTGTCACAAAACATTTGATTACTAGGAAGGTGACAGTTCAGGAGTGAGAATGGGAACAGTTTATATACAGGATTACAGGCAGTCTCTGGGGTTGCAAATGGGTTCCAGTCTGGAGCCCATTTGTACGTGGAATTGTACACAAGTTGGAACACAATGCAGGACATGGAAAGCAACCATTCATAAGTACAAGAAACGTTTACATGTCAGGATTTTAAAATTATAAACATATGCTACTGCATTTGTAAGCTTATCTGTCAATGATCCTCGTACTTTGTGTCCTTTATCTAAATGGTACACAATTGCTCATTTACACATTGGCAGTCTTACATTATTCTATGGCAGTGCGTCTAATCTTAAATAACTGGGCAGTCTTAATGATGAATCACCGCCTGGAGAGGGAAGGGAGGAGAGATAGGGAATTTTTCTATACTGATTCATAAAATCTAGCAAATTTGTTAATGGGGCTTACGTTGAATTCATACGCGCTGACCGCGATCCCAGAGGCTGCTCCTGTGCCAGCCAATCCAATGAAATGACCACTTCCCACATTACTGGCAAACAGTGACGCTCCAATCTAATGGAAGAGAGTAAACAAAGTCTCAGGCTAGGCAGATCAAATTCCATAGATCACAGTCAACAAATGAGATCATGGGCCAAAATACTCACCGGCCACCATACCATATTTTTCCCAGCTAGAAAATAGCCTTTCACAGTGTTCCGCTTTGTCCTGTACATAGACTGACAAAAACAATGCATCATTCTTAATCCAAGGTACTTTATTTCTAGCAAATTGTAAGGGTCACATCAGCACGGTGATCTACATCTCTCTCATTGATTAACACTGGCTCTCAAAGCTCTGCAGGTAGCTACAGTGGTCCACCTGGATTCTTTGTTACATCCTGTCCCCAATAAACAGCTGAGATGCAATGCCATTTTCACACAAAAGATCTTCCCATGTCAATAGAAGGCTTGTGATAGTATGTAGCTTTTACTCACCAATCTGCTCTTTCTCCAAAACCCATTATCCAATAGTATCTTTCGACAGTTGCTATGGAATCTGATTCCACTACCTTTTCATGCACTGCATTCTGGACATAAAGCACTGCACATATTTTTCTTTCTCAATGTCAATCCTGACTTCCTTATTTACTTTATTAAAACCATTGATGATTTAAATACATCACTCAAATCCTCCCTTAAGCTTCTGTAAGGAGAACAATTCTAATTTCTCCAGTCTCTCTACTTACATGAAGTCTCCCTACACACATGAAGTCTCCCGTTCATTATACATCCTCTTAATTCCTTGCCATCCTTCCTAAAATGAGTGTTGTCCAAAATTGAACACAATATTCCAGTTGAGATTTTCCAAGCTTTAGCATAACTTCCTTGCTTTCATACTCTGAGAGAAAACATTAGGCCAATAGGAGGCACAGGGCCCACTATGCATGATTAGCCCACATTTGGTTCCATTGGAGCAAACAGCATACAAACTGCAAGCAGCCTGCTCAACAACGCAACAGTAGCACATGACTCAGCAAATAGATCAACGCTCAGCAAAGGCCTAATGGATGTGTCATAAGCACATTGCATAACTCATCTATACTTCTTAAAAGCAGCCTGCATCTCTTAAAGGGGAGTTGTTACACAAGCTGTTGGAACAGTCTCAGGAAAGTTTTGTTGGAAGACAGAGGACTGTCTAGAAAAAGGGCTTCCAGGTTTTTGAACACATACAGAAGCTCTTAGTGACGATGGTTGATAGGGCTGGAAAATCCATGTTTAGTACTGGGCTGAGAGACAGAACACTTACTTAGCTGGAAGTAAGAAAGGTAGCTAACAGCACCAACCTAGTACGGATGACCAAGTGTGAACAAAATTATAATTGAACAGTGTTTAACATCACAATTGGCATCCTCTGAATATTTCTAGTAGCAACATGATGCATCCAGATTAATGGTCAGCACAACATTGTGGGCTGAAGTGCCTGTACTGTGCTGTACTGTTCTATGTTCTATATTCTAATGCCCTTCCAGTCAGAATATGCCACACAAACTGCACTGTAAATGTTCAGAAGGATTCCAGTTAACTTTTTAGACATTCTGCTCTCTGTAACACCAACACAATTAGCATTACTGAACCCAGTGCTGCAAGCCATTTCTCTACTGACAAATCTCTATGTGATTTTACACCTCTTCAATAGCCTTTTTAATCTGTCCTACCAACATTACATCTGGATACTGTTTTGTATACACTTCATCCTTACCAACACAAATATTCCAACATCCAGACATTTCTCTGTAGCTGAGCTCACACAGCTCCATCCATCACCATCTCCCTCACAGCAAAAATAGGCTTCCAATGAATAGGGCCCTTACCCAGAATCCTACAGCCAAGACAAACACTAAATATAGAGCCAGGACCACAATGTCAGCCACATCCAGTGTGTGTTGTTTTACTGGAGCTTGAGCTGTGCTGCCTGGGGCATTCGTTGTCTTCTCCATCGTCAAAGGGAGCTCGGTCTTCATTTCCGTATCTTAGGCTTTGATGAGAATCAAATGGGATTTCATAATTAGCAAATGGAAGATCACAATTTTATGCTAGCATAAATGAAAAATAATGCTGTAGTTATATTTGTAATATGTCAGTTTTAACTTAGAGAGTGTTGAGCAAGTGGGTGGATCCTGTTTAACACCTCTTACCTGGATTTCGGGTATAAGTCTTTTACCCTTACATTGACATCACACAGTAATGCAGAATTACACTTTCTTGGCAGTTCTGTGTGAGGGGCTATCACAGGAACAAACAGAAGCAGGTAATCTTCCCGTATCAGTGCGAGCTGCTCTCCTAACAAAACTTAGACAAAAATGTGCTCTTTCTATAGTCCTAAGAGGTCAAATTCCAATCTGAAGTGTTATTAAGTAAAGGAACACATTCACTTTAGGTTAAAGTTTAAATCAAATATATTTCTCTGATGTTAGTTTCAGCACAGCCAGGGAGAATCAAATCATGTCACAGTCATCTGAACCTTGGAGCCCTTTAACAGATTTCTCCTTATCTCCCAACAACCTAATATTCTGCAATGTTTTCTTCCTCTTTGATTTGGAACACTCACCCATTCTATAATACCTTGCTCCCAAGCCTCTGCTAATACCACCAAACAGCCACAAGTGAGGAGACCATATGTCAATGATGCAACTTCATTGATTGATTGATCACTCACTGTCTTTATCAGGAATCAGGAGAGGTGAAATTCTCAGCTAACAGGACCTTGCTGGAAAAGAAAGCTAACTGACAAATCATGGGTGGATTGTCTGCTGTTTTCCATTCATTCATGTTGTTCAGTGAAAGACTATATGATACATCTACACTTACCCAATAAGTGTCCACTGTGGCAGATGTTTCACCAGTGAGTTTGGGCCTTTGGAATGTTGTAGCCCAAAAGTTTTTGTTTCCTTAACTTCCATGTAGTTCAAGCATGAAACGTTGCATTCTTAATGAGAAAGTGAGGTGTTTTCAACTGTGCAGTGGGATTCAAAACATGGCTCATTTATTTATTTTTATTCACTCGCAAGTTGAGGATACCTCTGCTTAGGCCAGCATTTATTGCCCATCCCTAATTGCCCAGAGGTCAGTTAAAAATTGATCACATTGCTGTAGGTTTGGAGTCACATATAAGGCCAGACCAGGTGAGGAGGACAGTTTCCTTCCTTACAGGATATTGGTAAACCAGATGGGTTTTTCCTCAACAATCTTTGGTTATCATTAGACTCTTAATTGCAAATTTCTATTGAATTCAAATTTCACCACCTGTCATGGTGGCATTTGAACCCTGTCCCCCTTACCTGCGTCCCTGGGTCTCTAGATTAACAGTCCTGCAGAAATACCACTAGGCCATCGCCTCCCCTTTTAGAATTTACACATGGCTAAAAGTGACATACATTAGATGAGGGACCCATTCTTTTCAAACCGAAGGGATGTGTCAAGCCTTGCATTTTCCTTTGGTACCAGGACACAGGAAGCCTCGAGGTCCCTCATGCCTTTTCTATGGAAACACTTCAATAAATCAGTGTCAACTTTCCAACTAATCAGCCTTTCCTCCTGTAATATAAATTATTGTCATGTTTAGAATTTTGGCAATCTAGTGTTTGTCCTAATGAGTGCAAGAGAAACAGGTTCAACAGTATGTCTCTTTTCAGCAATATTCAATTTCTGTACAATCAACTAAGTAAGATGCTGATCAGACAACAAATCACAGGATTAGGAGGGGCAGCTTATTATCAATGTTAACTCTGATAAGATTAATACCTAGACTTTAGGAAATTCAATGTACAAAGTTGATACTAGTCCTTGTCAGACAATGAGGATCAGCTTGCTGATCAATCTATCACAGTAATAGAAAGGACAGAGCTGGCCTGCAGTGCCTGGAAAGCAGGGTGCTTGCAATCAAAAGCCCATGGGGAAACATGCAATCCAAACAAAGTCCTTCCCTTTTTCTGTTACTTTTCTCTGGTGAGAGTCTTCCATCCCTCTCTCCTCCTCCTGTGTCTTCTGGCAGCTGGTCCTGCTCACCTTTCTTCATTCTCTCCGGGATGCCGTAATCATGGGGAATGCCAAACAATGCCTTCATGCCTGAGAGCAATTAATTTGAACAGAAGCCCATGCAAGCTCCTGTGATCCTTGCTACGCCATTGGCTGTACACTTCTGAAGCTACTCAGCAAAGGCCAGGGGAAAGAATGTATCTATCTGTAAGTGGTCAATGATACCTTTCAATGCTGTGAGGGGGTGGGGGATTTTCCTCTCTCTTGCCGAATATGTATTTAGCTGTGTAAGGGACATTTGCTGGCAGCATTTCTGTCTGATTGATGTCACAATCTGCCTGCTGCAAATTGCCAATGACTGCTCATTGTACTTGTGCTAATGATCTCCGCTATACAGTATCTCCACAATTTGCCCCAAAAAGTGTCCACACATGCCACAAACATCATTTTGGAGCATTAAGGGCACTTGCAGTGTCCTAAAAAGCAGCTGCTAACCAGTTTAATTTCTTGTTCTGGGCATTTTACAAATAGACTCAGGAGTATTTCATAAGACAACAATATCAACTTTGGACTATTTTATTTACATTAGAATAAGGCTGAGTGTGTGCTTAAGCCTATAGAAACATTGTGCCAACATATTTTGAGCTGAGCTTTAACTACCAAAGTGTATTTTTATTTTGTTTGTTCATTTTAAACTACAAATCAAAGTGCATTTATGGATGCTGCGGGAATTGCAAACTCTTAATTACCTTGTTAACCAGTAAACGAGTAGTTAAAATTGTTACTACTACTGTGTGCTGATTCATTGAGCTTTTTATGATTTATAGTGGAATTCACTCTTACAGAAAATGCACTGTCCAAAGTTTACAAATTGTGAAGCTGGGGTACGACTGAAAGCACATTCAGTAGAAGAGGATTTCATTTTGTTCAGTTCAACCAAACTGAGCATTTATTTCACATACCATGGTCAATTAATATTGAGACCTGCATCAGCAAATACATGATTAAATTCTCGAAAATGGAACACAGAACAGTGAGATTATGGGGGCATATAAGACCATAACATATAGGAGTAGAATTAGGCTATTCAGCCCATCAAGTCTGGTCTGCCATTTAATTATGGCTGATATGTTTCTCAACCCCATTCTCCTGTCTTCTCCCCATAACCCTTGATCCCTTTCTAATCAAGAACCCATCTACCTCTGTCTTAAATACACCTGATACAATATACAATTGTCAACACATTCACAGCATCCCTACCGTATGGAAACAGGCTATCGGCTCATCAAATCCACACCCACCCTCCGTAGAGCATCCCACCCTGACCCACTCCCTATCCTATCCCTGCAACCTTGCACTTCCCCTGGCTAACCCACCTAGCCTACACATCCATGGATACTATGGACAATTTAGCATGGCTAATCCACTACCTGTACATCTTTGGACTGTGGGGTAAAACCCTTGTAGACACGAGGAGAATGTGCAAATGCTCCACAGTCGCCCGAAGGAGGAATCGAACCTGTGTCCCAGGCACTGTGAGGCAGCAGTGCTGACCACCGAGCCCTGGAAGTTTAATCATATGACTTTTCCACTTTCAATGACCATACCCAGTTTAACAATCTATCTTTGTATCTCCAATACATCCAAAACTAATTGACAAAGCTGTTTTAAGGAAATAAATAGGAAGTTGTATGATCACAATATTTTTCCTGGGTATTTATCCTCCGCTATTCAGAAGATTAACTTATTTTTTCCATTCATGCAAGAGATGTGGGCTTTAATGGCTGGGACAGCATATATTACCCATCCTTAATTGCCCTTGAGAAGGTGACAATGAGCAGCCTTCTTGAATCGCTGCAGTTCATTTGGCACAATAGCAGTGAGGGAGTTCCAGGATTTTAACCCAGTGATATGGAAGGAGTGGCAATTTGCTTCCAAGTCAGGATGATGTGTGGCTTGGAAAGGAACTTGCAGGTAGTAATGTTTCCATATATCTGCTGGCCCTGACCTTCTAGATGGTAGTGGTTGCGGGGTTGGAAAGTGAAGTCTAGGGAACCTTGGTAAATTTCTGCAGTGCAACTTGTTGATAGCACACACTGCTACTACTGAGCCTCATTGGTGGACGAAAGAGGATGTTTATGGATGTGGTGCCAATCAAGCAGTATGCTTTGTCCTGGATGGTGTCAAGATTCTAAGATGTTGTTGGAATTGCACCTAACTAGGCATATGGGGAGTATTCCATAACACTCCTGACTTGTGCTTTGTAGGCAGTTTCAGAGAGTCTAGAGGTGAATTACTCAAGAGAGGATTCCTGGCCTCTGACCTGCTCTTGGAACCATTGTATTCATGTGGATAATTGAGTTCAGTTTCTGGACAGTACCAACCCCCAGGATGTTTATGGTAGGCTTCACTGATTATAATGCTATTGAATGTCAAAGAAAGATGGCTAGATTCTCTCTTATTGGTGATAGTCATTGCCTGGCTTTTGTGTGGCATGAATATTATTTTCCACTTTTCTGCCCAAGCCTGGACATTATCCAGGTCCTATTGCTTACAGACATGCACTACTTCAACATTTGAGGTATCACAACTGGTGCTGAACATTGTGTTATCACCGGTGAACATCCCCACTTCTGACTTGATGATGGAGAGAAGGTCATTGATGAAGCAGCTGAAGATGGCTGGACTTAGGAAAATACCCCGAGAAACTCCTGCATAATCGTCCTGGAGCTGACATTACTGACTTCCAACAGCCTCAACCATCTTCCTTTGAGCCAGATATAACTTAAACCAGTGAAGAGTTTTTACCCAGATCCCACTGATACCAGTTTTGCCAGGGCTGTTTGATGCCACATTCAGTCAAATGTAGCACTGGCATCAAGGCCTGTCACTCCCACCTCATCTCTGGAATTCTGCCCCTTTGTCCATGTTTGAATAAAGCTGTAATGAGATCTAGAGCTGAGTGGTGGTTGGTCCTTGGTAGAACCTAAATTGGCTGTCCAGTCTACCAGTTTGTGTACAGGGCATTTTTGGGCAATATTCCACTGTCGGGTCAATGCCAGTGTTGTAGCTGTACTGGAACAGCTTGGCAGGGGAGCAGCAAGTCTGGTGCACAAACCTTCAGTGGAATGTTGTCAGGATATTGCCTTTGCAATATCCAGTGTTTCCAGCTGTTTCTTGATTTCACGTGGAGTGAATCAAATTGGCTGAAGACTGTTTATGCTGTTAGGCATGCAAGTAGTCCTATGTTGCAGCTTCCACAGGTTGGCACGTCATTTTTAGGTTTGCCTGGTGCTGCTTCTGGAATGCCCTCATAGGGTCATCAAACCATACAGCACAGAAGAGGCTCTTGGTCCTGAGTCTGCGCTGACCTCTCTACACTAATCCCATGGTCAAGCACTTGCAGTCTTGAATGTTATGACATTTCAATTGCACCCTATGTTGCACCAGGGTTAGCTCAGTTGGCTGGACAATTGGTTTGCAATGCAGTGAAGCCAACTGCCATATCGGCTGAGGTCACCACAAAGGTCTCGTCTTCTCAACCTTACCCCCCCTACCCCTGAATTGTGGTGACCCTCAGGTTAAACTCACTACCAGTTGTCTCACTCTAATGAGAGAGCGGCCCTACAGTCTGGTAGGATAGTGGTGACTTTACCTTTATGTCAGGCAAAGAAAGAAAATATACAACCCGTGACAGATGAGAAGGCTTTACTGGACCTGGAGCCTTTCCGTAGAGTGAAGGATTAGACGCAGCACACTCCCGCATCCCAGTGGTCTTGTGCCCTCTTGTGATGTCTCTGGTGGCCTTTGGTGGTCTCAGTACCAACTGTCTTTGTGTGTCCCTCAGTCTGACGTAAAGGAACTCCTGGATTTCCTTGAAGGAAATGGTGTGGCTCTATCCCTGGACCTGCTTGCCCCTCCCTCCCCATCTGTCTTTGTTAATAGACTTTATATTGGGGGCTGGCCATCAATGCTCAGTCAATCATCTGCACAACCCCTCTTGGCCAATGGTCATGGGACAGCTACTCATGATGTCAGCTGATCATTGTCTCCTTGCTCAGGTTCATCCAAGCATTAGTTTACCTTTCTGTCTAAGAACAAATACTTCTTATTTTAAAAAATAATACACTGAGAGTAGAGATAACAAGGTGTAGAGCTGGATGAACACAGCAGACCAAGCAGCATTAGAGGAGCAGGAAAGCTAACGTTTTGGGTCTAGACCACTGAAAGTAGGGTGCATTTGGCGCCAGATGAATTGTTGAGACTAGTTCAATCACATCGTGCCCTCTGTGTTTATCGTATTTCTTCCATTCTTTTCCCATGCTAAAATTTTGGGAAGTTAACTACTGCTGTAACAACTGTTAAATGAAACCTCATGCTACACAGTATTAGGAAAATTCACTTTTCAAGGGATCCCAATATCCAACAAAAAAACCTGTGCGGTGGTCACTCTGACTGATACCATCATGACACATCTACAGCAGGCAGATTGATGACGATGAGGATGAGGTCAAGTATGTTTTTCCCTTTTGTTGGTTCCCTCACCACCTGCTGCAGACCCAGTCCAGCAGCGATTTCCTTTTGGACTCAACCACCCGGATCAGTAATGATGCCATTCCTGATGTTGGAAATTGAAAATCGAAAATCGCCATGCAGAGTACATTCTGCATTCTTGCCACGCTCAGTGCTTCCTCCAAGTTGTGTTCAACATGGAGGCGGAATGATACATTGGCTCAATCTGGCAGTGGGAGTGGTAAAAATCAGCAGGAGGTTTCCTTGCCCATGTTCAACCTGATACCATGAGACTGGGAATCAATATTGAGGTGCCCCAGGGTTATTCCCTCCCATCACCACTGTGCCACCACTTCTGCCACAAAGTCTGTCCTGCCAGTGGGACAAGACATATCCAGGGATGGCGATGGGGGTGTCTGAGACATTGTCTGTAAGGTATGATTCTGTGACTATGATTATGTCAGGTTGCTGCTCGACTAGTCTGTCAGACAACTCTCCCAATTTTGGCACTAACCCCAAATGTTAGGAAGGAGGATTTTACGGGATCAACAGGGCTCTGTTTGTAATTGTTGCTTCCAGATCCTGCATCGATACTGGGTGGTCAATCTACGTTCATTCTTTTAAGAATTTTTGGACCCGCAGAGTTAGCAACCATAATTGAATAGAAAATTGAACTGATTACACATTCCTTTTCCTTCCTGACTGTGTTGTCTCTAGGTGCAGCAGTCATTGTACTGTGTAAGGTTATTGATTTGGCCCTTTCAGCATTGAGCTGTCTGCCTTCTATTTTTATTTGTTTAACATTCTTTAGATTCTAGGGGCTGAATTTTGCCATTGTTTGGCAGAGTGTACTTTTTGATGTGATCCCTGGCAACTGATCCAACTTGGCCCATGGAGAATTTTGTCACACGATCTTTCAGTTTTTGCCTCATTAATTGTGTGACCAGTTTTGTTGGTGTCTGTCTCATGGAGCTATGTGGCCATCGAGAAGGAACTGGCATTCAAGCTGCTGGCATCATTATTAAACCCTGCTGTGCACTACTTCAGAACCACCCTCACCCTCCCTCCAATCCAGCTGTAATCCAGAAGGAAATGGCCCAAAAAGAAAGATTAGTTCCTTGTGTTGCCTGGAGGTGCTGGTGGTTGGGTGATGGTGGAGAGGTGGGCAGCACTATATCCTGCTGACTGATAAAGGCAGCCACATCATCAGCAATGCTTTCTCAGATTATATTTTCTGCTGCATACTCCTCAGAGGTCTGTGCGTGGCAATTGCAAAGAAATGAAGTACATTGGGCTATTAATGAGGTTCAAATGCATGGAAATAAGACAGTTGCCATGCATTAGCAAGATTGTGAAACTGGAGTTTAAACTGCAAGGGGAAATTTTGTAACTTTTTTTTCCTCAGAGTCAATTTTCATTTTCACTGTATTTTCTCACAATTCTTGACATTGACAATGCCTCTCAAAAGCGTTGGAAATAGGGTTTTGACACAGTCACTGCAAATGACCTGGGTTTACTGCTGCTCCCATTCATAAAGGTGGTGATATGGTTTGATATATTCCATTCCAGAGTTGGCTGGTGGGAGAGTTAAATCCTCAGGACAAATTTTGAGACTTGAATGTTCCACTGTGCACTCTTAGGTTTATAAAATAAACTTTTATTGTTTCTGTAGATGCTGTGTGTTCAGTTCACAGAATGCATTTCATTTGAACTTTTGTTACCTCCCTTGTCGATTTAACCAGTTTAAAAACAAGATCTTTAAGTTTATCTTAACTACATAATTATAGAGCATGGTAATCTTTCTGACACAGATAGATAGTAGAGCGGATCCGCTGTTTAAAATTGATCTTCCTTCCAGCACAATTGAGAATCGTGTAAAATGAAAGAAAAACTTCAATTTCTATCGACCACTCACAAGCTCAGAACATCTGGAAGTTCTTCCCAGCCAAAGCAAGAGTTTTGAAATGTAGTCAGAGTCATAGAGTCCTACAGCACGGAGACAGGCCCTTCGGTCCAAACTGGTCCATGCTGACCAAAATGTCCATTCACGCTAATCCCACTTCCCTGCACTTGGCCCATATCCTTCTAAATATTTCCAATCCATGTATTCGTCCAAATTCCTTTAAAGGGGGTTGTTAATGTACCCACATCAACCACTTCCACTGGCAGTTCATTCCACATGCATACCAGCCTCTGTGTTAAAAAGTGTTCCCTCAGGTTCCCATGTATTCTTTCCCCTCTTAACTTAAACTAATGCCCTCTAGTCCTCGATTCCCCAACCCTGGGAGAAAGTGAGTGCATTCACCATATCCATACCTCTCATGATCTTATACACTTACATAAGATCCCTCAGTCTCATATGATCCAAAAGAAAAATGTCCTAGCTTGTCCAACCTTCTCCCTATGACTCAGTCCCTTAAGTCCTGGCAACATCCTTGTAAATCTCCTCTGCATTCTTTCCAGTTTAATAACATCCTTCCTACAGCAAGGTAACCAAAACTGAATAAAACAATACACCACGTGTGGCCTGACCAAAGTCCCACACAACTGTAACATAACTTCCCAACTTCTATACTCAATGCCCTGACTGTTGAAGGCCAGTGTGCCAAAAGCTTCCCTCACTGCCCTGTCTACCTGTGACTCCACTTTCAGAGAACTGTGCACCTTTCCAAAATGCAACACCTCGCACTTATCTATATTAAACTCTATTTGCCATTTCTCGGCCCACTTCCCCAGCTGATCAAGATCCTGCTGCAATTTCTGATAACCTTCCTCACTGTCCACAATTCTGCCCTATTTTAGTTTCATCCGCAAACTTACTAATCATTCCTTCTACATTCTCATCCAAATCATTGATGTAGATAACAAACAGCAATGGACCCAGCACAGAACCCTGGGGCACACCACTAGTCACAGGCCTCCAGGCTGACAAGCCTTCTTCAACGACTACTTTCTGCTTCCTACCATCAAGCCAACTGCGTAACTAATCTACCAGCTCCCCCTGGATTTCATGTGATCTAACCTTCTAGAGCAGACTACCATGTGGAACCTTATCAAAGGTGTAATTGAAATCCATATAAAGTACGTCTACAACCCTGCCCTCAACCACCTTCCTGGTCACTTCAAAGAACTCTAACAATTTGTGAGGCATGATCTCCTACACACAAAGCCATGCTGACTATTCCTAATCAAACCCTTTCTTTCCAAATTTGTGTATACCTTATCCCTCAGAATCTTCTCAAGTAACTTACCTACCACAGATGTTAAGCTTACTGGTTTATAATTCCAAGGTTTTTCTTTGCAGCCCTTCTTGAATAGGGCAGAAGATTTGCTATTCACCAGTCTTCTGGGACTTCATCTGTGGCTAATGATGATGCAAATATATCAGCCAGAGCCCCTGCAATTTCTTTTCTAGCCTGTTGAGGGTTCTTGGATACATCTATTCAGGACCAGGAAATTTGTCCACCTTCATACATTCTAATACTTCCAATACCTCCTCTACTATGATATGGACTATCCCTAAGATATTGCCACTAACTTCCCCAAGTCTTAATGTCTTTCTCCACGGTAAACCACAGAGGAGAAATATTCATTGAGAGCCTTGTCCATCTCCTGGGGTTCCTCACATACATGTCCACTTTGGCCCCTTGAGGGGTCCTATTCTCTCACTAGTTATTCTTTTTCATTTCATATATGTAAAGAATCTCTTTGGATTCACCCTAATCTTCTCAGCCAAAGCTATCTTGCGCCCCCTTTTCACCCTCCTGATTTCCTTCTTCAGTAAACTCCGGTATCGCCTATATACCTCCAAGGATTCACTTGATCCCAGCTGCCTGTACCTGAGCTATGCCTTCTTTTTCCTGGTCAAAGCCTCAATATCTCTTGTCATCCAGGGTTCCCTACTCCTGCCAACCTTGCCCTTCCTCCCTCACAGGAACATATAGTCTTTGAACTCTAGCTATCACTGAGTTCTCTTTCCCTGCAAACAAACTACTTCAATCAATCCCTGCAAGTTCCTGTCTAATTCCATCAAAATTCACCTTGCCTCAGTTTAGAACTTGAACCTGTGGACCAGTTTTGTCCTTCTCCATAACTATTTTAATATTAATGGAACTATAGTCACTAGTCCCAAAATGCTCCTCCACTGTCACCTCAGTCACCTGTCCTGCCCTATTTCTCAAAAGTAGGTCGAGTTTTGTCACTTCCCGAGTAGGATGCTCTATCTACTGCTTGAGGAAACTTTCCTGAAAACATCTAACAAATTCCACCGCATCTAAGCCCTTAACACTATGGCAGTCCTAGTCTATGTTAGGAAAATTAAAAGCCCCCCACTACAACAACCCTGTTGCTCCTGCAAGTCTCCCCATTATCCCTGCATATTTGTTCCTCTAATTTCCATTGACTATTTGGGGGCCTATTGTACAACCCCAATAATGACACCAACCCCTTCTTATTTCTTAGATCCACCCACAAAGCCTCACTGGATGATCCCTGATATTTCATCTCTGACTACTGCTGTGATACTCCCCTTAATCAAAAATGCAACTCTCCCTCGCCTCTTTCCTCCACCTCTGTCCCACCTAAAGCACCTGTACCCTGGCACATTAAGCTGCCAATCCCGTCCCTCCCTTGGCCATGTTTCTGTATTGGCTATAATATCCCAGTCCCACATACCTATCCACACCCTGTGTTTATTGCTCTTACCTGTCAGTCTCTTGCATTGAAATAGATGCAATTTAATCCAACAGACATTCCTTACTCCCTGTCCTGCTCGAGCCTGACTTGTCTCTTCAACTTGCTATTTCTGATTACTGTATTTCCTCCCAGCCTCGCACTTGCCTCCCTGCTATTGAGGATCCCACCCCCGTCAATTAGTTTAAACCCTCCCTTGCAGCACTGGCAAATCTGCCCGCCAGGATGTTGGTCCCCCTCCAGTTCAGGTGCAACCCATCCCTCTTGAACAGGTCACCTCTGCCTCAGAAAAGCTCCCAATGATCCAGGAATCTGAAACCCTGTCCCCTGCACCAATTCTTTAGCCATGTATTCATGTACCACATCCTCCTGTTCTTACCCTAACTGGCATGTGGCACTGGAAGTAATCCGGAGATTACCACTTTCAAGGTCCTGGTTTTTAACTTTTTCCCCAGCTCTCTACAATCACCCCGCAGGACCTCATTCCTATTTCTACCTATGTCTTTTGTGCCAATGTGCGCAGTGACTTCTGACTGTTCACCCTCCCCCTTGAGAACGTTCTGCAGCCGCTCCAGGGCATCCTGGACTCTGGCACCCGGGAAGCAACACACCATCTTGGATTCCCGTCTGCGGCCACAGAACCTCCTGTCTGTCCCCGCTAACTATTGAATCTCCTATCACTAAAGGTCCTGTTTTCCTTTACCCTTTCCTGCCGTGGCTCAGAGCCAGTTGTGGTGCCACCAACCTGGCTATTGCTGCTTTCCTCTGAATGGTCACCTCCCCCAACTGTATCCAAAACGGTATACTTGTTTGAGGGGAATGGCCACAGGGGATTCCTGAACTACTCCTAGAGGCCTACTCCCGTTGCCTTTCCTGGTGGTCACACAGCTACTCTCTGCCTGCACCTTAGGTGTGACCACCTCACTAAAACACTTATCTATGATGCGCTCAGTATCTCAGACGATCTTCAATGTTCCCAGCTCCAGCTTCCTAACACAGTCTCCAAAGAGCTGCAGCTGGCTGCCCTTCCCATAGGTGTAGTCATCAGGGACGATGGAAGTCTCCCTGATCTCCCACATCCTGCAGGAGCATGCGACTGCCCTAACAACCATTTCAAATGCTTTAAGACTAAGAGGAAAGTCAAAAGGGCTTTACTTGAGCTTACCTGTACTTTTTGCTGAGCCGCTGCTTATCAAAGCCTCTCAAGCCAACACCTTACTTCTCACTTTGCTAGCAACAAATTTTGCAATAGCACGCCTCTCTCCCCTTTTGTTTTGGTTAGAGGAGGACAGAGGGAGGGAAACACCACAGTGATGTAATGTTTGGGGCTGAAGCACTCCTTAATAGCAGGCCCATGACAATCTGCCCTTCAGTGCAGGTGTCTGCTTCCAGGCTCAAATGAATGTGCTGAAGTATGCCTCTCTCTTTCAGTTGCCCTCTCTGTCTGCTGGATGTCACATTAGTGGCGTAGAAAAAGATCATAATATCATTGAATCCATAGCGTAAAAGTGGGTCATTTGGCCCATCAAATCCACACTAGACCTCTGAACATTCCCCCACCCAAACCCACCACACTACTCTGCCCCTGTAACATGCATTTCCCATGGCTAACCCACTTATCCTGTACATCCCTGGACACTATAGGCAATTCAGCATGGCCAATTCACCTAAACTGCAAATCTTCGGACTTTGGGACAAAACTGGAGCACCCAGAGGAAACCCACGCAGACATGGGGAGAATATGCAAACTTCACACAGACAGTCACCTGAAGATAGAATTGAAGTTGGATACCTGGCACTGTGAGGCAGCAGTGCTAACCACTGAGCCACAGTGCTGCCTGAAATGGGCAGGCAATTTGTGCACAGCAAGATTCCACGAACAGCAATCTAAAAATGACTGGGTACTCTGCTTGTTTTTAATGATGTTTTGCTTTCACAAACCTGACAGCCTTGCCTTTCTATTCTGGCTGGCCCTACGGTAACCCTTCAGTAAATCAGAGTCTGTGACCTAGGTCTGAAATCTTACATCTAATTCAGATTTGGGAAAATTCCTGACTCTGCAAACTAATCTCCCAAGAGACATAATGCTCGTGATGGTTGGTAGGGGCTTGCAAGTGTTGTTGGGGGTCAGGTTCACTGAGGCAGCCAGGCTTTGGGAAAGACTAGTCTCAGTGATCCAAGACTTTGTTATAGCCCTCATCCTTCCTACACACTTCCCATGCTCTATCCATATTTCTTCAAGCCCGCTAACTCATGGAGCCCCTTATACCTCCATGCCAACTCATACCCTTCTACCCATGGCACTGTATAACACCAATGCAAACAGTGCCAACTCATCCTAAACCAAGCTCTCCATCCACTACCCATTGCCTTTACACCCTCCATGCCAATTCATCCAGTATCCAGCATGGGCAGATCACTCAAGACCATGCTGAGATTAAATAAAATTACATTCCAAATGTCAATTGATTAATTCACATTTTTAAAGACACTGAATAGTTAAAAACTCATTCATTACATTTAATATCCCTGAACTTCTTAACCCATTGTAAAAAACAAGCACCTGCATTCATTGGCATACTTCAAAACCTTAAAACAGCTGGACCTGTCAATCAAAATGTGAAATAATAAGCACCCCTCTGTAACAATAATAGGTTGTGAAGTCAGTATGCAACACAAATCCTATAATATCCCCCAGGCTTATGTAAACAGACTGTAAAACAGCAAGCACTGAATATTTTTACACTGTAGTTTTTTCCAAAAATTTAAAGACTGAGAGATTTAAGTGCCTTGACAGCTGGATAGTTCCAATCAGTTTACTCACATTTAACATGCGCTCATATCTACTTTTAACAAACCCAAAAAATATTTGGTCTCTACTAAAGATGTCTCTGGACTTTTCTAAAAGTGTAATCTAGCTCTCTAAGCAACTCGCACAGATCTTCTCTTGAAAAGTATGAAATCCACAGGGACACCTTATAATCAAAAATTGGTTCTGTTTGAAGGCAGCTGCACTTGAACATTCCCTACTTGGCAGAAAAAGTAGATGTTGGGTTTGGGGCTAGGACTTCTGGAATCAGAGCTAGGCTGCCGTTTTGGCTAGGCCAGAGAACCTCTGTATCATTATGATGATTCAGAGTCTACTGTGACTACTTTAATACATATGCAGCCCTGGTTAGGTTTTGCTTAACATGAGGATTATTAAGCTTTTGTTGATTGTATGACCAATTTGCTGATCTAAAATAACAAGTAGAAACTTGATACTTCTAGTTCCTGCTGGTGGTCCAGCCCAACCTGTGAACTTCCATTTTGAAGAGTGGTGGTAATTCTCCCTCTTTCAACTACCCTTGCTCTATAATGGAATAAAGTATCTCAAAAGCACCTCATTGCCAAAAGACAAATAATTGGATACTGCAGGAGGTTTAATGAATTCAGAAGAAACTACTGGAAAGGAGGTGGCAAATGTATGAGCAATCGTAGAGCATAGAACTATTATCAAAGCAATTCATGTTTCACCTAAGCAGAAATATCCTTTAGTTGGAGTTTAGTTTTGTTTAACTACCCACTAGCAAGCCATTCAGTTCAACTGGGACGGGTACAGTCACCATCCGTAAAGGCAGCAGTGTGTAATGGGGACATGTACACTGACCATCCGTACAATTGGGAAAGAGTAAGAAATAACAGCCTTGAGAATAATAAATCGCATCCCAAGGAAGTATAAAAGGACAAATCTACTGATTTTGAAAGCAAGAAAGACGATGTCCACAGTGAGCTCCTTGCTTATGATACCTAGCCCAATCTCAGGTTTGCAGCTGAAACAGCTATGTAAGGCAGCGTGGGATTTACAGGTACATGATCAAATTCTGCTAACTGATTCCCTTAAACCCCATTACCAGACAGATACTGGGAATCAATATTGTGACCCTTGCTTTCCACCATGCAAATTTTCATCTTTTTCACCATGATAATTTAGCAGATGGCTGAATATCAGGAGAGCTTTGATGCTTCTTTATGTCATTTCCCCCAGTATTTCCATGATTCTTCCTCTCACCATTTTGTTGATTTTAAAATTATGATGCTCATTTACAAACATTTTTGGTCTTATTCTAGTTCATCTCTCTAATAGTGCCTTTAGGGCGTTGGGACAGCACTGTTGGAGATCATCCACGCTCTGGGCACTCCACTCTTGGCCTGTGCACTGTCCAAACTCATGCTGTTTCTCAAGAAGCATAGTGGTGCAATTTTTACCAAATCAAAGGTGATGGACGCGCGATTGAAATTCAATATCAATTCCGGAGATAGACAAAAGCACCCAAATTCCGATTAACTAACACTTTTATTGCCAGCTTTAATTACTGATGTGTACAATATAAAATGAAAAATAAGATTCATTCTAATAATCAGGAAGCATGAGCCTAATCTCCAGCTGCAGTTTTATAAATAAAATATTATTAATAAATAATATTCACGATACAAACACACCGTCTGACACTTGGTTAGGTGCCAGAAATCACCCGTTGGGTATCTCAGATTTAAGTGCCACTTATCTCTGCTCTGTGAAACTCAAAGACATTTCATTACTTCCACACATTCTTGTTTCCACGTTCACCGAGTTGGATTATATTTATTTTTCAGGTGGGTAATTTATCTGCTATGTAGCGGATGGGTGTAAGTTATTTGATGCAATGACTCAAAACATCAAAATTTCTATGTCACTACAGAGAGAATTGGAAAAGGGAATGAGGTCAGAGTTAATGAAGACCTGTTTCCCTTCTTAATCAGACAAAATATCTGCCCATGTGTGTCTCAAATGGTGACAGACAGACAGAGAGATAGAGAGAGAGACAGAAAGTGAGAGGAGGGTGAATAAAAGCTCCAAATGGTCCTTTGAGCAATTTAATAAAGTAATTAGTTCAGAGGCTACCTCCTGATTTAAACAGTAGGGTTCAATTCCATTGCATTTAGTCTATGCTCCTCAGACTGAGAAAGCCTGGAGAGGTTGTGCCTGTTTATTATATTTCATTAATGTATCAGAGAATAAGGGTGTTTGGAAGCACGAAACCTCTCTCTAGAGGGGTCAGTTAAGTGAATACAGCATTTCATGTGCTGAATGACCCATCTCGTGTTTCCAGCAGATTGCTGCTGGATACAGAATGCGAGGCAGGACAGTGCAGTGGCTCAGCAAACCTGGACCACAAGACCGGAAAACCAGGCAGGCTGCCTGAACCTGCTCGCTGTCCAGCAGATCGTGCTGGCAAGTTCAAGTGTGCAAGTATCAGGCTGAAATGCTGCTGAAGAACACTGTGTGGATTCACATAAACAATGGCCAAAGTACTGGAATAACAGCTGGTACCTGCAAAACTGTAGCCCTGGAATAGTCATCATGTTCAGATGAAAACAAATAGCAAAAAGGTTTTTGTTTTAAAAGTTAACTAAGTGTTGTGTCAATGAGTATGTAAGGCTAAAGTTCCTTTGGAGCTCTGTTTGAGAACCTTCCTTTAGATTCACCTGAAACCTGTGCAACATTCTTTCACAGAAGGTCATGGCTGCATGTGGTGAATTATTCTGTTGCCATCCAGAAGGCTATCCCTTTAACATGAGGGTGCAGATGTGGTGAAACTGAACTGTGCAATGTAGGGGAGACAATGTTTACCACAAGCGCTGCAAACCTTCTTGCCAGATGAACACCATGAGGCATAGTCTGGATCAAAGCTCACATTGAATCTAAATAACTGGTATTTTATTTCTGTGAAGGCTTCTTAATTAATCTGGACCGCAGAAATCACACACACACACAAAAAAAAGTAATGAGTTCTAACTGAGCTCAGCTGAAATAGATCCTGTGGATGGACCACCTGACCCAAAGGTTTGCTCCCACCATCAGAGGCAGCACAGCTAAAAGGGCTGAATTCAGATTTATTCAGCACAATGACCCAACCAGATGGGACAACAGTTTTACATTTTATGAAAATGACATTATTTGAATAAATAGTGGTTTCAGACAGAATATTCTTTCCCTCTAAATCACAAAGCAGATATCACACAAACTAGCTGGCACTCTTATAGGGTTTAAGGTAGAGAGCACAGGGTTGTAAAATCCAGCAAGGATTGTCTAAATAAGCAGTAATCATGATAACCAAAGACTGGGCCAAAACACTTGTACAAAACAGCAAAAGAGCAAATCTTCAAGCAAACTCTCAGAATAGGTCCCTTTCCATTTCAGACAAGGAATAGGGTTGGAAAGGGTTGGAACTATGGCTTTGGAAATATGAATGTCTATGATAAAAATTTAGCAAAAAGAATTTAAGTAATCTCTCCAGTACCTGAACTGAAGGTGGCGGCGGTGGGGTGGGGTGGCTGCGGTTTGTTTGCGGGTAGAACGTTTACTTTTAAAAATATAAATGCAAATGGAATTTTCAGATTCCATGTTAGTGAAAAAGTCCTCTCCTCTTTCTGGGGAGTCAGTAACCGCGGGCTCACCATCCAAACTTCTGGATGTTTGGTTACTGAGAGACTCTTGAAATTCTTAGGGATTTCAGTTTTTGTTTCTTCCTCTTCTGAAGCCATTAACTCTGAACTGGGGGATGGTTTCAGACAGCCCTCATCATTCCTTCAATTGGGTATTACTCTGGTGTGTGAATGCAGATTGTGAATGTTAACAGGATGTTCAAAGGAATTATCACAGTGGAAGCATCTCCATTTCAGGCAAGACTCAATGGGAACCTTGACTGGTCGTTTCCCCTCCTCGCTCCAGTGGTGCTGGTACCAAATGTAATCACCAAACTGCTGCAAACATCACATCAGCTAATTCACACAGGGTAGAGGTCACATCTGGGATAGACTGACCTGTTTTGCTTGTATTGATAAATGTCCTTACCCATCCGGCTATCAGTTAGATTTAGGTGTTAAACATAGAAACATAGAAAATAGATGCAGGAGTAGGCCATTCAGCCCTTCGAGCCTGCACCACCATTCAATATGATCATGGCTGATCATGCAATTTCAGTATCCCATTCCCGCTTTCTCTCCATACCTCTTGATCCCTTTAACCACAAGGACCACGTCCCTCTTGAATATATTTAACAAACTGGCCCCAACAGCTTTCTGTGGTACAGAATTCCACAGGTTCGCAACTCTGAGTGAAGAAATTCTTCTTCATTTCAGTCCTGAATTGCTTACCTCTTATTCTTAGAATGTGATCCCTTGTCCTGGATTTTCCCAACATCAGGAACATTCTTCCTGCATCTAGCCTGTCAAATCTCATTAGGATTTTATATGTTTCTATGAGACTCCCCCCTCATTCTTCTCAAGTTGAGTAATTCATGGGCGATCAAACACTACTGGGATGTTGGACAGTGAACTAGATTGATCGTGACCAGGGGCATAAAATATAAAGAGCAGACTAGAGGAGGGAAGGATCCTGGTTCCGCTGCCTTTTGGTATGAACAAAGTGAAGAAAACTGATACCGAGAGCCTCGTCTTGAAGATCTGGTCTCAAGTTCAAGTTTCCAACAATTGATTATAGGATCTGCCTATTATTGGTGTCCATTGTAACTGAAATAAAATGAGAATGGGTGCGTGTGGTGGTTAGGGGGAACTGTGCGACAGGCGGTAGACAGCTGTCAATTCTGTCAATGGGGCTAGATTGTTGCCAAGTTGATATCAGAGCTGCCCCTTCCAATTAGCCATTCCTCTTTCCAATGCCATCATTACAGAGAACTCCCAGTGCTGGGGCTATCTATCATCTTACTCACGTGTCAGTCCAACAAAACTGCTCTTTTTGGCAAAACTGCTGTAAATACAGAAGCATCATTTATGTCACCAGGCAAGTGGGGAAACCACCTTCAGGTTCTGCAGGTTCACAGAGGCCTGTGTATCGTTGTATGCTTTCTGTAATTCACAAAATATCAATACATGAGTTAGCAGAAGATTATGGTTCAGTTCTCCTTATCTAGTCTAAAAGGCTACGTTTGATTGATATCAGGAATTTCACACTGATCAATAATTTCTCTGTACAAGATATAAGTCAGACAGCAACTGCTGTAATCACATGTCCTACAGCTACCTGCTTCAGAGGTTCATGTTTTATGAAGTTGACAATGTCATATAAAAGCAGTTGCAGCATTCTACCCTCAACAGCTGTGGTGGTCTGTGTCATCCTGGGTTGATCACATACTCTTAGGTACAGGCTTGGCAGACATAAACGTATTTGTAGACAAGGCCCCACAATGGGTCATTATCCTCAAGCTTTACTGCAGAACACTCAGCCTCTCCTGTCTTTAGTTAACCAAAACTAATTTATCAGGTTCAAGGCTTGTTCCTACCAGGCTTCCTCTTAGATTCCAGTAGTGACTGCAGGCTGTAGGGCTGAGTGATACAGCTATTGAAATATACTGTCATTATTAGCCGTTGGCAATTCTTTGGTGCTGTACTGCCAGAGCATAATCCATGGCACTCGATGCTGAGGCTACATAGATTTACAGAAAATTGTCTTAAAAATCAGGTAAGATCCAATGGAAAGAAATGTTGACTTGCTTTGAAAAACTATGCTTGGGAACTCAGAATGCTGGCAAGCTCCACCAGAAGCCCTGCTGGGAATCTCCAACAATAGCCCTGCATGGAACCCCCACCAACAGTCCTGCTGGGAACCCCCGCAACAGCCCTGTTAGGAAGCCCCACCAACAGCCTGCTGGGGACTCCCAGCATTAGCCCGCAGGAGGTACCCACAAGAACATCCACCAACAGTCCTGCCGGGGTCCCTCACGAATGGCCCTGCCAGGGTCCCCTGCCAATGGCCCTGCTAGGGACCCTCACAAAGAGCCCTGTCGGGGTCCCTCATGAACAGCCCTGCTGGGGACCTCAACTGATAGCTATACTAGGAGAAAGAAATGGAGTCCTTTTAGGAAGTGGCTGGAACAATGTATAATCAAGGATTTTGTGAGAGTCTGGATACTTGAAACAGATGTTCCAACTCCATTTTGATTTAGTCCCTCCCCTTCTCCCTATCTCTCCCTCACCTTTGATGGTCTGCATTGTCCTTACTGGCTTTGCACATTAATCAACCATATGGAAAATGTGGGTGATTTATTGTTGATGATTAGTAGATGAAAAAATACCACAGGTGATTTGGTGATAGAGGAAAAACATTCTGTGTGCGTAAGAGCACTTCTTGACATTGAAAAAAGAAGTGGATTTTTGTGGAAGTTTTTAGAGGTTAGTCCAACTCTATCCTATCATAATTCTTAGAACAGCTGAAAGCCAAATTGGGGGGGCATCAAGATCAACAGTGACCTAGCTCAGCATAGACTGGACCTGGGCACCAAACCCAGGAGTCCCAATCTACACTGTTGTTAGTTTTGCCAGGGACGGGTATCCTTACCTAACTTTGCCATCAGTGAAGCAGAAACTGAAGTTCATAAAGCATTTACCTCCAATAAACAACTTGTACTTTTACCTTCTTGTTTCATCCTGTGATCATCAAATACCATTCCCTTTTGACCTCTCCTGTTCACTATCTAATCTATTCACCTTGAACAGTTGATCAACTTTATTACCCTGCTCATCATTAAATTCCAGTCATAATCATATCCCATTTATTTTACTGCATTATTCATTTTAAACAACTTTTTCCTTTGGTTTCAACAGCTTTCTTTGAGAAATATTACACACATTTGCAAATGTATCCCATCTGCCTTCCACATTCAGGTATGATACAATGATCCTGACAATGCTGTAAGCTAATTTCATTCCAAATTTTAGTTCCCTGGATTATTACACATGCTTTCTCTACTTTTGTTACTTCAGCTAACAATCACATATCCGTCTAAATATTCCGCATGTTTAATTATATATTAACTCCCATCTTTAGCATATTCACCTGACACAAATTCACTTGGCACAATATCATATACACGATAAGAGAGCTCTTCTCATATTTCACTGTGTACACCAGATGCCCAAATAATCTATACCCCAACAGTATATTTTGCATTTCCTTGTCATATATTCTTTCAATATATACAGTATACTACAAACCAGATAACTTATTATTTGTTAATGAAATGTGGACATCAATGGCTAAACCAACATTTATTGCCCACCTCTAATTGCCCCAGAGCTGATTGCCTTACTAGGCCATTTCAGAGGGCAGTTAAGAGTCAATCATATTGCTATGGGTCTGGAGTCACTTGTAGGTGGGACCAGGTAAGAGCAACAGATTTATTTCCTTAAACAATGTTATTCAACCAGGTGGGTTTTATAGCAAGTGACATTTGTTGTATGGTTACTAATAGGCTAACTTTTAATTCCAGATTGTGTTGGATTCAACTGCCATGGTATGATTCAAACCTAAGTCACCAGGAAATTAGGAAAGGGTGCTGAATTACCAGTGCCATGATGTTACCACTATGCCGCCACCTGTGGGTGATGCAAAGCTGCATTGCCTCCAGACACTCCAAAGATCCACCCTTAGCCCCATCATTTTACTCATTTACATACTGTAGCTTCATAGCATCCACAGGCAAGGGCTCAACTTACACATCTGACAATGACACCCCACTCCATTTCTCCACCACCACTTCTGAGTCATATTAGTACTTGCATAATCCTAACCTTTTTCAAGTGGGAAGACCTAAATCTTCAACCTTCACCACAAGCTTTGTGTGCTTGTCATCAACGTCTATTATGTCTCCAACTGATGGAAACTGTTCAGATTTGCAGAATTCTTTTCAATCCTAATCTTTGCTTCTGATGCATCCCACTTCATTAGAAACTCTACCTACTTCCACATTTATAACATCACCCTCCCACATACGCTCCTCCATTCCTTATTCTTCATCTGCTGCTGAAGCCCTCAGAGGTCTTCATCATCTCCAGCACAGATTATTGTAATGCTATCCGACCTGACCTCTTATCCTCCAATCTCAGTAAATTTCTGCTCATCCTAAATTGCACATTTCATATATCTGCTTGACACCTCTTGTATATTTGAGGTATATTTCATATATTTCCCTGAAGATATCACGTGGTCATCATAAAATAAATAAAGGCAAACTGAGAGACTATTGTTATCCATAAGAGGCAACTCAAAGAAATGAGAGGTACAGGATTTTACTGAGCCAGAACATTTTGGAATTGTCCAGTGTGACTGGTGGCCAATAACAGCATGGATTTGCTGTAGAATAAACCTTACCTCAAACTTTGTAATAAATTCTGCAAATATCCCAAAAAAAGCTTCAGTTGTGGTCATCTTTGAATCTTCTCCAAAAAATGTTGAGACTTTGTGGAACTCCTCAATGGCTCGATTCTGCAGGGAGTCGAGGGAAGCGATAACAGGCTGGGCGTCCCCAAGAAATGCCTGACACATCAGTTAAGACAGTAACAGAAATGCAGCTCAGTCTTGGGAACTTAGCAAAATTTTCAGATCTTGAGCTGCATGTGATACAGGCAAGGTCCAACCCTCATTCACTACAGGAAGCACATTATCAATTGGCTTTCTCTCAAAAATTTGTCCAACACTGGAAATGCTCTGTCTCGTGTGACAAGCTTCTATTCCCTAGACGTTTCTAATAACTCTGCATAACTCTGGATTTTAGCAGTTCTCCCACTGAGTTACTTGTACAAAACATATTACAACAAACTCTCACTTCAAGTCCCCCTTTTAAAGTTTTTCACTTTAAAAACTTTAAAAATTTTTATTTTAAATTTTAAATTTTTAAAACTTTTAAAAGTTGTTTGTGTTTTTTAAATGCCCACTTGCATCACTTAAATTGTCAGTCACCATTTTAACATCCCTCATTTCCTGGTCACTTCTTGCATTACTGTGCTTCTCATGTCATTGTAAGTTATGTCATCGCACTATTACAAGGCCTCTAATCATGATGCTAAAGTTGACACCATTGTGCCTTTCCCCTGGAGCTAAAGATCATCATTGTTTTCAATAGCTCACTCATCAGGTACTGAAGTAAACTTCACTTTTAATCTTTTTTTCAAATTTCTCTGCTGTGTTTTACCCATGCCTGCAGAAGAACTTCTGCAATTTAGATTCCTAAAAAGAACTCTCTGCTATACTCTAGTCTACATGTACAAGTGCAATAGTTGAAGACATGTAAATTTCTTTAAAATAAACAAGAAGTCGACTTTCCTCACTGAAGCATTTTTTTTGTTTTGTTTTGCAAGCTGTTTCAGCTGGGAACACAGGGCTGCATGAGTCTGACAGACTTTTACATGGGCTTTTTTGGGCAAAAATTATTTTCAGGAAACTAACTCTAGTTTTAACATTAGCTCCTATGGTTAACCATAATTCACTTAATGTTGCAATTTTCAAAAACGCAACCATAATTTTACACCTTTCACTTAAAATGAGTATAACAATATGTACTTAAAGAACTGAAGGATTTTTTTGGGGGCCCTTACCTGTATTATACCTGTGAGTGTTTGATGTGGCAGTGGAGATAAAGCATTACCCTGAATTAAAACCATGTTGTACCTGACCTGAAAGTGCAGGATAGGTTAGTAGAGTCATTGAGTAACTCAGCATGGAAACAGGCACTTTAGCCCAAACTGGTCCAGGCTGACCATGATACCTACTCAGCTAGTTCTAACTGTCCGCATTTGGTCCATATCCCTCTAAACCCTTCCCATCCATGTACCTATCTAAATATTTTTTAAATGTTGCTATTGTATCTGCCTCAAACACTTTCTCTGGCAGCCCATTCCATATACGCACCACTCTCTGCGTGAAGAAATTGCCTCTCAGGTCCTTCTTAAAGCTCACCCCCTCACCTTAAACCTATGCGCTCTAGTCTTCAATTCCTCATCCCTGGGATAAAGACTATATACATTCATCCCATCAATACCCTTCATGATTTTATACATGTCAATAAGATCACCCCTCATTCTCCTACATTCCAAGGAATAAAGTCCTATCCTGGCCAACCTCTCCCTACAACTCAGACCTACTAGTCCTAGCAACATCCTTGTGAATCTTCTTTGTACACTTTCCAGTTTAACTATGCCTTTCGTATATCAGGGTGAGCAAAACAATACTCCAAGTGCGGCCTTACCAACGACTTATACAACTGTAACATAACATCCCAACTCCTATACTCCATGCCTCAACTGATGAAGTCCAGCATGCCAAATGCCTTCTTCACCACCCTGTCTACCTGTGATACCACTTTCAATGGACTATGTACTTGTACTCCTAGGTCACTCTGTTCCACAACACTCCTCATGACTTTACCATCTACTGTACAAGTCCTACCTTGGTTTGACATTCCAAAGGGCAACACCTCACACTTATCTGTATTGAATTCCTTTTGCCAATCCTCAACTGACTTCCCCATCTGATCAAGATCCCTCTGTAATTTTTGATAACCTTCCTCACTATCAACAATACTTCCTAATTTAGGACTGATAGTGCCAAGGTAACTATTTATTCTGACATATAAAACTGTTGGATGAGAAAATACCAGCTGGTCCATCAAACCTCCAACACACTAATGGCTGGACAATTTTTCTAATAGTGGCAAAAGATATGGAAAACAAGGAGCGAGAGGGAATACATGCTGTCAGCAATAGCTCTCTGATTCTTGTCCCACAGGCAATATAAACCAGCCCAAGAGATGACACAAGATGCCCAATATAAACAAAGATGATATGAATCAAGAGTGACAGGCTCTGTTTTCTGTCTGAAAGGATACAGTCATGACTGCAGCAAATCGGTCCTCATCAGTGACTGCCATGTTCTCACAGACTGTCTGTATGTCCTTCCTGGTTGTGTGGATATCGATAATTTCCGAAGTTATCGTTCTCTGATTGACTGAAAAAGATGAAGAATTCCACAATCTTCAGCATCATTTTCCTGCCCAGAATGGTTGCAATTCTTAGATTGTGCATCTTAGATTGTGGACAAGTCATAATTCGCCACAATTTTGACTGCTACTTTCTAATCAACCTTTTCAGATGTTTCATCACACTACCAAATCAACGTATGATAACACACGAGCAGGTGGGACTTGTACCCAGGCCTTGTGGTTGACAGGTAGGACACTGCCACTATTACTTTGAGATCAATATAAGTTTTTGATAATGTGGCTGGAAAATGAACAGTGAACCTTGCTTTGCAATTGCTTTTAAACAACTGGTATACACATTTACAGTCTCACTTCTGCCTTTGAATATTGTTATCAAATTTACTGATAAGTTAGGAATGTCAAGAAAATTTATTTTAACAAAAAGAATAAGACACACATCAATAACAATCACACTCCACAGGTATAGATTTACAGCTAACAATCTTCCACTTCATTCCTGTTTTCCAATCATAGGCAATAACCATCTCATTTAATTTTTCCAGACCTGCAATAGCATTAAAATCTCTTTTTTTTATTCACTCACAGGATGAGGGCATCATGGTCTAGGCCTGAATTTATTGCCCATCCCAAATTGCACAGGTTAAGAGTCAACCACATTGCTGTAGGTCTGGAGTCACATTGGCTAGACCAGGTAAGGATGGCAGTTTCCTTCCCTAAAGGGCATTAGTGAACCAGATGTGTTTTTACAACATTACACTCTTATTTCCAGAATTTTTAATTTAATTCAAATTCCATCATCTGCCGTGGTGGGATTCGAACTAGGGTCTCTAGAACATTAACTGGGGTCTCTGGATTAACAGTACCACTCGGCCATCACCTCGCCATAGAATCATACAGCCCCTGCAGTGTGGAAGCAGGCCATTTGGCCCATCAAGTCCACAATGATCTTCCGAAGAGGATCCCACCCACAACCAGCCCCCTACCCTATCCCTGTAACCCTGAATTTCCCATGGCCAATCCATCTAACCTGCACATCTTTGGACTGTTGGAGGAAACTGGAGCACCCAGAGGAAACCCACACAGACACAGGGGGAATGAGCAAACTCCACACAGATAGTTGTCTGAGGATGGAATCAAACCTGGGTCCCTGGCGCCGTGAGGCAATGAAGCATAGTGCCGCCCCATTATTACTGCCAACAGTCCCACACCCCAACCTTTAATACCCTGGGAACTGCCACAAACCTGAATTTTAACTGGACTAACCACATCAATCCTTTAGCTTGGGCCTGAGTGTTTTATGACAAGAGCCTCAATGTTGAACTCTCAAATCTTCTCAGCAACCTACAAGTCTCAGTTCAGCAGTGTGATAGTGTATTTACCTCTCCTCCCAATGGGAGGAGCCAAACAATAGTCAAACATCCAGATACCATTATCAATAGTAGTGAGTCTCATAAAGTTCCATTCCATGGGTTTTTAGCAAAAGACAATCCTTCTAGATATCAATAACTTGTTACAGTACAAACACTGCATTGTCTTTCAGGCAGTCACTGACCTTTTGCAGCAAGGGCCACAGTTGGAATCTCCTTGGCAAAGTCCAGCAGCTCAGGAAAGTGCTGGCTCAGTGATTTGGCAAGAATGTGCAAAAAAGTAGATTTCCCATCCACAGTCTTTGTGGTGTCAAGCTGGGAGAAAGATACACATGATTACATGAGAAATGCAGCAAGGGGATATTTCCCAAACTCAAAATAGAGAATGTCCCAAAATGGTTAATGTTTAAAATACAAATGTTTCCCAAGGAACACCAGAACACTTACCACAACCATGCCTCTGCTCGGAAGTGACAACATTGCTAACCATTCACTCCATTTCCATTCCCAGCAGGCAATGATATTGCTAATTACACTTCACCTAGGAGAACCTACACAATTAACCACTCCCCTTTCATGTTGTAGAAATGCTGCTGCGATTAATCACTATTGTCTCCCATACCACCCCAGGGTTGCCAACTTAACTGATCATGCGTTTTCCCTTTCATACAGGCAGCCAACCATAAAAGCAACTCCCTTCCCTTAAGAGGCTCTTTCAACATCACTTAGTTATATTTGATTCCAGCTGCTGTTACTGTCAGTTGCTCACCTCCGTCAGGAAATTAATTTTAAATCCTGTTGTTTTGGGACTCTTAGGCTGTCCATTGTTGAGATAGTTTCCCATTGCAAGAACAAACTGTCAGAATAAAGATGAAGAAACAATTATTGAGGAGCAACAAGAGTGCTGGTAACAATACTTTAATGTATCAGCTGACAGGTTCTGCTCTGAATTTCCTGTCTATATAGGGGCTCTCCCACTGAAGTAAATCCCAATTCATCTCCCATTAGATACATAGGGTTTCAACTGCAGCATGTCACCTAACTGATGAAACAGAGGGACCAACACATATATTTATATATGAAGACCCACACAGAAAGAGACAAGGATCTATAAAGAGAGACAATGCACAAAAAGAGATCTCCAAACAATAACACAGGGCTGAATTTTTAGGACGCAGATTAGATGGACTACCTCCCGTTCTTAGGTAAAACACAGCACAGATGGCACTGGGCCAGCATTCCGATGCCATTCTGCGAACTTTGTTTTTGTAGTAGACAAGTAGACACCAAAATCAGAAGCCCATCCAATATTTTGAACTAATTAGAGGTGATTCACTCCAATTGTCGGTAATTGCATGGGCAAAGCATGAGGAGTCATATATGTCAGGTAAGAGGAATCAACACAAAAGCAATAGCCTCATGTAACAGCAGAATCTGCTGCTGACGGTGGCAGTATCTGCCTGTTTGACTTTATTTCTTCAGTTTTTAAAGACTAACATTACAAGTAAGGAGAAAGTGAGAGGGAAGGGGGCCTGGAGAAAAGGAGGAAGGTGAGGACTCCAGCCAAGGAACCAGGGTCCCCTGTCCCCTTGAGGATTTTGCACTCTGTAAGGAGGCTTTTTACAGTAAGGAAGAAGGAGACAGAGGAAGCCAATTGCCCAAGGACAGGTGCACCCAACACTCTGAACAAGGGACAGCACTAGACAGACAACAAAAGCAACCAGTCCATTCTGGGAGAAGACTGCCCTGCACAGACAGTCTATATGCAAAAGGATGAATTACTTTGAGCTCTGAGACCATCAATGTTTTCACAGACTGCATACCCCAGGGGGACAGTGACCTCAGTTTGTGAATTACTGGCTGCAGAGATCAGTTCAAATTATGTTGGTGGACACTCTATGCCTATCACTCTCAAGATGACAGTGGCCTTGAATTTTTATGTATCAGGATTTCAATGCACCTTTGCAGAATACTACAAGTCCCAGCTCACTCTAAGGGAGCCACGTAAGCAATGTCTAGGCAAACAAGTGATTTTGTTTCCTTCACCAGAGGTGACATTAGTCAGGCTGAGAGAGTTACAGACTGCACACATACATCTGCGTTCCCCGATGTTCGAGGTATGATAGATTACACACCATCAAGGCGTCATCAGGCCAGCCAGGGATATTGATCAATTGGAAAGGTTTCCATTCCATCAACATACAATTTGTATGTGAGCATCAGAACCAGGGCAAGTCTGAGGGCATGGAGGAGATGCCACGCCAGCCAGCAGTGGAATTTAGTGTACAATAGGCTTTGGATGGCAGAGGCATCCAAAACTGTCACATAATGTGACATTTTAACAAAAGTGGGATTCATCAAATAAAAACATGTTTTGCCTCATTTAGCGTTTGTTTTTAAATATCTCTTTGCTATTCAGATCAACCCAAGGCAGGTTATGCATGTGCCAATGATGATGCATAATAAGAGACAATTCAGCATTGCATACATGAGCAAGAACTCCCTCAATAACAGTCACTCAATCCAAATCCAAATCCAAAGCGGGACAGCACACACAAATTAAACACTAGTGAAGCCAGAACAACATGTACACATACCATCATATAATGCAGATCCTGAGCAACATATCTCCAAATAAGAGAACACTGTACAATCACCCTCGTCAACCCATGTGTGAGTAATGTGCTTTTAAAATTCTCTTACGGGAGCTACATTGTGGTGCTCCTTCTCACCACCAGCTGAAGACAGCCTGTGGCAGACTGCTGACCTTGATGCCTGCTATCAGGGATGACTTTGATGGATATACTCTGGTTACCAGAGGCTGTAAGCTGGGGGTTACACGCACATTTGCAGGAGTCAGATCAGTCACCAGAACATTCGGAATGTTTTGGTGGAAGTGTGGCTGCCTCCATCAGGAAAGCCCTGAAAATGGTGACAGCAGTTGCCACCTACCGTCCCGAGGTCTTTAGGCCCCCACTTCCAACTGGAAAGGAACTAGGACCCAGCTGTGACTCCAGTCATCTCCACCAGTCTGGGCTCTCGGCAGTGGAGCTCAAAGACCACACAATGGAGTGCAGGTCAGAATGCCTCTCCAACGGTATCCCATCAATTAGCTGCTGTGCCTGTCCTCCATGATGATTATGGAGCTTTTCCATGGAGGAAGTTATTCATTGTGAAGAGAGGGTGATTGTTACACTGTGCCTGAATGGACTCTTCCTTTATCTGTGCTTGCTCAAGCAAATCCTTTGAAAACTGACACACCTTACTTTGTATGCCAGCATCTGCCACATGATCCAGAGGCTCATTATCAACCTGCAGCTCAGAATCTAGGTTGCCCCAGTATTTCTTTGAGCATCAGATTATTGTGCTCTCAGTCTCTGACAGCTGATCCTCTGACTGTCAGATGCTCCGATGGGTGTCTTGTACCTCTTCAGCCAACTCAAGCCTACCCACAAGGTGTGTTTTTCTGCTCTGATTCCACGTGCTGCATAAAGATGTGAAAGTGAGGTCTCCTCCTCTTCCTTAAAAGGTTAACATGGATCTCTCAGGGCTGCTGCCTGCGGTGGCTTTTGTATTTGCAATTGTTTCCATCGAATAAATGGAGCTGCAGGACAAACATCTTAAAATGCAGTCCAATAATCATGGATGACATTTTGTTCCCAAAAAGAATCACTGTTTCCTAATGCAATCTGCAACAGATGTTCAACTTGGGAAGTTAAATCAATCAACCAAGTGAAATGTGACTGGTCAGAATAAACTGCTCAGCCATGATCAGTTTCAAGGTTAATGTTTCCGAATTTTGCATACAGCTGGACATTAAGCCCTGATAACACCTGTGGAGGAGGGGTACGCCTCACCTACTCCCAACCCCATCCCGCCCCACCATCCCCCCGCCACCCCTGAGACACCTTTGTGAATACTGAAAGTTGCCAGGTTCAATCCCCTCACTATTGCACACTGTCCTCTTCCCCAATTTCCCCCACCCCACTTCAGCAAAAACTTTTTCAGGAACAAGTTTTGGGCCTTAGGAATCTGAAAACCCTTGGGCCATCCTCCAGCCTCTCTACAACCAATGGCCCTGCATTATTGTTGCTGGCCAACACCAAAACATCCTCCAGTGCAGTTAAAATTGTCAGGTTTGGTGTTCTACCAATGATGCATGATCTCTCATGGACATTATAAGCCCTCTTCTCCTGCAAAGAAAAAGGAATGTTGTCATGTTTCTTCTGTGGAGAAATCATGCTGGTGTCTGTGTGCCCAGTCTGTATATTGTTGGCACTTCTTAACGATCCTTGAAAAGTAACAGGTCATAGATTTTAGACATCCCTCAGAAACACAGGTGTCATGAAATGTATTCATTCCTTTCTACGTGTGGAACAAACAATTGTCATGCAATCCTTCAATCCTCACTGCCTACAAACATTTCAGACATTCACCCTTGTTAAATGCAAAAAGTCATTCTGTCTCTCATGGCACCTCAACCCACTTCTGCTGACCTTCTCTTTGATCTCCATTCAGGCTTTTTTAGCCTAGTGAGGATGTCTCCTCATGTCAACCCATGGCATTAGGAACTCCCACTGATCATTTACAGACTGAAGGGGGACTCATAGAAAGTCACTGACAAACAGTCCGGCTGTCTGTGGTCTCAGCCCTTTGACTTCATGAGGCAAATGCAAGAAAGAGCAAGGATTCAAACCCGATACTGTTGCAAAGTGTCAAGTTGACCTTCAGCCTCTGTGTAAGATAAACAAATTGAAAGGATAAAATATAACTCTTTTTCTGAACACTTCTTATCCGTAAGGGACATGAGACAAGAGGTGTGTCCTCAGGTGTTACTTCCTGTCCAGGAAAGCTCCTGAATGAGGCTTCTCTGCCACAATAGTCACCAGAATGGAAAAACACGCCTGCCCTTTCTACAGATCCACTGTTTCAGTGTCAGGTGTGGAAGCTGCCCTCTTCCCATACTTCTTCCAAACAACATAGATCACCACTCGTGGATTTCATTAGAAGCTGCCACCAATACAAAGACAGCATTCCTTTAAACTGTCTGCTGTGACTGTCTTCTGATTCACAGTCAAATCTCTCTCCCACTTGATGTCCCACCCTTGATGCTCAGTTTGGTGCAGAGTTCCCCTACCCAACACTAATTGGTTTCCTTACTGCCTTACGGCCACTTGAGTTATTGCACTGAGAGGGTGGGAGTGGATGGACCACATACGTCCTGTTCCACATTCCTCACCCCACGAGAAACCATAACATCCTGCCCATAAAGACAAATTTTCAGAGATGCATACAAATTTAGAGAAATAAAGAAAGATAACTCACCTTTGCCATCCCTATGACATGCCAAATATTTCACAATCACTAAGGCATCTTCCAAAACTAGTCAATTTTGTAATAATGGCAAACAAGGCAACCAACTTGTACATTGTAGGGTCCCACAAACAAATGACAAAATGAATCTACTTTGATAGTGTTGGTTGAGGAATATATTGGCCATGGCAGGTTACACTTCAGTGATACAGGGCAGTGGTAAGATCACATCTGAAGTACAGCATTGCTCTCCTTATTTAAGGAAAAATGTAAATGCATTGGAAAGAGTTCATACTAGACTAATACCTAGAATGCACGGGTTGTCTCAAGAACAATGATTTGGCAATCTAGGCTTGAATCTGCTGGAGTTTAGTAGATTAAGAGACTATTTGATTGAAAGATCCAAGATTCTGATGGATCTTGATGGGTGGATGTGGAAAGAATGATTCCATGTGGGTGAGAATCTAGAATTAGGGGTCAAATAAGGCGTTGCCCATTTAGACATAGAAGCATGAAGGGAAATGTTTTCTTACAGAGGGTCATAAGACCTTGGAACCCTCTTCCTCAAAAGGTGGTAGAAGCAGAATCTTTTAATATTTTAACATAGAGAGAAAGATTCTTGGTAATCCAGGGAATAAAAGGTTATTTGGGGGTATACGGAATCATCAGATTAGTCATGGTTTTAATGAATGGTGGAGCAAGCTCAAGTGGCTGAGTGGCCTCCTGTTCCTAATCCGTACCTTTGTGTGTTTATATGAGATCAGGGTATGCAACTACTTACTCGAGTGTCATGGAATCTTTCCTATCACCTCAGAGGGCAGATACGGTCTCCACTTGATAACACATCTGTACCTCCAACAGTGCAGCATTCCTTTGGTACTGCGCTATAGTGTCTGCCAGGATTACAGGCTCAAAACTAGTAATGAGACAAGAACAATAAAGCTTCTTTTTGAAGGCTTACTAATTACACAATATTCAAGCTAAGTCACTCGCCATTCTGCAGCAATGTGATCTTACTTTCAACCCAAGTTGCTGTTACCTTGTCTCACAACAGGTTTGATGAAATGTGAACTGCAGCTTATTAAATCCAACAGAAACACTATACTGTTACCTCAAGAATCTTTGCCAGTTTCTTGCCACTTTTCAGTTCGACTGAGGCCTTGTAGATACACTGCAGTCCAGACTTTATTTCTTCTGTCTTCTCTTGCAACGTGATCTTGAAATGTAAGCTCTTCAGTCTGACTTTATATTCCTTTACGGACAGCATCTACACATGTACAGGGATGTAGAAGAAATAGTTTTTCATGAATCTGTGTTGAGAAAAGAAGCTTTGTGCAAAACATATCACACATAGGGATATATTTATCCCTGTCCTTCTGTGAAGCTACTAATTCATGTTATCTGTGTTTTATTAAGAACATACACAGTAGGCCAGTATTTATCCTTTGCAGTCTCTCCACAAAGACCTCTGCCTCTGTACCTCCCATCCCTCTTTTGAGAATTTTCTCAGAACCTACCTTTAACCCTTCAGATCATCCTGTATGAAGTGCCTTGACTCTTTATTCCAAAAACTACTTGCATTTATATATTACATGATGAGGCAATAAGGCACATTAATGGACATCATCCCAGCCTCTTATAGGAGCGGCTAGCAAGATAATTAATGCATTGGATTTTATTTCTCAAAACTTCCTTGATTTGGGGCTGGAACTATTAGACTGGAAGTCAGTGAATGCAACTGCATATGTTCAAAAAGGGAGGGAAACAGAAAACAGGAAACAACAGGCCAGTTAGAAAAAGCTAAAAGCCTTTATTAAAGAATTTATGGCAGGGAATGGGTAATCAGGCAGGATCAATGTGGTTTTGTGAAAGGGAAATCATGCTTGACTAATCTATTGGTCTTTGTACAATGGATAAAGGGGGACTGGTTGATACACTGTACTTAGATTTGCAGAAGGTTGTTGATAAGGTGCAACATCAGTGGTTATTGCAGAAAATAAAAGCTCATGGTGTATAATGGCATGGGTAGAAGATTGGCTGGCTAACAAGAAGTAGAGCCAGGCATAAGTGGGTCTTAAAATGCATTGAGTAATATAATGAAGGGATCAATGCTGGGATCTCAACAGTTTACAATTTATATAAATCATTTAGATGAAGGAATGGAAGACATGGTTGCAAGATTTGCTCATTATATAAAAAGATAAGTAAGAAAGTGAGTTGTTAAGAGAACATAAGGCAGGTACAAAAAGATATAGATTGGTAAAAGAGACTGGATAAAATTCTGAGCAAATGCAGCAAGACCTGGACAATATCCAGGTTTAGGTTGACAAATTGCAACTAATAGTTGAAGCACACATGTGCCAAGCAGTGACCTCTTCCAACAAGAGAGAATCTAATTAGCGCCCTTGACATTCAGTAGCATTGCCATTGCTGAATCCACCACTATCAACATCAGGGAGACTGGTATTGACCAGAAACTGAACTGGGATGAGCCATAAAAAATACTGTGGCTACAAGAGCAGGTTAGAGGCTATGAACCTTACAGTGAGCAACTTACCTCCTGACTCCCCAAAGCTGTCCACCATCTACAAGGCACAAGTTAGGAGTGTGAAGAAATAATGTCCACTTGCCTGGAAATAATCCCCACTCAAAAATCTTGATGACATCCAGGACAAAGCAGCCACTTGATTGGCACCACATCCACATTCATTCCCTTCACCACCAATGCTCAGTAGCACTACCTACAGGATGCACTGCAAAAATACTTCAAGGGTCCTAAGGCAGCACCTTCCAAACCCATAATCACTGATATCTCGAGGAACAGGGACAGCGCATACATGGGAACACTATCACCTGCAAGTTCACCTCCAACCCATTCACCATCCTGACTTGGAAGCATACCGTTGTTCCTTTAGTGTCAATGGGTCAAAATCCTGGAACTCCCTCCCTAACAGATTTGTGGGTGCACTTACATCAAATGGACAACAGCGGTTTGAAGGAGGCAGCACCTACATCAAATGGACAACAGCAGTTTGAAGGAGGCAGCTCACCACCACCTTCTCAAGGATAACTAGTCAATACTGCTGGCCCAGCCAGTAACACAAATGTCCAATGAATGAGTGAAATAATAAATAAATACATACATACATACATACATACATACATAGACAATGTGGGAGAACTTGAAATCATCCATTGTAACAGGAAGGATAATGAAGGGAGCATATAATCTTAACGGTGAGACTTTGTCGAGCTTTCAGATGCAAAGGAATCTGGGCATCCTCATGCGTGAATCACAAAAATAGTTAGTATGCAGGAAGTTAATAGAATGTTATCCTTTACCATGAGGGTAACTGAATACAAAAGTAGAGAGATTATGTTTCAGTTATACAGGGCACTGGTGAAACTATATTTAGAGTACTGTGCACAATACCAGTCACCTCATTTAAGGAAGAATGCGAATCATTTGGAGGCATTTAGAGGTTTACTAGACTAATACCTGGAATGGGGGTTTGTCTTGTGAGCACAGCTCGATCAGGCTGAGCTTGTACTGCTGGAGTTTAGAACAGTAACAGGTAACTTGATTGAAACATAAAAGATCCTGATGGGTCTTGACAAAGGAGATGTTGAGAGGATGTTTCCTCTTGTGGAAGAATCTACATTTAGGAGCCACTCTTTGAAAAGCAAGGGTCACCCATTTAAAAGAGAGATGAGGTCAAGTTTTTATCTTTATGAGGTTTGTCAATGTTTGGAAACCTCATTCTGACAAGATAGTAGTAGCAGAGTCTTTGAATATTTTTAAGACAAAGGCGAATAGATTCTTGTTAACAAGCATGGGGCTGGATGAACACAGCAGGTCAAGCAGCATCATATGAGCAGGAAAATTGACCTGCTGTGTTCATCCAGCCCCATGCTGGTTATCTCGGGTTCTCCAGCATCTGCAGTACCTTTTATCTTTTATATCTATCATTAGATTCTTGTTAAGCAAGGGTTGAAAGGTTAACAAGGGGTAGGTGGGAATGTGGATTTCAGGTTACTACCAAGTCAGCCACAATCTTACTGAATGGTGGAGCAGGTTTGAAGGGCTGGAAGGCCTAATCCTCCTCCTTGTTCATATCCTTGTATGTAAGCTGAGGTGAATAATCAAATTTGACAAAGTAGAAAAATATTACAATGATAATTTATTGTATGTCTCCAAACTAAGATCTTTGGTCTGAAATGGCATTTTGACAAAGGAGCTGGTGGTGAAGAGGGTCATGTGAAATAAACAGACATGTATTAACTGCAAGAGGCCATTCAGCCTTGTGGATCTATCACACTGTTCAGTTAGAACAATTAAACCTTTGCTGGTCTCATAGGATCAGAAATTTATGGCTTCAAAGGAGACCTTTCTGCCAATCACATCTGTGTCAGTCATTAAAATCTATCCAGTCTAATCTGACTTCTCAGTTTTTCAGAGCCCCCAACAACAACTTTTTGAAGGAGACAACTCCTAATTTCTAAGGCCTATTTTGTGAACTGTTTCCTGACATTATTCATATGTGGTTTTAACAATAAGTTGCTCTGAACTCTTCCCACCCAAATATAGTTTCTCTATATTTGTCCCATTAACTCCAAAGTGTAAGAGAAATTGATGAAAGTTGGTTTAAGTGCCTTTAATATAAATCAAGAGCCATGACAGTTTATGTGGGACCCACCTCCAAGGCAAATTGGTCCGGTTCATTCAGCTTACTGGGATCAGCCATGTGCCGCTTGAAATTCTTCAACTCTTCCTCATCAGGAGCGTACAGCAGCAACTGCTTAATATGAGAGGGTTCCAAACGATCATTCTCCATTGTCATGAGAATCCGACGGAGCTCCGGTGCAGAGAGTTTCAAATGGGCGATGAGAATAGCTAACAGAGATAAAACCAGAAGGAGAATCCGTCATCACAAGGAAGTGACAGGTGGAGCAGACATATTGTGCCAGGGAGCATGGTGGTGGCACTCACTTAATTGTGGCACAAGTTTCCCAGCAGTGAGTAAGCATTCACACACTTTCCCACTGCCAAGTCAGTCAGACAAATGAAAGGAACTGACATGGAATTGCCAGCCATTTCTGATGGGATATCGATTAGGGTCATTACTGAGCCAAATGACACCCACTATTCTTGAGTCTACTGCAATTTAGTGGTGGCACAAAGATTAAATTCAAGCTCTAAGGATCCTCATGCCCTCAGAAGGCTGCCCAGCTAACCCTGCCAGGTTTGCCAGCAGGCCTCCCATTTCCTGGCATCAGGTACTTTGTGCCAATCAATGGACCAGGCCTCAGGCAGAAAGGTTTATTGCCTAGAGACTATTGCTATACAGACAACAGTGTGTCATCAGCACGTAAGATCAACAGGAAATCTCTGATACAAATGAACAGAAATATAGAAAATAGGAGCAGGAGAAGGCTGTTCATTACGATCGTAGGTAACCATCCAACCTAGTACCCTGCTATCAGTTTCTCCCCATACCCCTTGGTCCCTTATCAATTTATTGCTTTGGATTTTTTTTTTCTACAATTCATGCTTACCATTGTGTAAACATCAAATTTCTGAAATGTGGTCACCAGCGCTCTGAGTCAAAGATAAATTGATACAAGCACCCCCACCAATGTGTAGCAGATGGAATACAATGCAGAGAAATGTCAGTTGAAATGCTTCGTTAGAGAAAAACAAAATTACCAAGCATTTCTAAACTGAGGAGTGTTTACTTTCAAAGGAACTTGGATGTCTTTGCTTAGGAGTAACCAAAAGTTAACATGCAGGTACAGTAGGCAAATGCCATGTTAGTCTTTATTACAAAGGAATTTGAGTAGAGGAAGAAATGACGCCTTATTGCAATTATTTCAAGCTTTGATGAGACCACATCTGGCCTGCATATCCCTGAACACTATCAGCAATTTAGTATGGCCAATCCACCTAATATGCACATCTTTGGAAAGGGGGAGGAAACTGGAGCACCCGAATGAAACCCATGCAGACACAAGAAGAACATGAGAACTCCACAATCACCCAAGGGTGGAATTGAACCTGGGTCCCCAGTGCTGTGAGGCATCAGTACTAACCACTGTACTACGCAGAGGGCTGTGGAGGATCAACAATTGAGTGTGTTCAAGATTGAGATTGAAAGATTTCTGGTATCTAGATACAGAATGCTTGTTTCAATCATAAACGCAATTGGAAGTGGTCATGGAGAAATATTTATCTTAGCTTATGAGTAGCCAATTGATAGCATAGAGCTTGAACACTGCTGAAAAAAGACATGCAGTCAAAGCTTTTCATTTCGTATTCACCAGAACAGGTACAAGAATGCCAAATTTGAAAGGAAACATTAATCTATATAGCATTGGAAAAGAATATTAAAAATATCAAAGGTTACAGGAAACTGCAGAGAAACAGTGCTGAATAGAATATTAGCCATGACCTCATTGAATGAGAAAGTGCATCTGAAAGGCTGCATGTCCTCATCCTGCTCTTATTTTCTTGTCATTATTTACCTCCTTTCTCAACCATCAGTACCCAACACACCACTCTTTCTCCGTGCCTCCATCCTACTCAGTACAAGCCCTGGACCACAAGATCTTAAATGTTGTTAAAAGACAAAAAGTTGAAGCTTTTCATTTTGCACTTATCAGAACTAGGATGCCAGAAATAGACCTGAGAAAGGTCTCTTATACAGCATGAAAAGTGGGTGCTGATTGAGCCATCATTGGCATGAAGATGCAAAAAACAATAGTTAACTGTCGATCTTAATTCTAAGATCAAGCAGGTTGGCAGTGCAGGTCTGAGGGATGCAGCAGACAATTAGCTGTCTCCATGACCCTTATTTTATGAAAAGTTGCATTATACAAATTCCATTTGCCTACACAAAACAGCATACTGATTACTTATGTACAGACCTTCTAGCACACACAAAAGCATCACACTGAGCCTGACTGATAATCTTAAACTGGTCTCTGGTGTAGCTCATAGCACAGTCTGGATTATTTGATAAATGTTTTCAATAGCAGAATCATATCGGTTGGTGGACCGAATCTTCTGAGGCTTGCAAGCATGGGCTGGTTGAGCATGTTCGGCACACTGCCCACTGTGCATAGTCAAGGGGACAGTTAACTGATACAGTCCACCATCACTGGGAATTTGACCTGCACACCTGGCATTACACCAGCACTGAAACTCAAATATCACTTTACACATTTGTGAGACGGGCAAAGCATCTTTTTGGCTTGACAACAGCATTCAGTTAGTGGAGAAAATTACTGATAGATGTACTGCATAGAGCAGAGTGAGACATCTGCTGTTCAAATATTTAGGATACTTTCCCTGTCCAGGGTAACCTGAAGTAGATTGGACACTGTTCAGAACCAAAAGTGATGGATATTGGCCCTTTCATGAATTTTCATGAGGTACAGCAGGTGACAGTTTTGATCATGGTGGTATCTATTATCATGCAGGATAAATTTTTATATGCACCAGCTCAGCATCAAACTCACACGATGAGGAGAAGGAAGAATAGGGCACTATCCATGAAGTTGCCAATGGGATTGATCTGTAATCTGTGGCAATCCCAACATGCACATCAACAAAAAGATACAAAGTGATTTAACTCTGACTGGATGGGGCATTTTCATGGAGAATTGCCAGGGAAATACTGATACTATGTTTTTCTTTAGTCAAATAAGGAGCAATGCCTGGACATGTTAGTTAAGCTTGTACAGGATAGATCCTGAGTATGAACATATGTAGTGTGCAGTAGGTGTAAGTAAGCTACATTGTTAGCTCAGCTAATAATTCTAAATTGGCTGTAAGAATAATTCTTAGCAAATTCAGGATTGTTCAGCAGAGGATGAATATTAAATTCAATAGGAGTTCTTGGTGCATTCTTCATGACAACTCTTGACTAATAGAATAAAATTGCCAACTAATCAGCACTCTTTTCTCATGCAGTATAAACTATTACTTCCTTTGAGATTTGGCCTTCTTATATCTATCCTAATGAATGCAACACAAAAAGCTATGAATGCATATCTCTTTTCAGTAATATTCAAGCTCTGTACTAACAAGTAGCCATTCAAAAACAAAGACAAATATTTGTCCATGAGCAACTCCACTTGTTCCCTAGCAGAGACCAATTCTGTTCCCTGGCTGCACAACGGTACTGACTTTGGAGGGAGGCAAGCAACTTACACATATTGTAAGCCTTCTTACGAGATAGTATTTCCACCATATCCTTCTTCTTAAAGGTTTCGGGTACAAAACTTGCTTCTGCAAAAAGAAAATGACAGAATAAGGAGAAATACTTAAACCAGGCTTATGTGATCATCCTGTCACCAGCTGGCACTAGTCTATGACAGGGCCATGTGACAAGAATCTACATAGGCACATTTGATGATCACACCATATGGACATTGTCTCTGAAGGGGAATAACTGGACTGTAGCGTATTAATCCACCACTGAGGCAACCTGGTTTCATCAACATAAAAATTGACAAAGATACTTTGAGAAAGTGTTGCAGTTTGGTGCAGACTACCCACACATGGTACGTAACCACTGCTTGGCACATAATATGTGTACTCAATAACTGGCACACAGTCTGGTTCACACTGTGTAGACTGACAAGTGCACTCAGATGATGTGTCATATTCTGTTAGATGCTGTGCAATGCCAGACTGTCACTTACTGGTTGGTCTCTGGGTCCCAAAGTGCAGCTCCAGATCTAGATACTTGACCATGTCACTCAGCTTGTCATAATCTGAGTCCTCTCCAAACTGAGAAAAATGAAGTAGAGATAACTGATTATCAGATGGCTTCAAATAAACACAATGCAGCACAGAATCCTTGCTATTATATGATGACCAAGCTCCTAATGGCTTCTAGCACAAGGGAAATGTTCAGTATGACTGAGCCTGTTTCACAACCAGGTTAGCATTTGGAAACATACCACACAGGTAATGTGGGGAGCATAGTCCCTGTAACAGAAGGTAAGAAACAGCAAATCCTGAAAATGGACCAAACACTTTCCTGCTTTGGTCTGACTCAACTTCTGGACATAATGTGCTCAGCTATTTCCCTTCCTGAATCTTATTGGCGTAGGGTTCTCAAAGGCACCAGTTGTCTCTCAGCCAATCAACGATTTTTCATGTTTCTACCTAGCAGACTATTTGACTACAAGACATACCATAGACTACGGCTGATCTGGACTAAGGACATGCATATTTTCAACCAGGTCACTGAATAGTGATCAGGAGCAAGAACCCTCCAGACATGCCCCAAAATATTCCAAGATATAATCAGAAAAGTCCTACTAATACCACTGTGACTAAGAACAGATAACTCTGTGCAAACTAAAATGGAATCTGATTATTTTTCCGGTTTATACTTGTTGCTGGTTCTATTTTCAACGCCTCAACAATGATCTCCTTTTCTTATATTGCTTTGATTTCCAATTTAAAACAACTTTTATTTTACAACACAGTAAAATTGACAGGCAGGAAAAGATCATCAAACTCCCCCATCTTGTTACAAAGATGTCTCACCTCAATATAAGCAGAAAATCTTGACTCTGGATATCACCCCATACCGTCACCCACTAGATTAGACATACAGTCTCCTGGGAAAAATTAGAAAACCCAACAAGGGGACCAATATGTTGGAAACTTCCACACCTGAATGATCAAAGAGGGACCAAATGTTGTTGATTAGCCCACTTAGCTCAAGAAGATGTGATCCTTTCCCTCTTCAAGGTAAGGTCCAACTCCCTCATGAAAATAGAAGGCCGATTTTCATGGACAAGATAAATATTGGGAATCAGGAATTTTCTCTACCCCGTAATCCTGTCCAAGTCCTATCACCCAATTTACTTATCAGGGAAATAGGCTTCGGCTGGAGACAGGCCTGCTGTGCCTATAGTCAGGCCCAAGGCATGATGGGAAGTGGGCAGATGGTGAGACCAGCCAGTTAGACGTTGACTGGGAAGTGGGCAGATGGCGAGACCAGCCGGTTAGACGTTGACTGGGAAATTGATTCACGGGTACACATAGTTGCTAAACTCTCTAATCTTTAGTGTCCACACACACACACACACACCTCGTACAAGTTGTAAAAGGGCCTGCTCGATATGTTTCATTGACAGTTTATTACCTTAATAGAATGATCAAGTTATTACAACAGTTTTTCTTTCAATGGTCTATTGCCCTCATGATCTTTCTTCCAATGACCTCTTCTTCCTTGTCTCCTCTGAAAACACCCCAGTATCTTTCCTATCCCAGTACAGCTACTCTTCAATAACCTTCACCTCCCAGTACGGCCACTCTCCCCAGTGACACACATTTCGTTTAACTTTGGTATTGTTTATGAAAAGGTAAGGGGAGAATATTTTTCCAAAGGGAATGCTGAGTGTCTGTTTTGGCTCCCAACTCCAGATTAGGGCTTTCCCCCATGGTTCATGACTCTTTTGTGGAATGGTGAACAATACTTCCTCCTAAAGCCAGCGTGACTTGCATCAAGGTAGTAGAGGATCTGAAATGCACACCTACAGTGTAGACAGTAAAGAGTCCTGAATGTGATTTGGGTTTCCCTTCGTGGGAAGGAGACAGGAATTCCAGAACTGGCCCCTGCTCACCACTTTTAAAGTCTTCCCATCTCTGTTCTGACACAGGCAAGAAATCCAGGTCAAGGTGTCAGCATCCATCAAATTTTGATGCAGTATTTATGGCCCGAGTGCTGGAGACACTGATCATATGGCTGGAGTGTTTGAACCATTAAGCTTGCAGGTTCAACACTGGCACTGCCAATTACATGGTCTGACTCATGGAGTACACGGGATTAATGTTGAAGTGAGTACAACTGTTGGAGTCACTGATTGCTCATGCTACTGAATACAAGTCATTAATTAATCAATTGTAAAGACTTCCCTTCGCCAGTTATTCCCTGACCTATCACAAGCACCTCACCCTTCCTGAAGTCAGAAATATTTTCCCAATTTGTCTCCACTACACTCACATCACTGTCAGAGTTCATCCTCTTGCTGTCTTATTAAGTGCTTGAAGGTCAAACTTGGAAAGCCAGCAAATGAAAGTAGCCTAGACTCTAAAGTAGCAGCTTCACATACCTGACCCCAAATGGTGCCTTCAGAGTTCTCCACTTGTTCCCATCGCAGCCTCTTCACACTCATGTGACTGGATTCACTTCTACGGTGAAAGCCACGGTGCAGTGGAGGGGGGCCAGATGAGGGTGGTAATGGAGGAGGAGGCGGCGGCGGTGGGAGAGGAATAGTCTGATGGTGGCTGGAGGAGTAAGAGGGGGGTGGAGGCAGTGGGGGTGGAGGTGGGATGACCCTTTTCAATTCGGAGATTAGGGTGTCAGGTTTCGGGTCATTGAACTGTATGGGTGGAGGAGGAGGGGGACTTTGAGGAGGAGGTGGGATAGGATCTGAACATGATGAATATGTTAAGGAACTTCCATCATCGCTGCTGCTGACATATTCACTGGGGCTGCTTGGGTCGTTTACGCTATAGATTCCCTGCTCCTCTGGAAAGGTCATCTTGGGAAAGAAAAGAGCATGTTCACCAAAACGTAAAACTGTAACAGTCTCATAGAATCCCTACAGTGTGGAAGCAGGCCATTTGGCCCACTGGGTCCACACCAACCCTCTGAAGAGAGACCACCCAGAGCCAGCACCCTACCCTATCCCTCTAACTCTGCATTTCCCATGGCTAATCCACCTAACCTGCACATGCCTGGACACTATGGGTAATTTAGCATGGGCAATCCACCTAACCTGCGCATCTTTGGACTGTGGGAGGAAACCTGAAGGAAACCCACACAGACACAGGGAGAATGTGCAAACTTTACACAGGCAGTTGCCCAAGGCTGGAATCGAACTTAGGTCCCAGGCACGGTGAGGCAGCACTGCTACCCACTCAGCAATTGTGCAGGCCATCTCACAGATCCTTCCCATAAAACTCCATCATCACATTTCCTACCCATGTACATATACACACTTCTCAGAACCACTTTTTGAGTTATACAGGAACCATTCACTTACGTTTGAGCCTTTACCTTATTCCTAGTTAGATGTTATTCTATGTATAAACCACTCCAATTTACAATTAAATTCTAGATTGTATGCACATTCATGAAATTTTCTTCAGAGTCCTGTCTATCATTCAGGTCTGAGAATATAAAAGTTATCTATTTGAAATAAATTAAAAACTTTACAAATGTACAAAAGTGGACAGGAGAAGATCTAGCTTGTCCATCACACTTTGGCATGGTGTGACCACTGCAAACCATCATCCCAATTTCTCCTCATTATCCCCTCAATGACCCACCCCATTCCAATAACTTCTCCCTCATCTCCAACACCCTCACCACAACAGACCAAACAGTGTAAATTCCAAGTGGAGTAGAATAACATCATTTCATCGGAGGCTCCACCAATGATGTCACCTAGCATGGTGACAAAATGTCTGAACAAAAACAAGCCAGCTTGGCGAGCAAGTCAACAACCTCACCCACAACCCGGGCAACAGATCTTTGCCAAAACTTTTGAACCCTGCCCTCTCCCGGTGGCCCTCCTTCGATGACTCCATCCCCTAGTGACCCACTGACCTTTTAAATACTTGACGCTTAGGAAGTTCTCCGGTTCATTTTTTTTTAATGTGGAAGTGCTGTCACCATTGATCTGAATGCTTGCCACTAGTCAGCAACTCTATTAGATTTGAAAAACTTACTTCTTCATAATCGTTCTCTGGGTTCATGAACTCGTCCATGATGGTGACCTTCTGTCCTAGCTGCTCACTCAGGGCATCCAGAAATCGATCTGTATCGCGGCTGCGAGGAGGGCGGGAGAAAGTGAAAAGCTTCTTGCGACGGTTTGGGGGACTGTGCATGATCTCCATGTTCTGGGGTGAGGTGCTAGGGCTGCCGTCCAGGCTGACGTAGGGGTGTGGGTCCGAATTAGTCGGCGAGGGATCAGTAGGAACTTGACAACGACAGGAGTGCATGGGATGAGGCTCTGTCTGCCATGACAGAGACATCCCCAACTTTTTGCTGCCTGCAACATTAACAAAAATAAATTACTTTGAAAAATTGTTTGTTTTCAAATGGACCAACATTTAACTGAGCAGAAATTTCTTCGATGCAAACACTATTTTGTGCAAGTCAAACCTTAGTAGTTGAGACTATTGCGGACTCCATTGGCCAAATGTCTTTCTACTCTGCTGGACTGTTTATGAAAATGTCAATATAACAACTAATGGTGGGAAGCTGCAATTGGCTCAGCACTGCAGGCTATGGAGGGAGCTATCCCATTTCATAGAATCACAGAATCCTACAGTGTGGAGCAGGCCCTTCAGCCCTACAAGTTCACACTGACCCTCAGAGCAGCCCACCTAGACCCATCCCACTGAATCCACACATCCCTGAACACTATGGGCAATTTAGCATGGCTAATCCACCTAGCCTGCACATCTTTGGACTATGGGAGGAAACCAGAGCACCTGGAGGAAATCCATGCAGACATGGGGAGGATGTGCAAACTCCACACAGACAGTTGCCCTCAAGGCTGTAATCGAACTCAGGTCTCTGACGCTGTGAGGCAGCAGTGCTAATCACTGAGCCACCATATTAATAACAGAAGCTACGCATCAAAACTTACTTAATCGACAAGTTCATCCTGCAGCAAAGACTTCAACTTTCATTCTGCTAAATTTGCTCTAATGTCTGCTATTATCTTCTGCAGTGTTTCTACCAACAATGTTTTGCAAACAAACTAGGCATCCATGTCTTAAAGATAGGAGTCACTACAGACATTAGGGTCGGCCAGGTTAGCACTGATTATTTCTGGCCATAGATGACATAGTGAAGGAAACTACAGATCTCTGTGTGTGCCATACGATGCTCAAAATATACCAGCTGGCAGATGGATGCATCTCCAAAAGTCCCTAAATCTTCTGGGAAAACCACTCAGAGGGGTGAGTAATCAGAGAAAAGTCATGCTTTCAAGCTGAATGGAAGGAAAGAGTGGGGAGCTGCTCCTTCAATCACAGGGATGTGTTCTGGGAGACCAAGGACTGGGGGCAGCCATTGTTTTGCCAAGACCAGGAAAAGATGATAGGAGGCACGGCCGGGAGCAAGGTCAATGCTGGGACAGGGACTGGAGAGCTGCCTTATTGCCCTGTGCGAGAGTATGGGATGTTTGAGCGGAGATGGAGGCTGCAAGTGGTCTGGGGAGAGGCAGGGGACCATAGAGAACTGGGAAAGGAAGGCCCAGAAGGAGATATAGGGCTACAAGGTTTCTGTAAGATGCTGGAGGACTGCAAAGGATCTGAGTCTGGGTGGTGGGAGGGGAGAGATGGATAGGAATTGGGGCTGGGGGGAAGGGAGTAGGAGGGGAATGAGTTCAGGTGCAAACAATAAGGTCACAAGCAGGGCATAGGGTGGATAGGAGATTAGGGAAGATGAGTAGCCACAAGGAAGCTGCAGGAAAATAAGGGGGCGGTGTGAGTTGGATGCAAGGAGATGGGGGGGCCGCAAGAGGACTGGGAACTGACAAGGAGGCCAGAGGAAAGCTGAGAAAAGGGAGTGAGGCTTCTTGTAAACAGACGCTGGAAGGGTTATGGTAAAGAGAGGGAGGCCATAGGGTTATGGGACAGACAGGGAGGGTGCAAGGTGGATGGCGAAGAGACAAAGGTTATAAAGGAGGTTGGAAGACAGGTGCAGACTGGAAGAAAGGGAAAAAGAGAAAGAGGCTGCAAAGCAGAAAGAAATGTTTCAAACCAGTCCACAAAGGAGCATTCAGTTAACAAGGAACCAGGAAGTGCAAAGTCATTGAGGTAATGAATTACTTGTAAAAAAATGTGTTACCTCTAGCTTAAGGCTGCATATGTTCAAGGAAGGTTTCCATGGATGCTGTTGTAAAGAACACTGTTTGTTAAATGTAAATCTGAGGTTGAGATCTGAGATGCAGTACAAAAGGGTAGTACTGCCTGTTTAAAACATTCCAGCTTTGTGAATGTACAATGGAAACACGTTAGCTGTGACTTCAGTCTGTGGAAAATGTTTGTTTTAAGGAAATGCTTTTTGTGTGTAGAAGTATGTATCAGTTAATTTGAAAAAATATTCTTGCTAATTTCTGCCTGTTATCTTGTTCCAATTTAAATTTTGTCATATCTAAGAAATGAAAGCTTTCCCTGTGTGTTGTGGCTTTAAGTTTAATTGGGCTGATAATAAATGAGGCTATTGATAAACTCTACTATTTCTGCTTCTATGTGAGTCCAAATACATTATATGTCAATACAAATGCAGAAGGCAATGGTACTATGTGACTATATCACCCCCTTATAAAGGAGTTAGCAAGAATGATAAAGTAACCCCAAGTTTCAAAAGGAGATCTTGAGGATATTCCTCAAAAAGAAAATTCTGTGTCTTGTGGCACACTTTACTCAATAAGAAGTCTGAATTGGGAAATCACAGAATCACATAACAATTTTTAAAGTACAGAAGCCATTCAGCCCATTTTGCTTACACCAGTTCTATGATCAGGTAAGGCAGAAGCTAAAAATATTGTGCTTATGCCATGGATTATGGTCCCTATTACAGATATAGCCTTGTGACAGTCAGTTCCTGACTGCAAACTACTTTGTTGCTGGAGGATATGAACGAAAAAAAGTCATAGGCTGGAGACTGCATCACTCTACCTGAATGGCTCAGATGTTCAGGTACCGGAGATGTTCTCGGCAGCGATGGTTTCATTATTTTCCCTGAATAGCCAGACCCTCCACGGGTTTCTATTTCAGCATAGACAGGAGATATCTGAGAACAAAGTCCCACTCCAGTCAGCATCATAGAGAGAGAAGACAACAATAACAATAAAAACTTATATTTTATACAGTGCCATTAATATAATAAAACCTGCCAAGTTGCTTCACAGGAACATTATAAAACAAAATATGTCACGCAACACAAGCAGATATCAGGTTCTATGGTCAAATGTTTGATCTGGGGGTATGTTTTAAGGACTGCTTGAAAGGAGGAAGGTGATTGATGTATGGGCATGAGGTAGGGGGGTGGGAATTCCAAAGCAGAGGAACTAGATAATGAAGGCACAGCCACAAATGTTGGAGTGATTAAAACTGGAGATGCACAAGAGGCTGGGATTAGATGACCACAAACATTTTGGAAAGCTGCAGGGAAGGAGAAGATTACAGGGACAGACAGGGGTCAAGGCCATGGAGGGACTGGAAAAACAAACATTACAGTTTTAAAATTAAGAATTGTTTGATCATGAGCCATACAGTAAGCACTAGGTCGATATATGAAAAGGTATTTGGTGCGAGTTAAGACAAGAGCAGCAGGATTTTGAACTACCTCAAGATTACACAGCGTAGATAGAATGTGACAGACCAGCAAGCAATACATTGAAATAATCAAGTCCAGAGATATGAATGGCACAAACGAGGGTTTAACTAACAGCAAAATAACCTAAACCATAGGCAAAAATGAACATGTTTTGGAGTAGAAGTAGGCAAATACAGTGATGGTGCAAATATATGGTCAGAAACTCACTTCGTGTCCAATGTGATACCACCAAGGATATGAACAGATATATTTATGCTCAGATTGTTGCTGGAGAGAAAGCAAGTGTGTAGCTAGGGAGTGGAGTTTGAAGCAGGGACTAAAAAATATTGACGTCATCCTCCCTGTATTTAACTGGAGGAATTTTTTTGTTTATTCAGCAGTAGTTGCCTGGCAAACAGTCTAATGACTTAGCATCAATGGAGGAGTTGAGTGATGCACCTCATCAGAAGGTGAGGTTCAGCTGGCTAATGTCAGCATACATGTGAAAGCTAATCACTCAAGCTATGTCACAGGGAGAGTGACTAGAAATACGTTGAAATATAGCACTCACCTTTCTCAGGTTGGGTGTCTCAGGGAGGGATGTACCATCTCCTGATTGTCGCTCTCCAGGAGTAAGGCGGATATATGTATCCACAGCATCCCCAGGGCCTCCTGCAAATAACAGGTTTAGATTTACAATCACCAAGTCCTGGTATCTTAATATTGTTACTGTGAGAGGAATGTGGTATACTAGAGCGTGTGATATATTGAGGGGTCTGAAGCATGTTAGTGATTTCTCAAAGTAATACAGTGTATCAGAAATGACCTGAATGATCAAGTCACAATGACAAAGGCTGCTTTGGTTGATAAAGGCAATCAAGATAGAGCCAGATTTGAATAATATTGCTGCAAACAGCCTCACATTGGCTGGATAAATCTGAGTAACCAGACATTGGCTTGATTCACTAGACATACTGTTGCCTCTGAATCAGAAGGTCCTGGGCCAAAGGCTCACATCAGATCTAGGCTGGCACTCCAGCACAGTGCTAAGAGAATGCTGTACTGACAGAGGTATCATTTTCAAAGAAGGCATTAGATCTTTGCCCTATTAGCCATCAGCTGGATATAAATATCCCACTGTATTAATCAAAACAGAGAATAGGCTCTGGGGCAAGGTACATGAGTTCAAGCCTGCTTTTGTAGGCACAATGCTAAGTGAACCTCTAATAATAACATCTAAACCTTGAACAGAGCTCTCAGTATTTATTCAAATGCCTCTGGAGACCCAGATCTATCCTGTCAGATAACAAGAACTGATGATTCACAAGATCTCTTGAATTCCTCCATAAATTGCTTTTCTGGCTGAGCACCAAGGTTTTTTTCCCTTTTTAAATGAGCAGTGTTACATTCCTCTCTTAATGTAAATCACTTTAATTACCAAATCTGAGAGAGCCTGACAGGATCTGATTTCCTCATTACCATCAGACAATCTGCCTTTTATCAAATACTCTGGAATTCTGCAATTCAATTCTAAACCCACTCTCAAACATGGACAGTAACCATTCTCAAACTAAGAATAATACACTGATTCACAAAGATTTGGTGACAACCTTAGCAATAACAAAGCTATATGTGTATATATGTAAATATATACTATATACATAGTATATTAGTGATGACTACATCTTGTTATAAACAGTGGAGGTAAATTCTAACTTACAGAAAACAAATCCAACCTACAAAAGAGCAATCTAAATTCCACACAATGAAGCAAACCTCAGATACAGGGAAAGTAAAAAGCATGACTTTAAAGTCTAATAGGATTGTCACTCTGGACGAACAAATCCTGGAGATGTCATCACACAACCCCTCCAACCACTCTACCCTTTCCTGTTGCTGGTGCACCCTTACAAGGCCTTACCTCACAATAACAATTTGCAAGGCAATCAACAATTTGTTGTCTGATGATTCCTGATAAATAGCAGTCAAATAGTCTTTTCTCCCACAAGTCCGTTACTTTTAGTAAGAGTAAATAGAAATGTTCAAATACACATTTTTAATGCCCCTGTGTTTTTTCTCTCTCAAGTATTGTTCACAGTAGAGATCTGCAGATGGCCTTTAATTCCCGGAAACTCCACACTCTGAGTACCAAATAGAAGACAGGTAGTTACATGGCAGTAAGACATAAATGGTCTTGGAACACATGACTTGGACTGTTTATTACAGTCAACAATAGCATTAAATAAAGCCTTGCAGGTGAGACTTCATCTATGTGTAACAAAATGATACCTGGTCTAAGGGCACTGAAATAAACTTTACGGTTCATTGTTGCATTTGCTGGAAAAGCACGGCCTTCAAAGGAATACAAACCAAAATTATTAAGCACTTACTTAATTGGGGAAACCAATATGATTGGCTGAATAGAACATCAGCCATCAGCTAAATTAAGAAAGCCAAGAATGAAGATGGCTTTGACATAGGTTTACTTACAGAGATCGATCATGAAACAGCAACTTGGGAATGAGTGAGTGAACTCACTCCGTGCAACCCTTCAAGAAGATGCTAGACACTGGAGATCATGCTGAGGGAAGGGAAGAATTTGGATAATATTTAATAGAATGCAGTTTGTCTTGGATTTGCCTGACTGCCTGAGAGGGTTTTTTGATCAAGGTTTCCTGAATTGGCTGAAGTTGGATAGATTTTGTGTAGCTTTTGTTTGAACTACATTCACAGGAAACATGTTGTTGGATAGCCCAGCTTTTAATGTCCACCCCTAATTGCAGTTAAAAATAGAAGACAGGTATTTACATGGCAGTAAGACATAAATGGTCTTGGAATACATGACTTGGACTGTTTATTACAGTCAACAATAGCATTAAATAAAGCCTTGCAGGTGAAAATTCAATCACGTTGCTATGGGTCTTGACTCACATGTATGCTAGACCAGGTACTGATTGTAGATTTCCTTCTCCAAAGGACATTTGTGAACCAGTTGGATTTTCAGCTTTTTATTAATTCCAGAATTTTTTTTTGTTGAATTCAAATTTCACCATCTGTGATGGTGGGATTCAAACCCATGCCCTCAGAATATTAACTACCAGTGACATTACTATTGTGTCACTGCCTCCCAAAGCTAATTCAGCAGGGTATTAGATACATATTGAATAAGATAAATTGGTCAGCTTTTCCAAAGAAACAGCACTGACATAATGGGCTGAATAGTTTCTTGCGGCAATGACTCGTTGATTCTCGGTCTGTGGTATCTTTTGCACCTGCAAATGGGAGAATAGGGACCCCGGATGAATCCAATAGAAACGGACAGAAGATGACAAAAGGAGATGAAACATATTCGATGGATATCCTTTTGTCATCTTGTGTATTTTACATTGCAAAATAAATCCAACTGAGAATCGAGAAACAATTTCAGATAGAAATGAATTCAAATTCAGAGACAAAGTACAAAACTCCAATTAGAAAGTAACATTAAGAAGCACAAAGTCCAAGTGAGCAACAATGTCTGGGGAAAGTATAGTAAGTCATTGTAAGTGGCGTCTTTCATGTGTTTGCATACTGAAAGCAACAAGATCTGATCGAGGATTGAGAGGTTCATACAGAAAGTCTCTAACACAAGACACTAACTTGCTTTTTTCCTCATTGTTCTTCAGGAGGCTACCATGTTTTTCAAGCTTTTTCTGGTCCTATTTTTAATCTAATTGCTGTTAGCTATAACCTTAGGTCAATTAAGTCAAATGAGGAGAACATTTTTGATGACTAACAACAAAAATGTAATAGAAGAGGTGGAGAACACACCAGCAAAATGTTTTGGAGTGTTTGGTGAGTGACTAAGTGAAAATGAGAAGACAAGGTTTAAACTAAGATTAAGTCCTGGGGTGTGGAATTTTGTTTATCCATTCTCTCCCTGGTTTTCCTAATGGCTTAGGATTCTTTCAGTTCATACTATTTTGGGTTCAGAAGACAGGAGGATCTACACTGTGTGGCTGGTACTGTTGCTTGATAAGCTTTGACCAGGTGACATTAGCCCGTCCTTTTTTACTTATAATCCTTCTACCCCATATATCCCAGAAAACTGCTTAAATGGCTGAGACATGGAGGAATGTGTGTTGGACTCACTCAGGTTCTGGTTTATCCAACATTGATCTTCTGAGGAATGACAGCTGTGGAACAAAAGGTCTTGGGTTAAGTTCCAGCAGCCACTTTAATCACTGTCTGTAACTGGAGAATGTGAAGTGAAGTTGAGTCACATAGAGGCAGTGGCAACATTGCGTTTTTGTTAAAATAACTATTCTGCTTTGGAAGGACAGCTACTTGGCAAGAGATGGCCAAGTTAATATTATCAGTTGGACACTTCTACGCAAATGCATTTTTTGCCTTAACAGATGGAGATAGCTTTGCTGTTCATATTTCATCACTTCTGCTAATCTTTTAGATTTCCAGTTACTTCCTTTATTCCTCATTGTTTACTGTAGGATTCTCTCTCTTGCAGGATCAGCCATCTGATAAGTTCAGTGCATCTGCCTCTTGCTTGTCCTTCAGTGACTCGATATGTTTTGCATATGTGGCACCCCTGTATATCAAAGGATGGGCAGAAAGACTTTTCTCTTTCCCTGTAAAATGGCAACACAGGCAAGTTGCTTTTCTTGAGTATGCAGTGGAATATTTTGCATTAATGACACTGGTGCAAATCCCATTTTCCAGGACGAGGGGAAGACATATGAATCTTTAAACAGAAGTACTTTGATGTCAGATGCCTGTTGTGGTTCAGTGCTTAGTATTTTTGCCAGAATGCCATTCCAGAGATTTGAGAACAATAATCCAGGTCGATACTTTCAGTGCAGTACTGAGGAAGTGCACATCAGAGTTAGCTTTGAAGAAATAAAGACTCAGAAATTAGGCTTCCTTTATTAACATTACACAGAGTTGTAATCTTCCCAAAGAGAAGTTAAACCAAAGTCCTGTCTATTCTCAGATAGATACAAAAGATCTCTTGAAAGTATTTCAAAGCATATTTCTCCCTGAACCAACATTACTAAAACAGATGATCTGATCATTATCATATTGCTGTTTGCAGACCTTGCTATATAGAGATTGAATGTTGTTTCGCCAGTGCATCTCCTACTGAAGCACTTTAGTATGAAGCTTGTGACACTGACGTTATCATTGTAGAGCCGCACTGGAAGGAGTATGGCCCGGTTGTTGACTCTCCCTTGCCATCCCACTGGCTGCTCCCAAGTTGCTGATCACTCGTCTCATCATTGTGGCTCCCTTCATTACTGACCACCCCACCGGCCACTCCTCTCATCACTCCCCTGGTCACTGGTCACCACTCTCACCAATGGCAACTCCCCTACTCACTGACTGCACACTGGCTACTCCCCTCATCACTCGCTGTTCCCCTTTGGTCACTGGTCACCACTCTCTTCACTGGTGCTACGTTGACCTCTTCCCTCATCACTGGCCGCCAATGGCCACTCCCCTCAAGGCTTGTTGCCCCCTGACAGTTCTCCTCATCCGACAGTCCAGCTGCCCATCCCATTGCTTGCATGCCTCGCTGTTGGCCATTGCTGTCCCCCAGTTGCTCCTCAATGCTCAGCTCAACACTTCATTCACAGGTGGGAGAGCGAGTGACGTACCAAGGACTCTTTCTGACTGCTCTTCTTCCTAATCCTTTTTGGGGTGCCAGGCTGCTACATGAGATATATCTTAAGTATGAAGTCTTTACACAAGTCCTGAGTTGCCACTGGAAGTGACCTCAAAAGGAACTGTGACTGGATGGGCAGTGATAGTATTCCCTACAGTTGCAGTGGCAATAAATGCAGCCTTCATACATTATGACAGGAACATCAATCAGGTTTGGAACACCCGCAGGTTATGAAAATTTTTATATAAAAGCAAAAAATTTCTGTATTGTACACATAATATCAATAGTGCCATGTCAAAGCTTATGAACAATGTAACCACCAGCAATGGTTACTTCCATCCTGTTTTCTGTATCATATGGATACTCATGGATAGTTGAAGCTCTGGGTAGGTAACACTAAAGACAGCAGAGAGGAGATGCCATCTTATTCCTTTAACTGATGCCCATGTCTGGCAAAGTACTGGCCTCACCCTGTGACCCCTGAAGTCATGCTTTACGAAGCTGCTGTGGCTGTAAATACTGACAGTCCAGCACAATCTGAAACTGAAGGGAAATTCTTTGAGACTCCTGACTGGAGTGAATCTGCAACTCCTGGGCCTACAAGCGCATAAAGAAGTGGAGGATGGAATACAATGTGGGCAAGTGTGAGGTTATACACTTTAGTAGAAAGAATAGAGGCATAGACTATTTTCTAAATGGGGAAAGACTTCAGAAATCTGATACACAAAGGGAGTTAGGAGCCTTAGTTCAGGATTCTCTTAAGGTTAACATGCAGGTTCAATTGTCAGTTAGGAAGGTAAATGCAACATTAGTATTCATTTTAACAGGGTTAGAATACAAGAGCAGAGATGTACTGTTCAGGCTGTATAACACTTTGGTCAGGCTACTTCGAATATTGTGAGCAGTGTTGGGCCACGTCTCTAAGGAAGGATGTGCTAGCATCGAAGGGGCTCCAGAGTCAGTTTACAAGAACGATCCTGAGGATGAAGGGCTTGTCATATGAGGAGTGGTTGAGGACTCTGGGTCTATATTTGATAGAAATCAGAAGGATGAAGTGGGATCTCATTGAAACTTACGGAATACTGATAGGCCTAGATAGAGTGGACATGGAGAAGATGTTTCTGTTAGTAAGAGAGGCTAGGACCTGAGGACACAGCCTCAGAACGATGGGACAATCCTTTAGCATTCAGATGAGGCGCAATTTCTTCAGTCAGGCCGTGGTGAATCTGTGCAACTCACTGTCACAGAAAGCTGTGGACGCAAGGTCATTGAATATAGTTAAGACAAGATAGATAGGTTCTTGCTTGTCAAGGGGATCAAGGGTTATGGGGAGAAGGTAGGAGAATGGAATTGAGAAACACATCAGTCATGATCGAATGGCAGCACAGACTCAATGGGCCAAATGGCCTAATTCTGCTCCTTTATCTTACTGTCTTGTATTTGCCGAACCTAAGCCCTTCTCTAATCCAGAAATTTCAAGGTCCACCTTTTTAATGTTCAAGAACGGCACAGTGGCTCAGTGGTTAGCACTGCTGCCTCAGTGCCAGGGACTTGGGCTCGATTCCACCCTCGGGCAACTGTCTGTGTGAAGTTTGCATGTTCTCCCCATGTCTGTATGGGTTTCCTTTGGGTGCTCTAGTTTCACCTCACAATCCAAAGATGTACAGGATAGGTAGATTGGCCATGCTAAATTGCCCATTTTGTTTAGGGATGTGAAGGCTAGGTGGACGAGCCATGGGAAATGCAGGGTTACACAGACAGGAAAGGGGCTTTGTCTGGGTGGGATGCTCTTTGAAGAGTCAGTGTGGACTCAATGGGCTGAATGGCCTATTTCCACACTTTAGAAATTCTATTCTGTTCTATCTATGCTATTGATGTCATCTGGCCAGAGTGATGATTTGAAGCAGGCAGTCAGCAGATTACAATGTGGAGGGTAGAATGAAAGATTATGTTTGTACAAGGAAATGAAATGGAATTATCTGACACATGGTGAGCTAAATGGATCTTGATAACGAGCAATGATTAATCTGATTAAACATGAAGGAGATATTATATTGGAAAGCGATAGGAGCTGATCGAGAAATCTGGAACTAAGAAGCAGGATAGAGTAATCAGTATGAGTGAAATACATTAAACATACACTGCAGATATAGTAGGAACTGCTGATGCTGGAGAATCTTAGATAACAAGGTGTAGAGCTGGTTGAACACAGCAGGCCAAGCAGCATCAAAGGAGCAGGAAAGCTGACGTTTCGGGTCTGGACACTTCTTCAGAAAAAGATTTCCTGCTCCTCTGATGCTGCTTGGCCTGCTGTGTTCATCCAGCTCTACACCTTGTTATCTCAAACATACTCTGCAGACATGCATTCTGCCACAACCACTGACTGCTATGTGTATAATTAGTTTAATCATATCTTAGCAAAACCACTTTCTCCATTTAGCTCTCCTTTCATGGGTGTGCTGATTCTTGTTGAGAGAATCCGTGCGCCCTGACTTTGTACCTCAGCAATATGTTTAGTGTGTGAATGAAGGCAATGAGTGCCATTAGGAAATTCAGATGCAGGAGAAATCATGGCCAAGTTTGCTTTTGTCCTCACCTAACGTTTGTGCATATATCTTCCAGCATAGGTCACTGGACAGAAATCAAAAACAGATCCCTTTGACCAAGTCATTACATGGACTAGATCATCAAGCTCTTCACTAAAACATGCCCATTAAATACTTCTACCTGTTGCAGATTCTTTGGAAGCACGAACCCGCACACTGCCATGATAAACCGATGAGGTTCTGACAGAGTTACGACGAGGCCCTTCAGATATTAGTTCACCTTCTCCAGACTCTGCAGGCAGATAGGGGGTCAAAAGTGGTCATGAGCTGCGATCAACATAACAAATGTATTTTAAACACTTTGACTGCAAAAGTCAAAAGCACACTATAATACCATTCACGATTTTAAATTAAATATCATAGGTTGCACTGTGCATACAAATTAAGATACTGAGACTAGTCAGTGCGAGTGAAAAATCACCAGAATCTATCAGTTAATGTGAGAGATCAGGGTGATCTGTCTGGGTGAGAAACCATAAGGATCAGTCGGCGTGGGTGATAATTCCCGGGGATTAATCAGCATGAGACACACCACAGGATGGGTTAGGGTGGATGAAAGATCAGGGGAACAATCAGCGTGAGTGAGAACTCACAAGGATCAGTGAAGGAGGAATTACAGGGATGGGTCAGTGAGAGTGAGAAATCATCGGATTGATCAATGTGACGAAGAATGAGGAATTGACACAGAGTCAATTCAGGCATTCAGTAACAGAACATGCCTTTTGCAAAACATGGCATTATAGTGCAGGTGCTTCTGCTTGAAGGCTGTAACCTGCCAATGGGAGAATTGCCAGAAACGTGCTTCTGTGCGAGTTGATATTTTTGACAGTTACTTCATTCAGTGCAGCCAGCAACACAAAAGACCCCTATCTCTTTCGATTCCTATGAAGGTCACGCTCAATCATTTCTTTCTCGGGTTCTACAGGTTGCACTCCTTGGGCATCTTCACAAGCCTCCCATTTCCAATCGACACATCTCACCTGCGGCTGCCTTGTAGCCCAGGAATCTGGCAATCTTCTGGTGACAATGTTCCTGCTCCTCATATGTCAGCAGCTGATAGATGAACTGCCATATTACCTGCTTCGCTGGCGTATCCAGAACAGGGTAGATGTCAACAATCAAAGTATCAATGTTCCTGTCGGAACAGAAATACAGTTTCAGTCCAGAGCTTGGCCTACCCCTTGTAAAGTGCAGAAAAACAGCTCTGCTTTTCAATCTTTTTGCAGAAGGTTGGAAAATGTTAACAGATCAAGAGGTACAGAAGAAGAAAAAGACATCTGGGTTCAGATTTTCCAGCAGGAAAAGTTCCAGACCTCTTGCCATAACTTTGGTGAAAGATGTTTGGAACTCCTGAAGAAACTGTATGAATGGGGCACCGACACATTACATTGGCTTAGACTTCACAGTGTTTGAGATGATCTCTCCTCAACGTATGCAGTGGAGTTGGATTCAGGACCATGACCCTGATGTTGGAAGTTACAGATAACACTGTGTGGGGAACAGTAATTCAAATTCCACCCCCAGGTGACCAATCCACTGGGGCTGGTTCCAGCAAATCAGAAAATTATAGAATCTCTACAATGTGGAAGCAGGCCATTTGGCCCAACGAGTCCACACTGACCCTCCAAAGAGCATCCCACCCACACCCACCCTCTACCCTATCCATGCATTTTGCACCCTGGACACTATGTAAATTTAGCATGGCCAATCCACCTAACCTGCACATCTTTGGATTATGGGAGCAAACCGAAACACCTGGATGAAACCGACGCAGACACAGGGAGGATGTGCAAACTCCGCACGGACAGTTGCTCGAGGCTGGAATCAAACCCGGGTCACCGGCACTGTGAGGCAGCAGTGCTAACCCACTGAGCCACTGTGCTGCCCATAATGCCCTGAACTTCAGCACATATACAACAAGTTTGCACTATGTGCCACTGGGATTTGTCCTATAATTTATAACTATATAACTAGGGGAAACAGAATTCACACATGCACCTAAATGCTGAATACAAACATACTGAAAAATACTCACCCTTCCTCTACCCACCTAGGTACCCTTGGGGGCAAAATTTCTGCTCCTGACCTCTGAACAGGCCCTGTAGTATCTCGGATGATCCCTTACAGACTTATGTGAGTTGATCTCTATATACAATATTCTCATGCTGCAGTCAACTATAGGTTTTTATGTGAGATTGAGTCACCATTCTTCATGGATAAGTCCATACAATGAGCTTCAAGCAGGGCAAGCCTCTAATCTAACAGCAGGAGTGATGCCTACCTGTGCTGGAAGAAGCCCTCAAGTGCCTTACAGACACTGTACCGCTCATGGGGGGTCAGGAGGTGCTCCAGTTGCTGGGTGAACGTTCTCCCTTGGACCTTTACACTGGGTGGCAAGATTTCAGACACCCACTGTAGAGATGTCAGCGATGAGGTGTATGTGGGTGAGTCTCCAGGGTCTGGCTCTGAGCATTGTGACACGACGAATGGAAAGGAAACAGTTTTAATACACAGTCAGAAACACACACATATGCACATATCTATGCAAATAGGAACTTTTGCCCAGCAACACATGTACAAATACATGGATAGACAGTCAGGCACAGATATAAGTGCACAATATTTGATCAATGTCTCTTATAAACACAGGATCATAGAAACAGCATGGAAAGAAACCAATGTATCCAGCCTATATTGGCTGAAAGAATAGTTGTGCTTAATACAATACCATTACTCTTTATCCCATATCTATAGTTTGTAGCTACTGACTATATTCTGGTTGACCTGGGTCACTAAGATTGTTTGGAGCAACCAACGTAGATAATCTGGAAGTCAATCAGTAATAGGCCTTAAAAAGGAGACAAGAGCTGGACTAAGCCATCTTTGGAACTGTCCATGTGAACGTGCCACAGGGACTTGTAGAATCATTTACAATCATAACTGGGAAAAACAGAATTCACACATCAACCTCAATACTGAATACAAACATATTGAAAACTACTTGTTTTTCATCTCCCCATCTAGGTGCCCCACAATGGTCATGTGGGAGAAAAGCCTGTCGAGAAATAAGAAACAAACTCCCTAATCAGAACTAGCCTAACAGGCTGTTCAAGCAACTCTCTCATCAGGAACTTGAAAGTGCATTTGCAAAAGAGTGGGTGATGGACCAATATTGTCCAGCAGAAGGTGCTATCAGGCTGCAAATAGTCTAAAAATTATACTGCAAATCCTTTGTCTTGGCATATTGATACTTTGGAAAAGGGCATTCACACATCAAGTAAAATTCTGTTTTCAGCTATTATTAAATTGTGTCAAATATAGCTAGTATTTAAGGAGAAATCTACATCCCCTGTAATTAACTGAACAAGCGTTGTTGTATTTAAAAAGAAACTAAACAAAACTAGTACCTCGAAGTTAATACTATGGTTTAAAGATATTTCCTGATCAGTTGTGCAAACATGTTATTACACACCTCTGGAGCAGGTGGGAGTTGAATACTGGCCTCCTTGCCCAGAAGTAGGGATACTATCATACTATAGTTTATAAACTTGGTTCCACTTGTTACTTACCCTCAAGACTCCCACTATTGGAAAAAAAGAGGTTAATTTAGGCTTGAAGGTTCATTCATGTTTTTTAAGGACCAACTCAAAAGGTATGCATCAGCCCTCCAGAAGTCAGGTTGGTTTCTCTTCAGTGCTCCACTATTCTCAAGTGTTTGAAATTTCAATGTGACCCTTCTGATAGATATTGGTTAAGCAACCTTCCAAATTACTTTTAAGATCACACAACAGTACACGCTTCGGCTCAAACTTAAGCTTTGTTACATTTTTGCTGAAAGCTTTTAATATCAGAACTCCTCTAATTCCTAATAACCTTCCATTTTCTCATGATTTCAGTGCAGTTGCAGATCTCACAGCTGATGCCCCGCTCCTGGAAGATGTTTTCTCTCTGGCTGTTCCAAGGCAACTACTTCAAAGTTAACTGCAAACTGTGTTCTACCACAAGGCTATGTGAGATACATGTCCATTTTTAACAGTCTAGCTTTGAGCAAGCAAATCTTCCAGCTCCTTTAGCACTCAAATTCTAAATTGAATTCCAGCCTCACCCACATTCCATGAAGTGAACAATAATGTTAGTATTGTCGCTGCTTAAGGTACATACCTGACTAACATTTATTTTGTTTGGTTCTCCAAACTCAGGGATTTGCAGTCTACATCTGACCAAAACCACAACTGTCGCTTCTGCGAACTACCCAGACTAATTAAAAAGAGGAACCCATTCTAATCCTCAAATTCCATCTCTACGATAATGTGGCAGACTTTAGCATATTCTTAATTAGAAATCTAAATCAATTATTTTACCTTCAGCACAGCTCTTTCATTATGTTACCTGTATTAATAGTTTCTATCTCTAATGGAATTTTATGACACTTTCCCAGAACTGTTACCTTTTAGATACTTCTCTAGAGATAATAATAGATACATTAGCTCTACCACTAGATTCAGAAATGGGTCATTCACCATTCTGTGATTTCACTTCTACCTCTGACATGGAAGATAAACATGGGTTTTTGTTTAGCTGTAATTAACCAAAGTGTGTTTGTATTGCATTCATTTCAGTGTCGTTTATCAGTTTCTCAATCAGATGCACCCATTTATCTATAATTAAAACTTTAACTTCTACAATTTAAAGCCATATTCTAAAACACATGAATTATGAACTAAAACATTCATAATAGTGGAGACAGTCCCAAAACACATGACCCATTACTAAAGATCCCAGTTGTTTTGGCCTCAGTGCCATAAGATGAAGGAAGTAATCTTTGATAAGGATGGGGATGATGAGTATACAGGACTTTGTGCAAGAGAGGAGCTGGAGAGCAGGATTATCTTCCAGAAGAAACAGTAACTTCCCATTAATCCTTCCCGAAAGGATTAACATCGAGGGCTCGAAATTTAGGGCCATTATACTCCTGGAACCAGTGATATGGAAATGATTTTGTTTAGAATGTATAACCAAACACAACAATGGGAATTTTCTTCGTTGATCCTCTAAATCGTCTCTGTCGCTTCAGAAAAAAGCCCATTTACACAATTTATACGGGGCTCCTGCAAAGGATCAAGAGAATCTAATGGCATATTTTATTGCAACAGCTTTACACTCATCACCGTGTCCAACAATAATTGCACTTACCAAGGGGGTAGTTAAAAGGTCCATCTTCCACCACAAGAGTGGGCATCGCTCCACTGCCCTGTAACATGGCCACCACCTTCTCATGGGAGCAGTTTCTAAAACACATGCAAACAAACCAGTGATCACATTAGTGCACTCAACTGAAACAAACTGTGTAGGCTCAGAGCAGCTGGAAAAACCAGTGCACACTGCATTCAGGCCTACAACTGAATCCAGCCAAGATTGATTCTATTGAAGCCCTTTCGCTTGGTAGTCTCCACCTCATTCAAGGAAGGTACAACCCCACTTGCCAGTATCTGTCAATCTCACACTGAAAAGCTCTGGGATGGAATCACTACACCGATGCAGTAGGAAGTACTATTAAAGTACCTCGTTGGGACAGAGGAGAGACTCATCCTCTGTCTCAAAGGTACCATAACTGACCTGGGAGCATTTGATAGGAGAATGTAGAAGGAGCTTTATTCTAAACACACCTCACACCATACCTGACCTGGAAGTGGTTCATGTGGCAATGCATAGGAAGGTTTACTCTATATGTACGCTGGATTATACCTGTCCTTGGCATGTTGAATCCGGCAATGTAAAAGGTTTTTCCTCTGTATGTACCCCATGCAGCAGCCCAGAGGTAAGATATTATTGTGTGTTCATGTGTCCAATGCATGCAGTAAATGTTCTGAACTCACCTCATGTCTAGCCCATTGAGAAACAAAATTCGATCCCCTGCCTTCAATCCGGATTTCTCAGCTGGACTTCCTGAAAGGGGCACATGAATGAGCAACAGAGGGAGATCCAGCAAACTTGTATTAACTATCACTATTGCTAGAAACTTTAGACAAACATAAATTTTCACAGTCTTTTTTTTCTGCTGTTCCCTGTCTCTCCACTCTAGTATACCTAAGCCTGAAAGATATATTACTGAAACACCTTTCAGATCAGGCAGCAGCCTGGCCCAGGACAATGGATTCTGGCACTTCTTTAGCCACCAAATCTACGGCACTCAGTCCCCATATACCCAATGCCACAGTGCTTCCTGTGCCTCTCAAGTACGCCTGTGGCTACCCCAAGTGCAAGATTATGCATTCTTTGAAGCTGATCTTATTATTAAAGCAAAGCAAGGATAAGGTGGCTAGTAGCACCCATCTCAGTCATGATAAACTTGCCAAGTTGATCACAGCAAAGAAAGAATCAATCAATTCAGAAATATAAAATCTGCAGCCCATTCACCAGAACATCTCACTCACGAAATCCTTGGTGACTAAATCAACTGACAAGCCCTCACTTCACTGACTGCAATTTAAAACTCACCAGGGATAACGGACTCAAGCCATACAGGGCCATGGCCTCGCAAGGTAAAACCAAAGCTTTTGTGACCTTTGTACACTCGAATCGTTCTATTGAAAAGAAATTAATAATTAAAATTTATTTAAAAGATAAACAGTTTAATATGAAAGGAGCATTTCTTTGGGAAAAGTCTTGGTCTGAAGAAGTCCCAGAGGGAGTGAGGCTACTAAGAACATACAATTTTTTCTCGACATGCTTGGGCTTGGAGCTATGACTTTTGCCAATCTGTGTCTCAATGTTCTGGACTCAATTCAAGCACGGGTCCTCCTATCGTACAAGTTCCTCAGTAGCTTGGGTCAGACAGGTAGCAATATGTTATGAATGGACAACTATATTTTCATCAAATCACCCAGCATGCAATGTACCATTGTCCAATGTAAGAGACCACATATTTTCATTTCTGGAACTATAAACTGAAATGGAAGTTGGACTGCCAATAACTGGAATACTAAGAGAGTTTTGTAACTTGAAGAAAAATCAAATGCTGCATCTTTTTTGAGCTATGTGATACAATGTTGCTTTTTAAAACAGTGAGACGGAGAATTCAAGATTGTGGGCCACCAAATGTCTTTTGAGTTGAGGAAATCCTGCCTGACACCAGACCTCTGATTGATTGAGCATTAGAGTATTAAAACACTAAGTCCAGGGTAGCAGAGCCTGTAAACAGAAAGATCCATCACTCCCTTTCTCTCCATGTGAGAAAAGAAAAACCAAAAATGCTTAAAAGAAAACATTCTAAAACAGGAAAAGGCCAAGGAACACCCAATCAACTATCAAATTAAAGAATGACCATTACCCTATTGATAACAGCATGCCATTGTTGTTAAAACTAAAAGGACTGTAAGCAAAATAACTTTCACCTTTGGGTTTGGATAATTCAATCTTTAGGATTTTGTTTACCCTGTCCATTTGCTTTTTCCATCTATTGCATCTGCATTAAACTATTTGTCTTTTTGTATGCCTTAATTACGATGGAGTGTGTGCGCATTTGCGGGTCTTGAAGGAAGATAGTTTTACATTGTGCAGTAGTAGATTTAGAATCCTCGCTTTTCTCTGCTCTTGTTTAAGTTAAGTATTTTAAAATTGAGTTATTTTTTGTTAATGATAAAATATTTGCTTCTGTCCTGACTAACAGTCAGTCATATTGGTCACCTAATTGGGATTTTATACATTTTACCACTGCTTGTGAAACAGTGGGGAATGACTATCAATAATGTTTTCCCAGCTAAATTGTGCTGCTAGGTACATTCTTAGCCAGGGGAATTAAAACGAGTATCTCTGCTGTCTGATGGAAGTGGAAGATGGGCATTGGTATGAAAGTATGAGCAGAAGGTTCAGATTTTTGCTCTGACAATCACTACATCGATCAGGCATGTGTTAAAATATAGCCAGAGTCCAGCTGAGGTCATTGGCCTTGATTAATATTTACTGCATGGCCCAGCTGGCTTCAGGCAGTGTCCTTGGCATTTGCACTGAAAAGTAGGTTAAAATCAGACACAGCAGGATCAAGATGGCTTTCTGGCATTTTAACTACCAATGTGTTGATTGTGTGGGTAAAGATTTTCTTTCTCCTTCCCATCATCAGGCCTAAAGGCAGGCTGGGCAGGGTCCATATCCCTTTAAAGCCATGGAGGATGCAAATGATTAAGTTCTTTTCAAGCAGCGTTCTTCCATTTTGTTCCTTCCCTCCACAGAATGGGTCAATGCTTCCACATGTCAAGTCTGTAGTGATTGTAAGGAGGTCAGCCAGGTGGACATCACAGAATAGGAGTTCCCTGATTGGGGCAATTAATCTGGTCCAATCAGGGAGCCTTGGCTGACAGATAAGAACAGGAGTGTCAGGCATCGTGTTCACTCTGAGAGCTGGCTCTGAGGGAGCTGGATCAATGTCAAGGACTCTCCACGTGAAAATAAAGGGTGACTTGGTGACAGGATACTGGCCTCTGTTGAGTTATTTCAGAATCCTTGTTCATCTTACTGCAAATACCACACCTGCACAGCATTTTTAAAATAATCATTGAAACAACTCAGTCTTGTTTACTTTGCCACCCCTAGCTTCAGTCTGCCAGTGTCTCATAAATAATTCCCCACCTACAGCAGGCGGGGTTAGTCATAACAGTTCTGCCTCCACACCGGAGTTGCCATATAACAAGCATCCATTAAAAATCAAATTCAGCATGTGAAGTGAAGAGGGAATACACAGTGAAAAGAAACAATGAGATGGACCACGCACAGACACGAGGGAAAATTATGAATGGTTTTGACAGAATAAATGAGGAGAAGCTGTTTCACGTGGCAGAGGGGGCAGTAACCAGAAGATATGGATTTATGATGATTGGCAAAAGAAAAGTAAGAGTTACATGAGGGAACTATTTTCCCACTAATGTGGAATGTGCTGCTTGAATGGTTGATGCAAGCAGATTCAACAGTAATGTTCAAAAGAATTGGATATATACCAGAAAGAGGAAAATAATGAGAACAGAGCAGAGGGAAGAATTGGATGACTTCATCAACGTGCTGGTGCAGGTACAATCCATGTCCCCTCCAAGCTGCATGGCCACAAGAAGCTATGCACACCAGTCAGTGTGCTGACACCCATGCCAAAATATTCACTTCCAGTTTTTCTACCAAGCACGGACCTTGGTGGCCTGTGCAGCAGTGAGTGAAATTAGAGTTATGATGGGCCAAACGGCCTTTTTCTGTGTTGCTGTATGATTTTAGGAGACAGAGAAATTAAATTGAAAAGAGTGGCCCTGCACAGTTGGTGAGAGAGATAAAACGCTGAAACAAAGAAGTGATGAAGAGAGGTAAGAGACTGTATTGGAACCATGTGGGTTTTTATCCCACCATACATTGGTACTATTGGGAGGTGGATGTCACTGGACTAGTTATCCAGAGGGCCATGGCAGATGGTGAAATTCAAATTCAATTAATAAATCTGGAATTATAAAGGCAATTTAATGGTGACCATAAAGCCATTGTTGTACAGACAAGTTGATGCATTAAATGTCTTTTCGGGAAGACAATCCACTGTCCTTCCATGGTCTGGCCGACACGCGACACCAAACCTACAACAATATGAGTGAATCTCAAATGATCTTGAAAATGCATTGAATCGCTATGATGTCTAAGAAAAAGAATGCAAGCAGATGGCCCACGCAGAATTAAACATTAGAAATAGCACCAGCAAACATGGGTGTCCCAACCCTACAAAATTCTACGCACGAACATGTATCAAAATTGGGAGCATTGTCTGACAACAACAGCCTGACACAATCATACTCAGGAAATCACAGCATTGAGGTAAAGTCCCAGACGCCATTATCACCATCCCCAGCTACGTCCCACCAGAACGACTGGCACAGTGGTGTACAAATGGGAGAAAGTTGCCCAGCAAGTGCTCAACATTGATTCTGTACCCCATGAAATCTTAGGACATCAGGATCAACATGGGCAAGAAAACTCCTGCTGATTACCACTTACTGTGTTGTTCCACAAGAACCCACCCCCACCTTCCCCTCAGCCTCCTCCATGTGAAACTCCAATTAGTAGAAGCACTGAGCAGAGAAAATCCATCACTAAGAGTGGTTTGGTAGCACCACTACTGACAAAGTTGGTGGAGGCCTAGGAGACATGGGTGCTACACTGGAACTAAAGCAGGTGGTGATGGAACCAACAGGAGGGAAAAAAGTCTACTTCACTACATTGTCCTCAGAAATATACCTGTCAGAGATACATTTGCCCATGACATTATTAGTAGGAGAGACTACTACACAGTCCCTGTGGAGACAAAATACTGTGCGGTATTATTACCATGCCCCGGTTGCCTCCCAGTCCAAAGATATGCAGGTTAGGTGGATTGGTCATGCTAAGTTGGCCATAGAGTCCAGGGATATGTAGGTTAGGTGAATTAGCCATGGGAAATGCAGGATTACAAGGATGGGGCAGGGGGTGTTCCTGGTGGGATGCTCTTTGGAGGGTCGGTGTGGACTCAATGCACCAAATGGCCTGCTTCCACACTGTAGGGATTCTAAGAAATGGAATTGATTTCAAATAGATCTAGCAATTCCAAGCTTAGCATCCCAGGGACATTCTGGGCCATAAGCAGCAGTTTATTCAAACATAATCTGCAACGTCTTGGCCCAGCACATTCTCCGCCTCAACATTCTTATAAAGCAGGTTCAATGAAGAGTGCAGAGGGCATGCCAGCAGTGGGAGTAGGCATATTTAAAAGTGAGGTGTCAACCTGGTGAAGCTACAAAACAGGAATACTTGCATACCAAATAGCAAATGCATCATGTGACAGACAGGGCTATGCAATTCCAAAACCAAGGGATCAGATCTAAACTCTGCAGTCCTACCAATTCCAGCTGTAAGTGATGGCAGACTACTACACAACTAACAGGAGGAACAGACTTCACTAATATCCCCATGCTCAATGACAGGGGAGCCCAGCACATCAGCACAAAAGACAAGGCTGAAGCATTTTTGTCCAGCTTCAACCAGAAGTGTGGAATGGAAGATCAATCTCAACCTCCTCCTGAGGTCCCCAGAACCAGAGAAACACCAGTCTTCAGCCAATTCCATTTATTCCAGCTGATATCAAGAAACAGCTAAAACCACTGGGTACCATTAAGAACCCTGACAATTTTTAGCAGTAGTACTGAAGATTCATGCTCCAGAATAAGCAGTAACATCAGACAAGCTGTTCCAGTAAAGATACAACCCTGGAATCCATCTGTCAATGAGGAGGAATAGTTCAGGTATGACCTGCACACAGAAAAACAAGTCGAGTCTATCCCAACCATCAGTCTACACTCGATCATTAGCAAATTGCTGGAAATGGTCATTACCAATGCTGTCAAGCAGCATTTGATCAGTAATAACCTATTCACTGACATTCAGTTTGGGTTTCACCAGAGCCACTCAGCTCCTGACCCCATCGCATCCTTGGTCCAACATGGATAAAAGAGATGAACTCCAGAGATGAGATGAGAGTGACTGGTTTTGGCACCAAGGCAGCATTTGGCAGAATATGGCATCAAACAGCCTTAGTGAAACTGAAGTATTAGGAGTTGGGAGGTAAAGTTTCTCTTTGTTGCAATCATACGTAGCACAAAGGAGATCAATCATCTCAGTCCCAGACAATTACTGCAGGAATTCCTCAGAGTATTGTCCTCAACCCAACTATATTCAGCTTCTTCATCAATTATCTTTTGTCCGTCATAAGGTCCAAAATAGGGACGTTTGCTGATGATTGTTCAAAATATAGCTCCATTCACAACTCCTCAGACCCTGAAGTAGTTTATGTCCGTATGCAGCAAGTCCTGGATAACATCCAAGCTCGGGTTGGTAAGTGACAAGTAACGTTCATGCCAAACAAGTACCAGGCAATGACCATTTCCAAGAAGAATCCTTCATTACCAACACCCTGGGTGTACAGTTGACCAGAAACTGAATTCGACCCACTGTAGGAACATTGTGGCCACAAAAGCAAGTCAGAGACAAGGAATTCTGCAGCATGTAACTCATCTTCTGTCTCCCCAGTGCCTGTACACCACGATAAGGCAGGAGTGTAATCAAATACTCTGCATTTGCCTGAATGACTACAGTTACAATGGCACTCAAGAAGCTCCACATCATCCAGGACTAAGGAACCAAGTTGATTGGTACCCCCAACCGCCATAAACAAAATGGACACCCTTCATCATTAATGCACAGTGACAGCAGGGTAAGAACAATAGAGTCATAGAGTTATTGCAGCACAGAAAGAGGCTCTTTGGCCTATTAAATTGGTGTCAGTCATCAAAAATCCCATTTTCCAGCATTTGGCCTGTAGCCTTGATTGCTATGGAGTTTCAAATGCTCATCTAAATAGTTCTTAAATGTCTTGAGGGTTTCTGCCTCTCGCGAACTTTTAAATAGTGAGTCCAGACACCAACAATCCTCTGGGTGATTTTTTTCTTTAAACCTCTTGCCCCTTGTCTTAAAATTGTGCCCCCAGTTACTATCCCCTCTATCAGGGAAAAAGTTTCACTTTCTTCACATGTTCTCCGTGCACCTCAATCAGATACCACCTTGGCCTTCTTTGTTCTAAGGAAAACAATCACAGCGTTTCTAATCTCTCTTTGTAGCTGAAATGCCCCCAGACAGCTTCCTGTTGAACCTCATCTGCACTTTCTCTGGTGCAATATATCCTTCCTATGGTGTGGCAACCAGAACTACACACAGTAGTCTAGCTGTAGCCTCACTAACATTATATACAGCTCATCTCTTGCATTAATTGCCTTGAATAATAAGGTCACATATCCCACACACATTCTTAAACACCTTATCTACCTTTCCTGTTGCCTTCAAGGATCTCTGACATACAATCTACTATCTATAAGATGCATTGTTGCAATTCACGAAGGAATCCTCTGACAGCCTCTTCCAAACCTACGACCTGTACCACCCACAATGCTGTTAAATAGGGAGTTCCAGGATCTTTACCTGGGAACAGTGACGAATCAGCAGCATAAATTGAAGAAGTTAAGCTGGTGTATCGCTTGAAGGAAAACTTGCTAGTGAGTGCTCCCATGTATTTGCTACTGACATACAGAAAGCAGAGAGTAGGTGTAAATGAGTCTTTGTTCAGGTCAGCAAGAGGTAATGAGTGGTGTGCCAGAGGGATTGATGCTGGGCCCTTAAATGTTTACAACCTGTATCAATGACTTGGATGAAAGGTCGCTAAATTTGCTGCTGACACAATGACAGATAGGAAATCAAGTTGTGAAGAGGACATGGGGAGGATCCAAAAAGATAGTGGATTCACTGAATGGGTTAAAATCTGCAGTATAATGTATGAAAATGTTAAATTGTCCATTTTGGCAGGAGGAATAAAAGTGAAGCATATTATCTAAATGAAGAGAGATCACACAGCTCCCAGTGCATGAATCACAAAAGATTGTATGTAGATACAGCAAGTAATTAGGAAAGCTAATAAAATATAAAATATTATTTATCACAAGGAGAAATGAATGCAAACGTAGGGAGGTTATGCTTCACTTATACAGGGCACAGTTGGAGACCACATCTGGAATATTGTGCAGTATAATTCATTTTGTTCAAGGAAGGACGTAAATACATAGGAAGTAATTCAGAGAAAGAGCACCAACCCAGTCACTGTATGACATTTTCCCAGTACAAGCATAAAACAAGAACACATAATGGGGAGCCAATATAGATGCAACAGAAGAAAAAGAGAACAAAAATGACTCTAAAGTTCACAGCTGCAAGCATGACATGTGAATGCATGACAAGGATATTCCTATGTTAATATGACATGATGCACAAATGCAAACATTGTACTAAAATGGATCAAAGCAAGGACGAGTCAAGAAAGCAAACTTGAGAGCCCATCAATACAAACACTGGACAACAGCACCACACATGCTGCACCAGCATGTACCAACCTCAAACAAAACATATATCTTTACATCTTTCAGACATATGAATAACAAGCAGTGTTCAAGGGGTATAATGGTGCCTCATCCTAGAAGACTTCAAGTTCAGATAAAACACAGCAAGGATACAGCTCCTACTACCTTAACAATTTATTGAAAATCTAACTAACGTGTTTTTACAAGGGTTGTTTTTCATGATCGTCATAGTGGTAACATCAGTACAGAGCTCCGAGCATCCATACTACAATATGTGACTGATAGCAAGAGGTAATCTGTCTGCTTACCTACGGGAGGTTCCTGCCCTCACGCTTCCTCCTAAGATAGAGCCTGTCTTTCGGATGCTCTGCCCTGGTTCCTCCGGATTGCGAGGAGTTGAGCTGGCACGGGTGGACACAAGCAGGCGTTCCTGGTGGTCTTCGCTCCTGCTTCTACGTAGGCGGCTGCTGCTGTCAATCCTGTTCTTGCTGCTGCGAATCTTGCTGATAAGGCTCTGTGACACAACTTCATCAAACCGCTGTCGGTGCTTCTTTGGAATAAAAATCCTGACAAACATGGTAGAGAAGAGAGAAAAGAAACATCAAGCCTTCAGCACAAAGCACAGCCGACTGAATCTGAGCAGGTGTGAACAGTCAGGGAGGATTGAGCTAATTACCTCCTCCGGTTAACATTGCTTCATCTACAGTCATTTACCTTGCCCACGTGAGCATCTATTTTCTGAAACTGTGGGCAGTGCCAGCCTTCCACTTCAAGCTGACAGTCTTGTAAAGTTGACATTTTATTTACTCACTTACAGAGGTTCCTATTCTAACACATAAGGCACCTGCACTGTAGGTATGTTAATACTGGTTTAAGCATTCAGATTGGCAATTTAATAGATTCAGAGTTAAAAAGGCTAGGCTGAGATTGTTTTAGCTGCCCCAGCTGAATACTTTCGGCAGCTGAGGTTTGAAACTTACAATGCCAAGAGCATGAACTGTCTCTGAGCTAGTCAAATATTCTTCAGTGTGAGCACCTACACATTGTACAGACTTAGTGGAATCACAGCTCTCAAGCCAGTCTGAGATAGCAAGAACTGCAGACGCTGGAGTCAGAGACAACAGAGTGTGGAGCTGGAGGAACACAGCAGGCCAGGCAGCATCAGAGGAGCAGGAAAGCTGACGTTTCGGGTCAGGACCCTTCTTCCGAAGAAGTGTCCCAACCCAAAACATCAACTTTTCCACTCTTCTGATGCTGCCTGGCCTGCTGTGTTCCTCCAGCTCCACGCTG
>JAHRHZ010000022.1:26507985-26526838 GCA_024137785.1 Ginglymostoma cirratum | reverse complement strand
TTTCTGAAGAAGGGTCCCAGCCCAAAACGTCAACTTTCCTGCTCCTCTGATGCTGCCTGGCCTGCCATGTTCCTCCAGCTCCACACACTGTTATCTCAAGCCAGTCTGCTTCCTTAAGCTGTTCAAGGCACTATCTGAAAGGTTGGGTGGAACCATGTTGAGGCATCATGGGTCTCATGTGCCAGCTGATCAGTCAATGAGAGTCACATTGTGCTTCTTTGAGGGAAGGTCCACAAATCGCATGCCAATAAAGCAGTGGTAAAACCAGCGGTCAGCCTTTCTATAGAATGAAGACAGAGGTCAGCAGCTCTTATGCTCTGTGTCATTGCAGAGGAGACCAAGGCTGTTGGTAGACTGTTACCCCCAGAGTCCCAATATCATGGAGACCCCTGATCAAAGGTAAATGAAGTAGGGGAGTGGGGTTCTCAGATTGACAGAGAACAAGGGCCAGGGGCTTCAGAAGAAACTGCAAGGGTAGTTCCCATGAGGCAGCACTGGAGTCACCCATCTCCCGATATCCAGTCTCTCAGTCAGGCATTGAGCACTTTTGATCAAGGGTGCCCACCCAAGGTGACAAACTACCTGCAGGACAGCAGCTACTGGTGATGCCTTATAACGAGAGGCACATCTGAAGCTGGGATAATCCAGAGACCTGTCAGGTGGTCAGAGGCTCTCAAGTGGTCCTTAATTGACCATTTAAGGTGGGTCGCTTGGTGGAGGGAAGGTCAACCATGGATCTTTGAACAGAAAACCTCATTCTGGTGGAGGTAAGAAGAGATCAGGGTTTGGGTACATGACCACCCCACCTCCAAGTCTGCCACTGCTAGGTGATGATTCCACCCCATGATGGTTTTAATGGAATGAGGCAGCACCTCTTAAGCAAAACTGACTGCAGGGCAATCTATGCACACAACATAATGATGCACTTAGCTTCTGCTGGTGGACACAAATTGACATTCACACACAAGCTTTTCACCGGCTGAGAAGCCCCAAGCTAAATGTGAAAGATGGCCTGGAAATACAAGGGCTGATTCCTTGATGTGACCTTCAGTGATTAAGACCCCACAAACAGGATGCACATGCTACGGAATTGGACAGGAAAGTTTGCTGGCACTTGTTAAACTGATTTTGTAGGAGTGGAAATTCTATGATTTTTAAAAGCCCTGGTTCAAGCCCCATGCCTGCATGTCAAATTAATGAAATTAGCCAAGGCCATGTGACAAATGCCCCAGTGGCTGTTTGCAGCACATTCACTGAGCACCTGCCTGAAGTGATCAACAAAGAGCTTCCATGCCGCTTACTATACGAGTGTCTGATCTGTAATTATTGCACACTACTGTTTCTAACTTTGTAATGCTGAACTTGATTCAAACAACTAAAGCTGTTTTTATTTAAAAATCCTGAGAGAGGGGCTGGCAAGATCAGGTCTTGTTGGTCATCTCTTAATTGTCCTTCAAAAGTGATGAGTGAGCTTCCACTTGTTGCTGTTTCCTACTGTTCAGCTATCCTTTGAGAGTCACATCCAATTGCTTCACAGCACTCAACATGATTTTACCACTAGGCTCCACCCTTGACCATCTTGGGTCTGACAGAAGTTATCTTGTGCCCGACTCAGTAACAGCACTTTTTCCAAACAGAAGGAAGGTGGGAGAACTTGCAGCTCATGTGACTGAAGGGAATCCTGGAACTGTTTCATCTCATGTCATCAAAGCTGCTTCAGGGCTGCAGTCACTATCTTCACTGGTCTAATATCAGCAGTGTAGCTGTCAGTCAGGTATGTTACCTTCTGGAACCTGGTCACACTAGATCTACCAAAGGTACAGTCACAATATTGAATGCTTATGCTATTCATGCCACCATTGTGACATGTATCAGATTATTTCTGATGTTGACCCATCAACTCATCAAGTAGGTCACTGAGATTCGTATACAGTAACCGGAGGCAAAGTCTTACCAGCTTAGTCCCTGGAGGACTGACAGGTTCAATTTTGTTTGGAATAGGCCTTGCAGTTGTTCTTTTCTGGAGCAAACTAATTAACACCCCATCTCTGCATGAAAAAGTTCATGACGGAAGAGGGGCTAGTGCATTTAATGAAGCAATAAAGGCCCTTTACTGAAAAGGAATTGGTAGAAGTGTATAATATGACTTAATCAGTGAAAAACAGGAAAAAGGAAGAAAATGTCAGAGAAAAGTGGGTAAGCTTTGACCCAAAACCAAGAGAGTGAGGAAATATTTTAATGAATAAAATATCTAGGAAATTAGTTTTGTTTTTAAAAGAATGTTTGAAACAGGATCAATGGTTATTAAGTTGAGAATTACTGATCCTTATGATATGACAACCATTAACCTGGAAGCAGAATCAACCGAGCTAAAGTTAAGGTATAGACACTGTGTGGCCAAATAGAAAGAAGCTACAGGAGAGGGGGAATGGGGAGGTATATTTACAAACAGCTGTGTGTAGTACTATTAAAAGATACAGGTAGTTGAAGACAGAGTTTCAGCAGGGATTGTGAATTGGCCAATTCCACTAATATGTTTCAATTTAGCAAGAGCTGACCAGACAATTGCATGAGATTTATTAAAGAGGTCAGATAAAGGAATCTATGTTCAGCAAGACTGCTTGATCAGGAGGTTCAGCAGGTGTATGCCATTTGGGTGATGAGGACCACCTTTGAGGAACTTAGGAGGAGAGCAACTACTGTTGCAAGAGACTCAAGTACCAAATTCATTGAGGAAGAAAGGTAAAAGATTTGAAATGTCAAGATTTAGTTGGAAAGACTAAGAAATTACATGTGTACATTTGTACAGGGAGTGATATAATTGCTTGTAATCTCTCAAGAAAATCTTTGTCATATCTGCTATTCCATGTGTAATTTATGGTTACTATGGATTATAATCATGTCTGTTAATTAAGGTTTAATTTGCATTGATTCTAATTCAACCAGTAGTAAAGTTAGCAGAAGTAAAGTATTGTTGGTAACTTCTTTTTGGGGTTGTTCATTAAAGTTGGTTAATTTGGTTCAGTTTCCCCATGGAAAAGAATGGAAAGATAACCCCAGAACCCTGGAAGTGGTGCATGACATAGGCTGAAGTTGACTTTTTGGACAATTCCAGGAGTTGGTCAGACAGACAACCAGAATCACCAAACAGGCTTGTTGTGAAGCTGTTTAGGTTGTAAACAGTTGGTCCATGTTGTGGAGGACTGGATCTAGTGCCTGAATAGACCAATGATTTCCTGATATCCAATAGGGTGAAAGCCCTGAAACACTCAGTTGGCAACCATCACTCTCTTCTCCTCAGCAATTTCCAAACAATCTTCTGACTGACATACATTTTCTAACAACCTCTACTGAAATCTCCATCTCAACAGACATTAGTTAACAATTATTTGTAACCTCGTGCCCTCTCACTACTTTTTACTCACAAACAACTGTCTCAAATATCTCCCTGCTATGCTGTGTAATCACTTAATCCCTCAATGCCTTCCCTTATTCCAGGGGGAGAATATACCTCTGGGAGAGGAAGAAAACTTTGAGATGGATCTGAAGCTATGAACAACTTGACCACAATGAGGGAGAAAGTTGTGGTTACCAGCCAGTTGTCGGTTCAAGTTATTGTTGATAGAGGAATAGGGTAGACCCTGAAGCCTAACATGATACTGCCACTTATCTCAAATCAATGGGGTGAGTTTTATAGCTCCCAGTGCATGTACTTTCAGCAACTGGGCCATGTAAAAGGCATCAGATGACCAGCTACGTTCCTGACTGTTCCATGCAGACCCCTATAAAATGCCAAATGGGTGGGTACTGAAGCAGCAGCCCACCTGGCATGTTTAAATAAATAATTAATTAAAACTCAATTAGATTTGATAGCCAGCCTATTGACTGTGATGAGGAGCTGAAATAGACAGGTGGGAACAGGAAGGCTATTTTTTTTTGCTCACTTAAATGAGGAAAAGGTGGGGAAGAAGGCAGGACACCTCATTTGGAGCTTGCCCTGTGCACACAGAGGGTACACACCCCAAAAAAACATCACCTCCATTTTTTTTTTTTAAACCACCTGCCATGCAAAAACCCAGTCCTCCACACAGTGCTCACTCAGCACCCAGGACTGAGCTCTGGCACTGCCTGAATTGCTGGAGCCGGAGGAAGCACTGGGCTGCATTCAGTGAGAGTGCACGCTGTCACAATATTGACGGTTATGATCTCAGTGACTTGGAGCCCTAATCACTTAGATGTAGGCATGGTTGGACAAGGACAATAGCCTAACAGTATTATCACTGGACTATTATTCTGAAGGCCTGAGTACCCATTAGAGTACCCTGAGTAGAATGCGAATTCAATAAAAATCTGGAATCAAGAGCCTAATAATGACCATGGAGCCATTGATGAGTATTCAAGAAAACTATCTAGTTCACTGATGTCCGTTAAAGAAGGAAACCTGCCATCCTCACCTGGTCTGACATCCAGATGACTCCAGACAGACAACAATGTGGGTAACTCTTAATTGCCTGCTGGGAAATTAGGGATGGGCAAAAAATGTTGGCCTAGCCAGCAATACCCACATCCCATAAAATAAATTGTAACTTTCATCTTCTGCAGGTGTTGGAGCCACACGAGATGCAGATGGCAATATCCTTTCAGTACAGGTGCCTGTGGAGTTCCCTCCAGGAATAGCAGGCATGTCGGAGCAAGATAAAACCGATGTGGGAACAGTTTTGGTTATGTAAAGAGAGACACTCAAGTAATTATTACACTGTTAGGGTGACATGAATAATGTTTATTGTAATGAAGGTATGCATTAATGTAACAAAACAGTTAATTCTCATAACATCATTTCTTGAAGAAAATTTTCCTCGTCTCAGTCCTGAATGGCTTGTTCCTCGTGTGCCCTGGCTCTAAATCCTCTGCAGCCAGGGAAAGCATCATACCACATTGAAATAGTTCTGAAGAAGGGTCACTGGACTCAAATTGTTAACTCTGCTTTCGTTCCACAGATGCTTGCTGAGTTCCTCCAGCAACTTCTGTTTTTGTCATACCACATTGCTCCTGGGCAGGTAAATGCTGTTAACTGGCCTGAGAAGTACTGTTGTGAATTTCAGGTTCTGAATGTAACAAGTGGACATCCATTTATTATAAAGCAATTTCACTGTGTGAGGCAGGATGGAGAGGCTGGGCATTGGTTCTACAGGAATTGGCACAGGGACAAATGCAATGCTGCAAGCATTGTTCTCAGCTAAAGCTGGAGAAGCCATTGTGAGAATCCTGAGCATGCACATTAATGGCTGCAGATATTGACAAATAGTCAAGATGATTCCTTTTCTGATACCATTTTCAGTCTCTGCAGTGCCATATTGTAGGGTGCAGCAAATCACCAAGCATTTTTGTCAGACAATACCAAAGGGTGCTCTAACCTCACTTCCTTATTTGCTCAAGGCAACAGATTTCTAATTTCAATGGTTCACTCTACTGTGACATTTGTGGCAAGATGTCTCCAGTTATACTTTTGTATGCATGGATTGGTTGGACCAAAGGTCTGTTTCTGTGCTGCATGACTCTATGGCTGTCTCCTTTTTGATATCCTTCAACATCCTAATAGGATCCAGTGTCTTAGCAGACTAGGTTCTGCTAATTTGTTCAGAATCAATTTTGTTCCACAATGGAGTCCCTGCTATGTGCTATTTGGGTTGGTTTAATAACCAAGGATACAGCCACCAGGGTACTTGCCAACTTTCACTCCTGCTAATATTTCCAGAAACAAGAATCTGCCATTTTTTTGAAATGAAAGAAGGGACCTCTGCATTTTGGACATGTGATTCTCATCAGGGCTCCCTGTTACTTCCATTCCGGTAGTTATTTTGTAGTGCAGAACTGTCTGTGGGAGGGAAAACAAATTCACCCTCTTCCCACAGCAGCCAAGACTGAGACAGCCATTTTGACAGCTGACAAAATGCAAGAACAAGGTAAGTGAGAATGTCAGGGTATGCTGGGTGGTTACAGTGCCAGATGGGTTCCAGGAATTATAAGGTATTAGATGAGTACAGTGCCAGGTAGGTAATATGCCAATTAGGGTGTCAAGCATGAAGGGTGCTATACAGTAAAGTGGCAAGAAGGCCAGATAGTTGATGCAGTGTTTGGGGTAGGGGGGGAAGAAATCAGGTCTGGCAAGAGGCAGAAGAGTGGGAGTCAGGTCTGACAGCAAGGAAAGAGCGTCAAAGCAGAAGGGGTACAGCACATCCACCTGGCATGGGAAAGGGGAGGCCAGATTTTACAGCATGTGAAGGGGGTGTCAAGTTGGGTTCTGAGGGAGTCTGGCAGAGGTGTAGTTTGGGGTGTATGGGATGCATATGGGTCAGTTGAACAGGTAGGCTATGTATTCAATAGCTCACGTTTCCCCAGGTAAGTATTTACTTAATTTGATCAAATCCTTCAAATTCTCTAGCTTAAGTGCAGACTTCGAGGGTTCCAATCTCCTGGGCAATTCCTTCAGAGTGTAAGATGAGGATTCCACAGACACTGGAATAATGACTGACAGGCCATTGGAAAATCTGGGCCACTAGCGTCTCACGGGTATCTGCATCATTTGTGATAGATTCCTCTCGGACACCTGCATTCACCATAATTCATAAACATCAATATTAAACACTTATTTGATTCTATCCTTTTCTTATGTTAGACACAAGGTCCCATCTGCCCTCTCAGCTAGATGTGTAAAATTCAATGGCACTATTTCAAAGAGCAGTGGAGTTCTTCCTGTGTCACAGCCAATATTTGTCCCTTTACCAATCTCACTGAAAAGGTAATCACTTCTTTGTGTCCAAGCCATGCACAGATTGGCTGCTTACAACAGCAACTGTGTCAAAATTACTTAATTGGCTGTAAAGTGATCTATGACATCCCATGATCATGAAAGAGGCTATATTAATGAAAATGTTTCACTTTTCACCCATCCCTCAAAGTACATGATTTATTCAGAACGTTGATGTGGAATTGAAAGAAGCTCCAATCTAATGGAATTAAACAGTTTGTCTGTCTATGTGGAATGTGACACTCAATTGTAACTATGTAGGAGAAAGGGAAACAGGGCAAATTGCCAAAAGATATATTGTCTCCCTCTACATATATATCAGGATGACAAATTGAGCTTACAAGTCATTGTGCTGAGAGAACTAAAAAGTTTTATCAGTGTAAAGAGGTGACATGTTAGGTGTTCTCTCAGGACAGTGCCTTGTAAAGAATGAGGATTTACACATACATACTAATCAATTAAAACCTTCTAACTGATTGAAGATTTAACAGCATCTCAGGTTTGTTTAGTGCATTGTGATCAGTGGTGTGACCCTTTGATCTTTTACTTATAAATTCTGTATTTGATACTACCTCTCTCTCATTAACGCCTGAAGGAGGAGTGAGGCTCTGAAAGCTTTTGTTTTCAAATAAGCCTGTTGGACTATAACCTGGTGTTGTGTGATTTCTGATCTTGTTCACCCCAGTCCACCACCAGCACCTCCACATCAATATTTGAACTAAGACTGGACCCACTCATTTCCATTATCTGCTGCTTTCACAGTTGCTTCTTTCCTTAAGTCCAATTCCAGTTGTTCTTGAAGCTTGCAAATGATGGGTGAGTGTGTGTAAAAATGTGTGCGATGCAAGACTGAGACAATGGTTCCATCTCCACTCCATTCACAATCCCAGTAACTGTCAGTTCTACAAGGGCTCCTAATGCAGAGAGTTATTGGCTGAGGCCATAGAGTAGCACCTACTTAGAGTGTAGCCAACACCCTGATGCTAGACTGAGAAGACCTGTAAAAAGATCTTTCACAAATTTAAAGCTACATCCAAAGATATTAGACACCATGGAGCAGAAATCCATTAAGACTCTTTTCCAGGCACACAATCATAATGTGTGATCGTGCTATGTCCAGCCCTTTCGAGGCCAGCAGCATTAAAATAGTGCACATGCATGCTGTGCAACGCAGTGGGGCAGCAAGATACCTTGCACCTGTTAAAAGGTAGTTTGTATCCTTTCTGGGTAAGTTCCACTCATTACACTGAAGCTGTCCTGTCTATGAAGGGCAGAAAGAAGGAAGAGCGCAGGAAACCGAGTGAAGGAAAGGAATTCCAGGTTTTCTGATGTGGTGTTGCTGACATTAGTTCAATAGTGGAATGGGGAGATGTCATATTTCTGTAGGTAATCAATTTCTGTGGTCTGGCCCTGAATCCTGCCTGGGTTGCTACAAGGGGTGCAATGACCTCACGTGACTAGTCAAGAGCAGTGAATCCATTGCCACATGATATCTCCTACCCCCATCCTTTCATGCTGTTAAATGCAAAACATCCCCAACATTCAACCATCCAAAAATCTCTAGCAATCAGGGTTTATGTTTAACATTTAGATACCTCATTCACCTTACTTACGCATCAATGTTATCAGTCTCACGCCTAACTGTTACCTGTCTCCACATTCTTTCAGGTATTAAGCTATGGCAAACCCATCAAACATTCTGCAAGACTCACTGACATTTTTACTTCTTTTACAGCACAAGATAGTACACAAACACAAGGCACAAAACAGAAATGTTAGTGGCAGGCATACGCAATCACCTGAGCCCTCTGGAGGCGACAGTGCTCAGCATCAAAAGGCCAGCTGTGGCAGATAGTTACACCTGGCATCAAGCATATTCAAGATGATACTATGCTCATCCTATCATATTCCCCTTCCCCAAACAGAAGTGTATTCTCATCCATGTAAAGACAGCTGCAGATGGTTATGACCATGAACCTCTTACTTTCATGCACTCCCTTCTTCTTTCCCTTCCTCCAAACCTGATCCTCTGCCTTTACGCTTCCAGAAACCCAAGAACTACTTCCTTGCCGACTGCTGCAGTCTCATCATAAAGGATGGCAGCTACACCTTTTGTGAAAAAACACCATCACTTGCCATGACAATTGTAGCCACCAGGTGACATACCGAATAAAAACCAAAAGAACTGCGGATGCTGTAAATGAGGGACAAAAACAAGTTTGCTGGAAAAGCTCAGCAGGTCTAGCAGCATCTGTTAATGAAAAAAACAGAGTTAACGTTTCGGGTCTGGTGACCCTTCCTCAGAACAGAGGTGTGAGGTGACATACTGACCCTGTCTTAAAGAAGCAGGATGTGATGAGACAACAGCTATGAGTAGGGGTAGCTGGACCAAGAGGAAAGGATTGTTTGTGTGCTAGTATACCAGTGGACAAGGCCATAGATGAAATCTGCTGCAGAGGCGCAGGTAAGAATTTCAAGGGGTAATGCACAAGAGAATGGTGATAGTCATGCACGGTATATACTGGTAGGTCAGACTTGGCCAACAAAACTGGCCAAGATTAAAGGATTAGAGTGATTTATTCAGTGACTGAAAACCTGTGATACTAATATAAGTTAGGCTAATGACGTATTCAGATACAATTACGTCTGAGTCCTATTTCAGATTAATCTGAATGGCTATTACGAGGGGGCATAATTTTAAGGTGATTGGAGGAAGGTATAGGGGAGATGTCAAAGTCAGGTTCTTTACACAGAGTGGTGGATGTGTGGAATGTCTTGCCAGCGATGGTAGTGGAGCCAGATACATTAGGGACATTTAAGCGACTCTTGGATAGGCACATGGATGATAGTAAAATGTCGGCTATGCAGGGTAGTTTGATCTTAGAGTAGGATAATAGATCAGCACAACATCGTGGGTCAAAGGGCCTGTATTGTGCTGTACTGTTGTATATTCTATTGAGAACTTTGCAATACATACACTAATAACCCTGAGGTAACCAAGGTGGGGTCTTGAGCCGAAATGCTGGCTTAGCTCATAGTAACTACAAGATGCCATTTTGTTAAGAGAGGTGAAGCCAACACTAGGAATGATGGCTCAGGAGCTTGTTAAAAAGCTGACTGTCACTTCTCATGCTCATTAAAGAGGCTGCATATTGCTGCAATTAACACCCTCTCCTAAGAGGAACCATCTGCTTGGACTTTGACTAGTGCTTCAAGTCGACATGATGTCATGTCTAAGTGATAGTCATTAGTCATGCTTATTGCTGCTGGAGATATAAAGCAAGCTTCAGGAAAATGTCAGAAGACTCACTTGAACATTTAGTCAAGACTTCACCAATAGTTACTTGTACATTACTGAAAGGACAGACAGGTTAACAAAGCTTTTCATTTTGCACTCATCAGGACAAAAATAAGAATGCCAAATTTCAAACAATCTCAATAATTCACAGCACAGGAGAAAAGGGTGTTTTTGGAAGTTGACTCTGATTGGCCATGGCATTACCATGGAGGACTTTATGCTCCTTGGAAATTCAAAAAGGACTCAGGCTTGAATGTGTTCCTTTTGTTTGCAGAGAATTGCATCTGTGGATGAACGTCCATCACAGAGCATGCGGAATTGCTCCTTTGAGGGAGGAACATCTCACTACGCTCCACCTAGAGCACGATTTACTTCCACTGGAAATGGATGTGAGGAGCTCCACAAAAATCCGGTCTAACCAGCATTTGAGTGGTAACCTTTCAGGATTCAGGTTTAGAGCCTGGTTCAAATTCTGATAATTAATAATTAGGACAACAATTGCATACTAAAGCAGGCTTTTAGACAGAAAAAAGGTGTTTTATCAATATTGCACTCATTTATGGCATGTTTTCACACTTTGGCCAAAATAATTCCCATCATGAACTGGGAGGAACATCTGGAATATATGTTCAAGGCAGCATTGTTGTTCTAGGAAGGCTTCAGGGAAGAGAAACTAATGTCCCTCAGAATGGTTCAATGAATGAAGCATTTCCTTGTGTGATTATAAAGCAACAGAATTCCAGATTCAATTCTTGGTCTGTGCTGAATTAGCTGCTCTTACTAGGTGGTGAGCTTGTTAGCATAAAGGACAGGGAAACAAATGCCACAATTTCTTACAATGTTCCAGTAACCACATTATATTCATTTGGCATAAAATGACAGACTTTGATCAGGACCAAAAGAATGATTAAAACCAATGGTCATGAAAAGAGATCAGTAAAGTATACATCTCACAGTTCTAGGAGATCATTGCTGAGGTACACAAAATATTAAAATGACAAATTTCTAAGTCTCTGCTCACTGAAGGGAGTACCACTCATGCAGATGGAGAGTTGCTCAGAAATCAATGTGCCACATTTGAGTTGCAGCCGATTACACAGTGATTAATTTTACCCTTTCAGATAAACCCAAAATATTTCTTGCAAGAATGTCTGGAAATTAAATCAGATTTAAAACAGATGAAAGTTAGAAGTATTTGGACTAATCCACTCAATATGGCAATAGGGACAATAAATCCCAGAGATTTTCAAAATACTTTTGGGTACTATGACAAAATATTATATAGAAATGAGTTTCAATGGGCGAACTTTCTTTATCCCCATTTCTGAATTATGTTCTTCGGTGGGTCAAAATGGTGGGTCTTTGTGAAAGTTGGCACGGGTATGATAGCTTGACCAGCCACCTTCAGTGGTGTACAAGTCTATAATTCTTCTGACTGTTATTGAGAACTCTACTGGAAGCATATGTGGACATAGAAAGGAACATTTTCCCATTGGTACCTTTCAGATGCCAGCATCAACCCATTGATTTCAAACACGGCTGTGCAACCTGAAAACCTAAACTTGGTGCAGGCAGAAATATACTTGGTAAATATGTCAATAACAGTCAGTCATTGTCCAAGCTTTTGTAGGAGGACTGGACATTTTGGTGAGGTATGAATGGACGCCCAGTGCATGGGCTAGGGCTGGGATCTTGCAGAATGGGAAAACAAGGGCTAATTATTTGATAAATGATGCAGAACTTTAAAGATGTAAGTAAAATTCATAGAACTACACTTGTTTGCACTGAAAGTATCTAAAGAGGAAACATGATACAGATCTTTACAATGCTATGAAGAATCATTAATTTAGAAATCAGCAACGCATTTAATTTTGGCTGAGAGCACAAACTGACAAGGTGAAAACAGAATTTAGAATTTCTCTTCCCACAGAGACCTGAAAATGTGGAACAAACGCCAAGCAAAGGCAGCTGATGCTGTGCCAATTACAAAGAGCTGCATAACCATCCCTTAGAACAAATTGAAGGTTACATAAAAAAATGGAGGATCAAACATACTGCACAACAAGCCTTTCCTCTCCTGCGAGGGCCAGGGAATGCACTGCCGTTGAGAAAGGGAGTTGATTACCGAGGTGCACTAGTTCCTTATTAAACTGGGCAAGTAAGATAGGGTCCCTGCAAGGGCAAACCATGCTACTTTTAAAGGGAGCATGCTTATGGTTTTGTTTCAATATTGCTTTTTCATTTTTAATGACGATAAGGACTCTGGAGGGTGATTCTCTGTATTGTACCAAGGGCCCAGACAGCAGCAGAATTTAGCAGCAGACTTAAATTAATCAAAATAGTAGCTCAAGGAAGGAATCATTCCTCTATACTCCGGATAGAAATGTAGAAATGTAAAATGGCCAAAACCTGAATTCAGAAACAGACCTGTACTCACTAGGTACTGAAACTGTCTTCAAATACTTGTTCAATGCCCTTTTAAGATTAATTATGTTCTCGGTCTCATCGAGTCTACTTCAAAATATTCATCAACTTCAGTGTAATTATATTTACTACGGCTGTTCAACTTCCTATTTCTCAGCTTTAACTCATTATTCCTGAAGATTATTCTCAGCATTTTGATAAATAGCTTCTCAATAAGATCTTGTGTGTTGCACAGCCTGCAGCAAACAGAGAATTTTGTGTTCCTGGTTACCTGGATGGCCATATCCGCAGGAAGTGCCACTAGTTTGGCTAACTTGAGTAGAAACTAGAAGAACATCAGGGGAATGCAAGGCTAGGCGTTACTTGGATAGTATTATTTTAGCTACAGGAAGTGCAGTCAGGGATGGAAGGGTTGATGACCAGTCAGAAGAGAAGCAGACATGTAGCCAGAAAGGCCTGAGAATGCATCTCACTCATGAAAAGTTTTCTGCATTCAAAAATGGTGAGAATGATGGTTCCTATGGACAGTGCAGCTATGGCCCAGCTGCACGAGGGGAAAGCAAAAAACAGATGAAGAGCAATAGCAGTAGGACACTCAATAGTGAGGGGTACTGCACTTCTGTGGCTACAGGTGTGAATCCAGGATAGTCTGTCGCTTCCCTGGGGCCAGAGTCAAGGATGTAACTGAATGGCTGTAGAGCATTCTGAAGGGAAAGGGCAGACTGTCGGATTGTGGTTCACACTGGTACCAATGACGTGGGTAGAAAGAGGGATGAAAGATAGAAAGTGGTCTGGCAACAAGAATTTAGTCAGCTAAGTAGCAGATTGAAAAGTAGGATCTCGAGGGTTCTTATTTCTGGATTATTCAGTGCCATCTGGTAGTGATTAAAGAAGAAGGCAGAAACAGCAGTAGAATGCAATGCTGGAGAGCTGACGTGGGAGGGAGGCCTTTAACTTCCTGGACATGTCTGTTTACAAATGTTGGTGGGTATTTAAACTAATTTGACAGGCGGTTGGGATACAAAGTGGAGATACAATGTGGTGATGTACCAGACAAATACAGAAGAAAACGCAAGCCAGTCTGGAAGACAAAGTGGATAAAGTCAAGTCACAAGGATGCACGTTTGTTAATGTAAGGAGTCTTGTGAATAAAGCAGATGGATTAAAAATGCAGATTAACACATGAGGACATGGTTGAGGGAGGGAGGGATAGACAGGACTGGCAGCTCAGTATTCCAGGGTACAGAACTTTCTGGCAAGCCAGAAAATTTTTTCTGGTGTAAAAGAGGAGGTATTGCCATAACCATCACGGAGTCAACTACTGCAATAAGAAGGAGCGGCTCCTCAATTGAGGCCATTGGATAGAACTTAAACAAAAAAGGGGCAATCATATTGTTGTGAATGTATTTTAGACCTCAAACAGTTAGGTAGAGATAGAAAGTCAGATATGTAGGCAAATCACAAAGACGTGAAAAATTAGCAAAGTACTAATGATAGGGGGGATTTCAACCTCCCCAGTTTAAACCTGGAGACACAAAAATGTGAAAGGCTTAGATGGGGTAGAATTTTATAAAATATATCCAGGAGAGTTTTGAAGCCAACATATAGAAAACCTTACCAGAGGGAGGATGGTACTAGACCTAATTTTAGGGAAAAAACCAGTCAGATGATAGAAGCTTCATTCGGGACACATTTCAGTGATAGCATCCTTAATTCATTAAGATTTAAGGTAGTGATGGAAAAGAACAAAGATGGGCCGGAAGAAAAGGTTCTGAATTTGAGGAAGGTGAGTTTTAGCAGGGTAATACTGGATCTAGCCTAAATGGGAAGTCTCCAGAGCAGTGGGAGTCTTTCAAAAAGGAAGAAGTGAAAGTGTAAAAGGTGAAGGGTAGGATAACAAGTCCAGAGAAAGCTGGGCATTGAGGAACATAGACAGTTGGAGGAGGGAGAGAAAACGGGAAAGCTTAAGGCAGATATTGGGGGCTTAAAAACACTGGAAGCCCTAGAAGCATATAAAAAGTACAGAGGGCTGCTTAAAAAGGAAGTTAGAAAAGTGAAAAAAACCATGAAAAAAAATAGGGGCAGGTAAATAAATCAAAGGCATTTTATAACTATATTAAAGGCAAGACAACAACCAGGGAAAGCATAGGGCCCCATTAGGGACCAAAGTGGTGAACTATTTGTGGACTTGGAATACATAGGTGAGATTTTAAATAAGAAATTTGCAGCTGTATTCACTGTAGAGAAGGACAACAGAAATGGGTAAGGGCAACTGCGATAAACCTGAACAAACTAACACAAGGGAGAAATTATTAGCAGTTTGAGCAGGCTTCAAATTGGATAAATCCACAGGTCTAGATAAGATGTAGCCTAGGCTGCTGTAGAAGTGAAGGGAAGGAGCTAGCAGGAGCCCTGCCATTTATCTCGGGACACAAGGGAGGACTTGAGAACAGCTAATGTGGTACTGTTATTCAAGAAGAGTGGTAGGGATAAACCAGGGATCTACAGTCCAAAGCGTCTAACATCAGTGGCTGGTAAGCCACTGAAAGAAATTCTGAGGCACAGAGTTAACCTTCACTTGGAAAAGCAAGGATTAATCAAGGATAATCAGTATGGCTTTGTCCCCATTATCACTCCAGGGACTCCCCCCTCCTACTGGTTTGTACAAAATCGTGGGGTTCCATAAATATTAATGAATTAATCATTAAATCCCCACATAGATCAAAACCCATATGCCACAAGCTCAAAATCCAAACTCTAAAATAAATTATATTAATATACAAATCCCACACCTTCCATCACACTACTGAATTGTGTCAATTTCAGATCGTCGGACACCAGCTTTACATCGGAGCCTTCAAAGGTTGTACTACCTCACCCAACGCTCTTTATTCTAAATATTGCTATAGGGGTGTCACGAACAGGATGCCAGGGGAGTTTAATTATTTTATTGCTCTCTTCTTCCATCCATAAACTGAGTTTTTAAAAAAATTTCTATGCTCATTTTGAAATTGCTTATGTCTGTTTCCCCTAAAATTGCATATTTGTGAAATCTAATTTAAAATAGCTCATAGCAAACTCCTTATGGTTAAAATAAAAGTATTGTTTTTCAAGCAATATAATCAGGGAGATTATTGTCACAACACATACACACATGCGTACAAGGAAGAAAGAAAAGGAAAAGAAGGGAAGGAAAGGACTTTCAGAATTCCTTTTAAAGTCACAGAGTCATACAGCAGAGTAACCGGCCCCTTCGTTCTAACTGATCCACACCAATCAGCACTCGCAATCTGACCTCTACCTATTTTCCAGCATTTATCCCATATCACTGTAAACCCTTCCTATTCATATACCCACCCAGAGTGCCTTTTAAATGTTGTAATTGTACCAGCCTCCACTACTTCCTCCGGCAACACATTCCATGCAGCATCCTCTGCGTGAAAAAGTTACCCCTCAGATCCTTTTTAAATCTTTTCCCTCTCCTCTTAAACCTATGCCCTCTAGTTTTGAACTCTACCACACTAGTAAGACAACCTTTGCTGTATCCGTGCCCCTCGTGATTTTATAAACCTCTATGAAGGTCACATATCAATCTCCGATGCTCCAGGGAAATAAAGCCCCAGCCTATTCAGTCTCCGCCTATAGCTTTCAATTATCTCAAATGCACTTCCTAATATGCTGGCAATTCCCTTGCACTGATGCATGCAAAGTGAAAGGTCTTCACAGAACTCTATGGGGAGTCATAGGAATGTGGATGGAATTACACTACTTCCACAAAGGAGGAGATGTGGGCATGTGTTTTTATGTGCCTATATTTGTGTGTCTGTGTGCACCTGAGTGTGTATGTGCATCTCATTGCACTACGTTGTGTCCAATTATATACATAGATATATCTATATATGTCTCTGTCATTATTTATGTATTTATTTCTGTTCAAATATAAATGTCTGTCTGAACCTGCCGGTGTGTCTGGGTATTTGTTTCTCCTTGTATATATCTCTTTTTGTCCTTCATATGTTTGTGTCTGAGTCTGCGTATATTTCTCTATTTACTAGTATTTGTGTCTGTATACCAGTGTTTGTGTCTGTGTACAGGTGTACAAGGTATTAATAGAACAGAGAAGAGGTTGGGTGGAATTAACCCTTCACAGGAATAAGTATCAGAATACTAATATTAACATTATGGAAGGCTCTGCAGTGCAGTGACAGTGTCCTTAATTCTGAGCTAGGAGGTCCAAGTCCCACCTCCTCCAGAGGTGGTTAGTAACATCACTGAACAGCTTGATTAGAAAATATCTATTAATATTATTGTTTTTGTAGGATCTGTTCTTCTCATCTGTACCACATTATAATATCCAGAAGTAAGTACGGTACTGCAAAGCAAATGTATGTTTGTGTGCATCTGTGAATATATACATATATTTTTGCTTATGTGGAAGTTTGTGCGTGGGTATGTATGTCCATTTATATGTGAAAAATGTATGTGCATTTGCATGTGTCTGTCTCCATACATTTATCTGTGTAATTTGCATATGTGTTTATTTATAGGCATTTGAGTATCTACACATTTATATGCATGTACATAATTATTTAGCTAAAATATACATTAATTGTTTGTGGAACTACTGATACCCTCCTGTGAGTTTCCTCTCTGCTTGTTTCAAGCTCTTAATTGTTATGAAGACTACAATCCCATAGTTTTGATAAAGCAAACCTACAAGGCAGGGTGGGGAGGTCCAACTGCATTTCTCACTCAGATTAATATGGTGATTTGACCACTCTCAGCACTTCTCCAACAAGACCTACTCAAAAGTCACTTGATGTTCTCTGACAAAGGGTAAATACCCTTTAAATACAGCCCTTCTCGTGCCCAAGATCCAGGGAAGTAACATAGCGCCAAAGGATATTAAATCACATGAACAATCTTGATATAAACAAAAATAATTGCAAGCAGCTAATTAATCTGTGTGCAAGAAGCAGCATCAAAATTTCCAACTACATGTAATATTATAAAGTAAGTTCTGCAAAACTCCATGGCAGATCTTTTAAAAATCAGAGATCATATGAACAACTAAAAAAGTATTGTTTGAGGACTCCAGACAAAATCCAGTTCCTATGCCTGGCTCCATGATATTTTCAATATACTGAGGACTGTCTGAGACAGGATTTGAAGCTAGGAGATAGTTCTGATTTATTTGTTCAGCAACCAGACATTTGTAGGAATTCAAACTTAAACCGTAGGCATCATATTTTAGAAAGCTGACTTCAAAGAATCATATAAGAAGGGTCTAGGCCCGAAACGTCAGCTTCCCTGCACCTCTGATGCTGCTTGGCCTGCTGTGTTCATCCAGCTCTACACTTTGTTACCTCACACTATTCAATTTACCTGCTTTTTACTAAAGTCAAAATAAAAACAAATAATGAGGTAAAACCAAAAGCTAAAATAAAATTAATGCAAGTGAAGTTAAGTTGCTCATACATTTTAATAGTAAGAATAGCAAAAGCAGCAAATTTTTTTCAAAGTCACAGATGGTCCTGTGGTACATGTGAAGTCATGGACATACCTTGTGTCCCAGACAAATACATCTGCCAAAAGTATCACCAGCTGCACCAGCTTTACCCCTGAGTTTATTAACTTGAGCAGTGGCTAGAGTCACTATCATGTATCAATGAGGCAGAGGACTATGTGGATAGTACATAGAGGGAGGTGGTTAGAAGTGCACATTAGAAGTATATAGACAGAAAGGGAATGGGTGATTACCAGCCAGTCTAAGGAAACCAGGCAGGTAGTGTAGGACTCCTGAGTCTTTCATGCTCGCCAATCTGTATTCCGTTTTGGAAACTAGTGAAGATGATGGTTTCTTGGGGGAGTGCAACCATAGGCAGGTCCACGTGCAAAGGATGTCTCAGCGATGGGGAAAAGAAAAATGGAAGGTCAATAATGTGCAGAGATTCAATAGTTAGGGAATAAGCCAGGCATTTCTGCAGCCTGGTGTGCTGCCTCTCCTGAGCCAGAGTCAAGGATATCATGGAGCAGCTACAAAACTTGCTCCTTGTGAGGAGGGATCAGCCAAAGTCATTGGTACCAATGTGGACCAGAACATAGGTGGGAAATGGGAAGAGGCCCTGAAAGCAGAATTCTGGGAATTAGAAAGGAAGTTAAAAGTAGAACCTCAAGCGAGTAATCTCAGGATTACTCCCAGTGCCACATGCTATCGAGCATTAGAACAGAAGGATCAGTTGATTGAACAGGTGACTGAAGAAGGGACAGAGGGACAGGAGGGACAGGAGGGACAGGAGGGACAGGAGGGACAGGAGGGACAG